>CM021110.1:420207801-420715775 GCA_007115665.2 Sequoiadendron giganteum | reverse complement strand
TGTGTGGGATCAATTGTCTTTTACTTTTCTTAATGAGCTCTTTTTACCACAAACAGTTCTTTGATTAAATTTTCAAACTAAATGTCTATGTCTCAATTCCTTTTCATTCCACAAGGTCCATTATGTAAAAATCAAGGTTTCAAGAGCATAGTTACCTAAGTTGACTTTAGTGGAAACAAATGATGATTAAACCCAAGTACTTAGAAACCTCTAAGGATAGAATCCCTAGGGAAAGCAAGAGCACTTAGATTTGTCAAAGGATATTTGTTTTCTCCAAAGGGTTTGAAATTTTAAAGTTCTTTGTGAATGTTTGTTTTCCAATGTTTTAGATCCAAGCAAAGTGTTTTGATTTCAATCACATGCAACACCCTAGGCTAAAAAGACAATATTTGTTGGGTTCCCACTTGGATAAATCTAGTTGCACATATTCAGTGTGGATGATTAGATTCTTGACCACATTGGCTCCCCTCCATGACACACACATCTCGGGTTAGCCAAGCATCAGTACCCATGAATCTTCCATGGCATACTTTTCATCTCTACAATAGAATTGCATGTATATGTGGGGCGGCTTCAAAGGACATGACCTTTTGCACCAACAAATAGATATGATTTTGGCCTTTGCTAAACAAGTGATTTTAATTCGGACTTTCCGTTCATGGAGATTGAACCATGCGGCAAGAGACCATTGTTGCCCTTCTCGTCGGAGGTAACTGCATGATACTGACTTTTGTTCCAGTACCCACTTTTATATCTCGGCTAGAGATACACTTGTCCTTAGTGTGTTACCAATTGGGTCATTCCCTTGGGTGAGTACTTTTTCCCACAAGGTAGGCCCCCTAAGATAAAAAAAAGTGAGAAAACATATTCCTAGTTCGATCAACCTTCATTTAGAAACAAAGAGAGAACACACGCAATAGGCTTACTCACACTCGCAAGATGTTTTTTTCAATTTTAATCCCAAAATGAAATGTGGAGGTAATTACTTATGCAACTTAATGTCACAAAATTCCTTTTGATTCTCAAGATCATCGTGAGGCGTGAGAGAAGTGCATACGTCCTTTTAGTGATATTACTTTGAATAAGTAATTACAAGACAAATAAACACTTGTTCATTTTAAGTCCACAAAACAATGATTTCGATTCGTTTTAAAGCACCAAAATGAGATGTGAAAGTTTCCTTGTTCAATTGTTAGAACCCAAATTGAAATTTAGTAAGTTTCTAATGTTTAGTTTTAATCCAACTTTGAAAATATCAAGTCAATGATTGATTTTAAACCCAAATTGAAAAGTGAGTTGGTTTAAAACAGAAAATGAAAGCAAGAATCGGAGCCTTGGATTATAACAATAAGCATTAAAAAATGCTTTTGTCGAGTTCAAATTCAATTGTTCTCAACTCCACTCTTCTTAATTTTGCTTAAGTTTGATATCCAATTTCAATTTCACCTATGTAAACCTGTAAACATTACAAAGTTATCGTAAGTAAGATAACCCACAGGATCTCTTATCAATGTATTTAAACATAAGCTGAAAAAAGTACCCACAACTTCTTCCCTTCAAATACCACTTGCACATAGAGCCAAAAGATATTAAAACATCTAGGTTTTGACTCCAAATTAAAAAATGATAATCAATGACCATGATTCCAAATTTTTTCCACTAATCCCAAATCTCTGCTTAATATCATTCAATAATCGTAAGTCCAAATCTGTCGAAATTCATAATATAAGCCTACACCAAGAAACCGGGAGTTCTCAAGATAAGTGCATCTTTGATTCCAAGAGTTATGTGTGAACGTGGTGTATTTGGTATTTCAACTCTCTGCCCACATTAAGCTATTGTTTGAAATATGTAAACAAGTCAGTCATTTGATGATATCTAAACTTCAATATCTAAAGAAAGTTTAAATCGAGAGAAAGCAATGTTATAACTAAAACACTTATAACAATCTAACAATGACCATTATAGATAAGATTATGGGATTTTAATGCTACTTCCAATAGATAATAGTTTAAAATGATTCAAACACTTCCCATTAAGAATACGCTACTCAAGATTGATATTGTACAAGTAGACTTTGAAGAAATCTTTGAGCAATCAATGCCAAGGTTGACAAAGTGGAACCATGATGAATCCCATAACCAAAATCATAAAGGCAAAGTGACTTTATATTTCACAGCAATTTATGATTCGTAACAACTTTCCACACACTATTACCTACTTCAATATTAAAGGAAAATGATAGTTTTAAAGACAATGTAAGATTCAAACTAGTTACAAGGCAAAGTCCATCATTCACTACCTACCAAATGCCAAAGGATGACATATTTAGGCATCCTTTCAAACCAATTAATATACCAAACAGGTAAGAGGGATTTGAATCTTGAAATCACGCCATTTACACATTCATTCATTGTTGTATTGATGACTAAGTTCAGTAGTCCAAAATTACCTTCTAAAGTGTACCAATCAACGTGGAAACAACAATATTACCGAGATTAAAAAAAAAAAGTATGACTTGTAGAGAAAAAATGAAAAAGAAAGTAGAACCCATTCCTGTGTGATTAGATGGAAATTAAATGCTCATAGCTAATTCCCTCGATGGCCAGTATGACATGCAACTCAGCTTAAGGATGATACCAAAAAAATGAACTCCACATACATGGAGCACTACAGTGAATCATTCTAACTAAATGACTTGTTCCACAACATATTACTTGCTTCTACTACATCTAGATGACAACACTAATTTGGGGATTAGACCGCTTACGAAATATTTCAGCACCTTACATTCTAAAATTTGTGAAGGATTAAGTTGCACATTTTTCCATCGTCTGATTTTTCATTACTATAATTTTCTTTGGCTTGCGAGAGAATACTCATTACCTTGATCAGCGTGGGCCATACGCTTGTCAAGTCATAGACATGAAAGATGCTATGATCAAGGAACTATCACCTAAAATGCATAAGGGACAATCACAAGAATGTCATATAGACGTAAAGGACAGTCACAGAGAAATTGAAGACAAAGGGACATTCACCTTTTCAAAAGGATATTTGGCAGTTCAAAGGGGTTTAAATTCTTAGAAGACAACACCCAACTATACAGATAAGAAGATATCACTGTATAGACAAGGATGAACAAACCTTAATGAAACTATCATAAATCATGCCTAAGAAATATAGAATATCCACAGGATACCTGAGTGTATAGATTATTCATTAACATTCATAAGACCATTGAAAAGGTTTGAACAGTAGAAGGCAAGATGGGTTTCAGTCACCCAAGATTTCATAATGCTATTGAAATCCTACCATGGAAAACAAATAAAATGGTGACCCTTCTTGACATCCATACCAAAGAAGTGAAGAATATTTGCATTTGTAATGATGGTGAGTAGGTGACGGTCATGGAGAGATTTCTGAAATCAGCATCAGAGGCTTTGTCTACAGCATTGACGCCTTTACACAAACCTCAACAAGCTATGGACATATAGATGATATGGATAATGTCAAGCATTAACAATGATTCTAAAAAAACAACACATCTACCTCTTTTGATGGTGAATAAACTGTAGTGCTAGCCTTACATCAAATTTGTGATCAGATGGTGTGAAGAAAAATTATCCATATAAAAAACAAATGATAGGTGCAGGGATAAAAATGCTCTTCCAATGCTTTATTTGTATTTTATACCCTTTTCTATTGTTAAATCTTTGCCCAAATTTTGATGCAAAAGAATGAAATAAATTATTTCAAACTAAAATTTGATGGAATATGCATGTTCTATCATTAACTTATGCTGAAATAGAAGATGAAGTTACTATGTCATTAACTTATGTTGAAATAAAAGTTGAAGCTACATTGATAGTTGTTTTAATCTACTTAAGGAAAAGAAAACAACTCTAATTTTAGCTATGACAAAGCATCTTCCCTCCTTCTAGCACCACATGTGAGCATGAAAATCTGTAAAGCTTAAACTTAACCCACATTAGTATAGTTAGTTTTAAACCCTTGAAAATTAACCACTCTTATGAAATAACCCAACATGCTAAACAAAGCCATCAAAAGATCCAATAAACTAATTGAAAACATAAAAAGCATGGAGGATACCTATTCCATATTGGATTGGTGCACCTTTGGTATGTGAAGGAGCCCTTTCCCAATCCTAGATAAGTTTGAATGAAGATATACAAAGAGATCAGATTTACTCAAGTTGCCTATAGTAAGAATGCTCAAATGGTAGATGCAAATGAAGGAGAAAACCCCTTGAATTTATAGGTGAGATTGAGAGAAGAAGAGGCAAAGTTGAGGAATGTGGGACTAATCCTCAACCAATAGATTCATGCCACTTGTCAAAATGTGAGAGGAGAAAGCTTGAGCACATTTTGGTCTTTGTGCAAGATAAATACAATTAGGTGAGTTTGAAATTTGAAAAATATCACTAAATACATATGGTTGAGAGATTTGGGGGGAAATTTGTTTGGACAAAAAATTCAAACAAATGGACTTAATGAGGGCATATTCCTTAGGAATATGCTTTGTGAGGAAAATAGAGTTTTAATAAATCAAAATAAATGATTTATTGTGCAAGTGGGAAAAGCTAGAGGATGGGACATGGATTAAGTTTAACATTAATCATGATTTAGTTAACTTAAGAGAGGATAAGGTGATTTGACCTATTTGATTTATATTTATGGGTTAAAATAAATCAAAAGGAGATAGAAAATGATTTAGACCTAGTTAAATAAATATTTTGATTTATTTAGCTAAAGGGGATGATGTTAGTGTTAATGATGAATCTATTTAATTTTGATGGAGGACTTTAGAGATTAATTAAATAAACTTGATTTATTTAATTATGATTAATGTATGATGTTAGTTTTGCATGTCTACACATACAAGACCACAACACACTATGGGGATGTATGTGCGGTACGTTGTCATCCTCTGGACACATACTAATTTTTCCATATTTGAAACCTCTGAGGCTTACTCATTCCGCTTCTGAAGTTCCTTTTCCTAAAGTAGTCATAAAACATAAAAATATACCAGAAAACTCCATTTTACTTGTCTTGATCACTTGAACTTATTTACTTGAGATAGTTAAGAACAATTCATTCCTTATAAACTCTTCCATGTCCTAAAGACTCAAGAGTAGGGAATCTCCTCCTCGACAGTTTCCATTTGACAATAACAAATTAATTTCTAATAAATCTCTATCTTCCCTACACCTCACAACCATATTATCATTTCAATGAAACGATAATAATTAATCGAATAAAATATTAAACACACAAAAATTTAAAATTCAAAGATTATAATAGATTTTCTATATACATCTACGGGATGCTCAATGATTTTTTAATACGTACCATTCATTATGAAACTTTCCTGAGTTTGCCGATCTTTGTCTTCTCCAATTATAGTAGGAATTTATGAAACTTCATTGAGTTTTCTAGTCTTTGTCTTTTCCGATTACAGTAGGAATTGCACGCATGTCGACCAAGATAGGATTGTCCTCACTATGAATTGGCACAAGTATTCTGTTGCACAAAGAAGAAGACGTGCACCAAGAGTCAAGTAATCAATTTGACAAATATAAGAGAAGTCTCGAACAGACTTTTACCCAGTGTTGTCCTTTATTAATAGCCAATAATATTTTTAGTTTATTTTCCAAATATTTGTGGTGGACAAAGCAAATGAGGCCAAGTCAGGTAAAATGGTTTGTCTTGCAAAGATGCAGAGGGAACGCCTCCCAATTTACCCAGTCATTTCAGGAATGCAATCAGATTCTTCTATGATCCAATTATCTATTTATATCCACTGAGATGAAACTTTTAAAATGAAGGAAGTTTGTGAATCAAGCCATCATATTGAGAATTAAGTATCAAACAGAATAAAAGATATTTTTCCAGAGCTTTGAGTGTTTTTAACAAGTGTAAGTATTCATTGAGATTATGGCAATGTCTCGATTAGTTTTGGGTAATTGGAAGGAGGTTGAATAGTATTTACCGGCATGTAATACCATTTCTCCAAATGAAAAAACTATTGGAGATGGAGAAGACACAAGCCAATTGCAGGTTGGTGATATATGGCGAGATATCCAGGGTGCCAACCATCAGAATGGCATGCTCGATCCCATTAACCCACTTCTCAAAGCAGAGATACTCAGATATGGTGATTTTGCACAACAATGCTACGATTCTTTGGATAGTATGCGCTCTTCCACATACTATGGGAATTGTAAGTGCACCAAAAACTCACTAGCCTAGAAACTATAATTGTTAAATTATGGGCGTGGCTATCAAGTTACCAAATGTGTATACACAAACACGATTCTTTTGGACTCCATTTTTGGTGAGGAATCAAGCAAAGGCATTACCTGGATTGGTTATATTGTGGTTTCCACTGACGCAGATGAGATAAAGAGATTGGGAAGGCGTGACATAGTTGTTGCATGGAGAGGCACACAAACTCCGTATGAATGGATGTGAAATCTTAGACATATTGGTTCTTGTTATAACATCAAAGGCTGCAACATGCTCCGACATCCAAACCATTTCAAATCCAGATGCCAGGATAGAGAAGGGGTTTCTCAATTGTTATACTTCCACCGACGAGGACTCTATGAGATGCAAGCTTAGTGTAAGGGATACTGTAGTAGGTGAGATAACCAGATTAGTAAAGGAATATATACCCCAAGAAGAAGATTTGAGCATAAAATTTACTGGACATATCTTGGGAGCTGCACTTGCAACCCTGAGTGCATATGATATCAAACAAATCATGGTGAACGAATATGGTATTAACTCAATTCCCATCACAGTGTTTTCCTTCGTGTCTCTGCGCGTAGGCAATCTGTCATTTTCCCAACATATGGAAGAGATTGGTGTCGAAAGTGTTGCTGGTGGTAAACAAAAAGGACTTAGTTCCAACAATTCCTGGGATTTTTTTAATGAAAATCTGGGATGGCTGACAAGGTTTCTGTGTTGGCTTCCTTGGGCATATGTTCATGTGGGAGTAGAGATTTCTTTAGACAACAGCAACTCACCTTCCCTAAAGCAAACATTTAATCTTGCACACTTCCACAACTTGGAGGTTTATTTGAACGCTCTTGATGGCTTTCAAGGAAACAAGCTACCCAATAAGTCCTTAGGAATAGATCCAACTCTAGTTAACAAATATTCAGACTTATTGATTGAAAGAATTCAAATCCCTTCTAACCGGTGCGCAAAGAGAAATAAAGAAGTGTTGAAACGGATAGATGGTGTGTTGGTGTACTCTCCTACAACTCCAACTCCTATTCCTCTTCCACATACCCCCCTCTAATCTATTCCTCTTCCGTAGCTCGCCCTCCAGCTTAACTCCTGTTTGTCTTTGTCATATCCAATCTTTTCCACTTGTTGTTAATAACTCATATGGTTTTATGAGGTGACTATTGGACAAATGATGTTGCATCCTATTATGAGGTATGAATTATTTTTGATAAAAAGGTAAAATGGGTTTTACAGGGACCCGAAACCACAAAGTTTACAAAGCAGAAAAAAGGACACTAAAGTCCCATCAAAAAAAAAAAATAGCTACCCAAGGAAAGACCAACAGCAACTAAACAAAAAGGGCCAAGAAGGTCAAGAAGACTGGAACAACAATGAAAGCACAAAGAAAGCCCCAGCCATTAACTCAGATTCTTGAGGACAGCCTCCGTCTCCGCCTCCAGATTCTGCATATCTTTAACCCCCTTTTTGAAAGTTTGAATCATATTCGGAGTAAGGAGGGCCTTGCACTTCAGGTTGGCTCTGGTTCTTCTGGAAATGCCAGCTTCTGTGTCTTGGCTTTTGTCCTCAGTTTCTTCCAAATCCACCACTAGAGACCCCTGCTGGGCATTATCAAGCTTCTCAGTCATCGCATTAATGATTATGGCATTGTGTCTTGCCATGTGGTTATTTTGCTCAGTGACAGTTTTGATGGTATTCCTTAAATTCTCAGCTTTCGAATCAATATTTATGTTTCTATGATTCGCTTCTTTCTTTTCCATCTCAGCCATCTTAGCGCCCATCTCATCAATCTTGCTTTGCAGGGCCCAGTTTTTAATTTTCAGCTCATTAATCTCAGAGAAAATCCAATCCAAGAGTTTGGAATGGGACTCAGAGTTGGTTTTGGCAAGGTTTAGATAATCCAAAGAGGGCTCTTTTCCAGAATTAGGGCACGTATTCTCAGGGTTAGGAGTGACAGGGGATTTATCATTAAAATGTAAGTCCGGTAGAGGATCAGCACAACGTTCAGTTTTGTTGACATCAGACTCTTCTGACTCAGAGGACTCTTCGGAGTAGGAGACAAGACTTATGGCCTAGGTTTTCTTATCAAAAGAGTTGATCTTAAGGGAGTGGCTGTCAGGCTCAAGCTCAACGTGGGTTTTACTAGGATTCCTGGAAGGAATAGCATGCAAGCTAGGGAAATTTCTAGTTGTGCTAGAGTTAGGAAAATACTCTGAGCCACTGGGCTCAGTATCATCACTCTCAGAGGTAGGGTTGGTTTCTAGGATAGTAGGAGTGGGCACATGGAGATAGTCCACAATCAACCTTATTAACCCAGTATGCAGAATGGGGAATCTTTTAGGGTTTTTCTTATTGTCCTCCAAGCTTTTCTTTAAGGAGCAGTAAAGATAATAGGGGATAGAGACCCTTACCTTGTAACGGAAATTGTTGAGAAGAGCAAAGTGGTAGCCATAGACTTTTGTGAAGCACCTATCCACCATAATGTACTCCATGATGACCCGCAAGACCTTTCTCCAAATAGCCTTTATGGAATCAACATTGAAGTAGTTGTTAGCAATTTTAACCATACTTAACCTTTCCTTGTCCTTTTTAGGAAATTTGATCACTGCTTCATTAGAAAAAGCCCTGTCCCTAAAGAACTTCTTCCCTTCAGTGGATAATCTCGTAACATCAGCAATAAGATTTTCATTGAGTTCCACATTCCTACCAAACAGGGTCAATTTACCATCATTCCAATTTTTGGCAAAGAGATCCGTAGCCTCCTCGTTAGAGCCATGAAGCTTCTCCAGGAAAGGGACCAGCCCTCCACTTTTAATCTTGTTCCAAACCTTGGCATTTTTCATATGTATTTCGTAGTTGTCCGGCTCAGTTCACTTTCTGTCTCCTCCCATATCGGCCAACACAGTGGGGTGATCCCACAATAATGGGTTACACTTTTTGGCCAAACTTGACATTGAAATCAACATTTTTCACTAGATCTTCTCTTTCGTACGCCTATAGAAGCTAAACCATTAAGAATTTGAAGATGAAGCGAACTAGTGATTTGTGATATTTTGTGTTGAGAATCTAATTATATTTTTAAAATAAATTAAAAAATAAATTGTGAATTATTTTATGTAGTTTTTATTAACTTATTTTTTTTACTAAACATCGTTTTCAAAAACTGATGCTTACTTTCGACTGCATAACTTTTTTTATAGAAACCGTACAATTCTAATTTTTTAAATACAGTGTTTTCACACCATTATCTAGGGGATGGATATTTTTTCATAATTTTTTGTTGCATATATATTTTTGAATTCAAAGTAATTATAATTTGGATATATTATACTTTCAACTGCATAACTTTTTTTGTAATCATTTGAATTAACTTATTCTTTTTTTGTTAGAATAAGAACATCAATAGCTAGTGTACATGGATTTTTAAGAATTTTTTTTCTCTCTTTTCCTATTTTTCCGTATGTGTGAAATAAAGACCTCGATGTTCATTGAAAAACCTACATTCACAAGAAATAAAAAATAAATATAATAATAAAATTAAATATATTTAAAATTATACTTTTTGGGAAGCTTATAATAAAGACTACATGTTTACAAAAAAATAATTTTAAATAAATTAATTTGATCCCCTAAAAGATAAATCAAAAGTGATTTTTTATCAGCATTTTGATAGGTGTAGAGGAGACTCCATTATAGGTATGGTTTAAAACTGGTGGTTGTATATCCAATGGGGTTTGATATAAGTGGGTTTGATCAAACCCTCTTCAATTAAAACCCTTAAAATGGAACCTTTTTAAGGCTTAAATTGTTGTATTTTCTAAAAATATGTGATTTCAGCAAAAATCAGGATGTCCCAAAAAGTGTAACCCATTATTGTGGCAGCACCCAGTGAGGTAGACCCAAACACAAACTTTACTAAAATTGGCCCCGCCAAATCTAAAAACCCACAAAGCGTGCGGAGTTCTCTTGCAGATTACTCCACCGTGCTCGGTCCCATGCATTCTAATGATTGTGATGTGATAGATCCAACCTGTCCTCATTAAAGGGATAACACGTTGCTTTTCCATGTGATTTATCATAATTTAATAGGGCATAGACATTAGAGTTAAGATCGCTAATATTTAGCCAGGTACGCACTTCTTTGCTCCTAACTCCTTCATTAGCAAAAAAGTCCGCAACAACATTGGCTTCTCTATAAGAGTGTGATATTTTAACTTTTTCAAATTTAGCCAAGTTCAATATGGCTTCCTCAATCCATGAGTTGATGGTCCACGAGGGGGGGCACTTGCCATGGAGGCAGTCAATTATGTTTTTGGAATCTCCTTCAAGCCACAGATTTTTAATGTTAAGGCTTTGAGCTAAATTTATGATGTGATAAGCACCAGCTGCCTCCACCAGATGATTAGTTTGAGAGCCAAGAGGTGAGGTAATCACTCCAATGGAATTTCCATAGGAGTCCCTTATAACTCCTCCACAGCCCGCCACCCCCGGATTGCCTTTAGCCGCACCATCAAAGTTAGCTTTGATCCACCCATTTGGCGGAAAAGACCAGCAGACACCCTCTCTGTCCTTTTTGGCCTTCATAACAAGACTAGACAAATTTAGACTAATATTCCATTGCTTGGCAACAATTAGAATGAGGTATGAATTGTTTACAACAGTGTCGAATTTCATTTTAGATAATTTTTATTATTTATAACTTATCTAGGAGAAATCAGGCACTGATTTTTGAATCAAGCTTCTCTTTTCTTAAGAGTTTCAAAAGAAGATTTTAACTTTAGTTTAAAAGTTTTTTTAGGGGTTTCTTTAAGGTTCTATCCTCAATAAAACAAATAATTTTTTCGTAGTCTATAATAAATCTATACCTCAATATTCTCTTCCAGTCATAGACTGCATTTTAATGTTTTTATATTAATTTTTTCAATAAATAATAAATAAATCTATGTCTTGTAATGCCCTGCCACGCAACCCTAGAGGAAGTTTCAATCTACTACAAATGCGTACAATTTTTTTTTTTTTATTAAAGTGCATTATACATACAAGTTCACCTAAAATTGACAACCTCCCCTAAGGCTACGTAACCGAGATTACTTAATACCCATTAACATACATCATCTAAATTACATTGCAATAAACATCTCGAGTAAAGACATACATCTAACATAAGTAAATACAAGATAGAATAGATTAACCATCACATAATTCCATTACATAATTCTATTACATAAACCATTACAAGATTACAATCCTCATTCCCAGAATGAGTAAAAATATATAAGTATAATAATTACAAGATCCACCTCATAACAACAAGAGGGGTAAATACAACTGATACAAGAAGAATTACAATAGAATAAGAAGAGAGTAACAATATTCGCAAGCCGTCCAACTGGATGTCTCGCTTCCACGTACTGAAGAACAAAGGGGGACCCAATGGTTTTGGTGCATCTTCCACCCAACCTAGTGGTACCCGAAGGCCCACCCCCCATGCTATGAGATAGTAAAAATACAACATGGACAAGAAATCTACTACCTCTAACCAAAGGCTGACTAACTGAACAAACTGACTCAACCATACATATGCACAAAATAAATCTAACACTAACATGGTTACATTGCTTCTAGTCATAATAAAATCAAGTGTGCTAAAGAAACCATACACACAACATATAATCAAGGTTATCCTAGATAGAGTGGCATCGCAAGGTGCGTCATGAGATCTCCTCTGGGCATCCTTAATAGGCTCTGGTAATCCTGGTGACCTCAACTGAATCCCGGCCCTCATACTCACTCAAGCGGAATCAACTACCTTTTGTATGGACAAGCTAGTTGACCTTGCCATTCCAGGCCTTCTCACTCACCCCAAGTCTAAACAAGCCCTTGTGTCTGCGAGTGAGGTTAATTTTATCTTGGTTAATGTGAATGCATCCTAGTAATCTAAGTACTTTGCTTTAATTATCACTTCTTAAAATCACTTTCGAAGGTTACCCGGTTTACCTCTTTGGGCTCCGGCCCCTAACAAAAGCCACTCTTCTAATGGATAACTCACTACTCAAATCTAGACTCCAAGGGTGACTCAAGTGCTACTAAACCAATTAATTCAATCTCTCTTATTTCTAGGAGACAACAAATAAGAAAATCCACTCCAACACTAGGAGGAAACAAACTCATAAAGCACTACCCAAGGGGAACGAACGTTAACTTAACAAGGGAATGACCCACACACTGGAAGTCTTTACAATAATTACACAATTCACCCTTTCCCAAGCAATCCATAACAAGGGAATTTAATCAACGAAAGAACATAAGCAAGGAAACATGCTATATTTGGATATATTAAATCCATATTCTTATCTGATACTTTTCAATAAATAGTCAATTACTATAATCAGATAAATGATAAACTGAATTATTACCTCTACTCTTACAAGGAAAGAATAAATTCAATTTAAACAATACACGATATCAAATTTGCATTAAACCAAATATACTCATGGAAGAACTATTTCTTTTAAAATCCTTAATTAACTCATCTAATTCTTTCCAATTCACAATATAAATAATAATTTCAAACACTTGAACAAGCACATATTTAAATATATATATATATATATAACTGAATATTATATATATACTAGTTTAATACTGCTAATAATTTCAACCCCATTAATTAAACCAAATTCTATAATTCTAAAAAAATAGAATACTAAAATATATAACTCCATCTCATATTCATATAAAATATATTTATTTATATACCTACTGTATATATATATATATTTTATATTATATTCATACAGAATAATTTATTATTTTAATAAAACAAATACACAGTATTTAATTATATTTTATAGTATAAATTCAATAATGAACTTTTTTTTTCTTTTCTTTAAATTCGAATTTATAGACTAAAATGAACATAATAATAAAAATTCGCATTAAAAAGAAAAGTAATAAAATTAAATTAAAAATAAAATAAAATAAAAAGCAACACAAGTGGATTGTGACAGTGATGGGACTGGACGGTACGCCATCCCATGGACTGTACCGCCGGTACCATTACTGTCACCGGCGACAGTGGTGGGAGGCCGCACCTCCCATGGGGAGTGCGTCCCCCCAAAAGGGTGGGCGCATTGCCCATGGCAGATGCGTCCATCCCAAGTGGATGCATGCAGCGGTGGGGGTTTGACCTCCCCATCCGTCCACTCAAAATTTTTATACTTTAAAAAAAAAATTATATATTTTTTTTAAAAAGGTTTTGTTTATAATAAAACACAGTCACCCAAACAGTATCTTTTGCCATTAATTCAATGCGAAATTCGAAAAAGGGAATTTCGACAAAACCAAACATTAAAATCAAAGATTTATTATATATATATATATATTATATGCAATTTCATATAATATATATATAAGTTTATATATATAAATAAATAAATTTTTACCAGAATTTCCATAACTGGTAAAATTGAGGAAATGTAAAAGAAAACCAGAATAAGAAAATTCTTCAAATTTTCCAGAATCTATTCCAACATTCAAAAATGTATAATTTAAATTTCTTTTAACACTATTCAATGAATTTTTACAAAGAACAATTAAATATAGAAAATCAAACAAATCTTGTTCTCTTATTGAAGGTTTTCTACAAGGGTTTGATTTTCTTTTGAAGAACAGACCTGAAAAATTAAAGGGGTAAAAATCTTCATTCCAAAACCTAAGTGTTGAACACACAATTCGAGGTTTAATTTAACCCATGTTTCTTCAATTTCCCCCATTTATGGAATTAAAAGCTACAGTAAATTTAAACATTCTTCCCCAAATTTTTAATGGATTAAATCTAGATTCAACAAACAATTTCCAATTCACAAATGATAATAACAACAAATTTGCAAACAATATAATATGAGATGAATCAAACAAGACAAAACCTGGAATCCAAAGCTACAGATGAAAATGAAAATTTGATGCAAGCTTTCTCCCAACAATTCCTGCAATTTCTTCAAACATGCAACGAATCCAATCCAAGAACTTGATAATTGCAAACAAATTATTCTTCAAACAACTCTACCATCCAAAATTGCTTCCAATCCTTCTTTGTGCAAATTCTTCAAAATTTCCCAAATTCCTCTAAAAATAATAATCCTTCCAAAAACTTCTCCCCTCAAAATTGAAACATGCATTCACATTAAAACTCAAATATCTAATCTAACCCTAATTTCCTTTTGCATGCAAAGTGAAACTAGATATTTATTTCCTTTTCCCATTTTCAAAAACCCCAAATTGATTTTCAAATGCAATTTCATTTTTCTTTCAATTCTTTTAATTTAATTTAATTTAATTTAATGCAACAAACTCAATTAATTAATTTTAATTATTTAATAATTAAATTCAACCTTTTCCAAGATTAATTTAATTAATTAAATAAATTAAAATTTAATTAATACAATTTCATAATCAACATATATACTTCATCTAAACATAGATTTCACTTAATATTAAAATAAACTCTACTTTCAACAATAACATAATTCTAAAATAATGATTAAATAATAAAGCATCCAACATAAAATCATATAACATTAAACCAAGTAGGCACGACTCACAAAACAAAACGAACAACACACTAAGGCTAGGGCGTAGACCTGACACATGTTACCTAGTTACTATCTCCCTTTCAACTTAACTGTTGGATTGACACGCTCAGACCTGTGAAACCAGGTGGAGTCGGTGTCATGTACCTGCAACCTGCAACCAAGTAAACAACATAATATAGTATATCTAGTATATAATACACACCGTGAAGAAGAAATCACGGCTTCGCAGGGCACTCGCAAGCAAGTGATGCGAACCGTCCTCTTCACCAATACACTCATCCAAGACTGACATTACATCATAATCAGAAATCACGTAATACAATATCTCAAGCTAAATCTACTAACATCAATAATCCATAATGCATGTGAAACAATAGTCAGATAATCCACATCACACAATAATCAATGTCGCTCAATAGTAGCGATCAAAACACAAACAACCAGGTGTGTCCAGTATAATAGTAGCTGCATCCCAAACATTGCATAAAGCAAACACACAAGAAGCAAGACGGAGGGGTATTACATGTCTAGTCTACACTATATTTATAAAGTATATTTTTTATTTTTGAACTTGTTCTATATTAGGATCAAATGTCGAAATATAATTATTCATTACAGGACAAGTAAATTCATGAAAGTCCCACTCAAATAACACACAATCAAGAATATAGTTTGAGAAAAGTTCATAATTTTCTTAATGTATTGAGTCAATTTGTATATTTTTATATATTTGCAGGGATCAATTATAATCTATCAAATCTATTGGTGAAACATAATTACCATTGGAAAGTTCTACTATTTAACCTCCACAAGATAAAATCTCAATTTTTATTATAAATAAATAAAAATGCAAAGATACAAATGATAAACATGAAATTATATATGACTCCACCTCAACTGAAAGGCAATATTGTATCATATGGATGCAACTACACCCATAAATATAATTAATAATTTTTCTCACTTTATTATTGAGTTATTTTATAATTATATTTATAAATAGATATCTTTATGTTAGATTTTTGGATTTGATTATATATAAAAAAATTATCACCGATGTCTTTGATCATACTCCATGATTTCTTTGTTCTTTGAATATTTCATCCTAATGAAGAATCATCCAAAGTATTGATGATAAAAAAATTGCATGATCAAATTCTTGTAAAAATAATATTATACTTTCAAATTTTCATATTTTTAATTTAAATATGTTTTTATATATAAGTTATGTCAAAAGAAATCAAGCACCGATTTCTTGATTGAGCATCAATTTATGAATAAGGATTTTTTTATGTTTTTTTGAGTTTTAAACATAGATTTAAAGTATAGGGGTAAGTGCATGGATCTGTGACACAATTTTGGCTCTTAAGATGTCATTTTTTCTTGAAATCAGAAAAATCTGATTTGCAAAAGAAAATGAAGATAGTTATGCTCAAAATTTCAAGATGCAGCAAGAACAAGAGTTGAAGTGCTTCGAGTCTAGTTTCTAAGCTATTAATTCTATTTGAAATTAATGAATATTAAGGGTCTCAAAAATGGGGGGGCAAAACAGGTTTTGTTTTTATAAAAAAAAACAGCATAGCGCTTGAGGGCTCCCCCCCTTTTTGATTAACTCTTTTTTAGAATTTCAAAATTCCAAACGGTGAGAAATTAGCTAACACCATGTAATTTATCCTTATTCTTTTAGATAATTTTTTTTAATGAATATATAAAATTTTATGAAGTTTGAAAGTGGACACATGCTGAAAAGCTAAAATTTAAGCGTGCTCCCCCCTAAATTTTTTGAAAACTAATTAAAAATTGAAAAAAAAATTCTTCATGTGTAGAATGGAGTATAGTTTTAGAAAATTAAATTTGTTTCACGTTTCAATAAATGAGTAAAAATCTATCCTAAAACTAGCACATGTTGGTTTTTGACAAAAAATGGATGCATTTACAATATAAGTTATGGATCAAAACCTTAACTGAATCAAAATGAGAAAATAATTATATATTTAGATAGCTAAGAGAGGTTAACAACATCATGATTTTTTTATAAAGTTGCATTGAAATATGTGCAAACGTAACTATGAGCACAGACGAAAATATGAGGAAATTTTGAAAATCCTGTCAATTCACTTGTCCAAAGCAAGTCATTTAGCAAACACCAAATTTGGCGCTCACCAAATGACCTGATTTGAACAAAATCTAACTCTCCCCTCTCTTTGGTCAACAAATTTGACAATGTTGAGAGTGCACAATTTATGATCGTAGATGGATAGTTGAGGTTTTACCTATCATACGCTCTCTATCTCCTTACCCTAACTAGATAACTCTCTATCCCTCTAAAGCATCTCTCTCCAAGGTCTCACTCCCTCCCACACTACCTAGACTACTCTCTCACTCAAATCCCCTCTCTTAGGTCTCGTTCCCTCCCACCCTACCTAGATAAATCTATCTCAATCCAACCCCCTTTCTCACACTCCCTCTCTCTCCCGCTTTGTTCTTTTTATCTCTCTCCATCTCCCTCTCTTAGGTCTTTATCTTTCTCTTTGTCTCTCTCTCTATCAAGTCTCTCCCTCCCATCCCTTCTCCCTCTCTTAGATATCTCACTCTCTCTCTCTCTCTCTCTCTCTCTCTCTCTCTCTCTCTCTCTCTCTCTCTCTCTCTCTTATATCTTATAATTTATAAGTAGATCACACCAACGTGTAGGTGAATGTGAAAGGCCTAGTTTACTCTAATATTTATCATCAAGCCAAAATGTGAGTATAGAATTCAAATAAAATATAAGGAAAAATAAAAGAATCCCTCTTATTACCAATATGTGTATCATACATTAAGAACCAAAATTTCGTGTTTACCTTTTTCTCAGTCTTCATATCGAAATTAGCATTGAAATCATATCTATTTTGTGATTCACAACACACTTTAGCATGCACATATCAATTCAAATCATTAACCACCTTGAATTAATCATGAAAAGTTGATGTGATTGAACACCTATTTTATTTGACCACATTCCCTTGCAATTTTAGTTATTGTTAATTTTTAAGTTGCTCAAAAACCTATTACTTTTTGTTTTATTTTTTTGAATTTTTTACTTATATCTTCCTCCCCCCTTGAATTAAATAATGAATAAATCCACATAGCTAAAATATTTCTCAACATATAAATCCCTTTACATAGCATCTATTCTACATTAACTAAATATTGACAAAATAAGCATGGTACCTACAAATTTTAATAGTAGAAAAATAAGTACATCCAAAGCTAAATATGAGAAAGTGGTGAATACAAAATTGATTTAGAAATGATATAAAAATAGGAAATTACAAGAATTTACATGAGAGAAATAAACTAAACAAAAAAATTCATATACACCATGGATAGAGACAATGTATCTACTAAAATTGTAAAAATAAATAAAAAGAAAAATAGAAATTGTGCATCGTTCGAAAAAATAAAGATACATACAAATAAACTCACTCCAATGTAAAAACATTATGCCATTAAAAAAAATTATGACATGTATTTGTTATAAATCAAACATCAATACATTAATTAAACACCATTATATTATGTTTCCATATAGATCACCTAAAAGATAGGTTTAAATAATAAGATTTATCCCACTAACATCCATGGTGTACATAGCATATAAGTAAAGAAAATTCCAAAACAAACAAAATATCTAAAAGATTTAAAATAAGTAACAATTTATATTATAATGCCCTCTCCATTTACATTATTGTAATTATATTGTAATCCTCTTGAGAAATATGTTGTGTCTAGTTACAAGTTGCAAAAGAAGAATTTGGATCACTCATAGTGGCCACACCAAGGGTATAAATTAGTGTTAATTTAGGTTTTAGTTCAACAACCATGCCACCACTTCGCAACCCAAACTGAATCAATTGATCATTGAGATTGGTGGAGTGGGGGACCAATATTTAAGTTTTTGTTACTTTTTTTAACGATTGTGAAAATTTACTAGGTGTATGGGCATTGAACTCTTAGAGATCTAGTTTTTTTAAGAGACCTTTAATGATACAAACTAGATATCTTCTATAGTGACTCTACTCTCTTCATCTTTTAGATGTTTTCCATAGATATTCCAAACATATTTCATACTTCATTGAATTTCTTGATGTCTACTCTCATGTAAAATATTGTCATAGAGCTCATTGTTGGTTGTCTATCCTTGTATTGCTTAGGCAGTATCAAGATGTAGAGGCCACTACTAAGCTAGTTTTGTAAGAACCTTCTATTATTATTCAATGTAATTGCTATACTATTATGAGAAATAACAATTGGGATAGATATAAAGCCTATGTTTCTCTACAAGAAAAAAATATAGTTTATTTGGTAAATAGAAATGAATAAAAGGGGTTCTACATTGAGTGATATTAGCCCTCAAAAATATAATGGTCGATTGACCTTACATAATGAAAAATAAAAGTCAATGAAATAATCATGATTAAACATACTTACAAATTACTGAAAACATTTTCAGTAAAATATACTGAGGAAATCAGTCATAACACCATCTAATAGTCATGCTCAAGTAAATTGAAAAAGAGATCAAACATGGAAATTGCTGAAAGCACCTTAAAATCATCATGTTCAAGTAGACACACAAAAAGAACCACACAAACCACGAATAATAATAATAAAGAATCCATGTTTAATAAAACCTATAAGGTGATTCCCAGAGGAAGTCCATATCACAAACACACAAGCCAAAACACATTGAAAAATATAATTATAGAAGAGAAGTTTCTAGAATGTATAAATTAACTTTAGACTTTTGTAAAAAAATTATGATGATGACGTTTATGAAATAGAAAGATTTAATCAAAATATCCTAATTTTGACAATAACAAGCCCATCATCTAATCAATCTTGTGAATATGTGTCTTATATCTTTGGTGATTTCCCCAACCTCACCACACTATTATCATTTTAGTGAGATAATGATCATCACTATAGTTAAAATTTTATCAAATAGAATTTAAAAGTTAAGAATGCAATAAAAATTTATATCAATTGAAATAAAAATGCGAAAAAATAAAAAAATAAATCTATATACTTATTACTCAAATCAACCATGTAAATCACTCAAAACATAATAAAACATCCATACTCAATGAAACCTACAAGGAAATCACTAATAATTATAGAGAGAGTCCATATCTCAAATATCCACAAATCAAAATTGTATTGGAAATCAAAGGATAGAAGTGAATCTTTCATAGTGTATAAGATTCCAAAATAAATAATTCTCTTTTTATTGGATGATTGCATTTATTAATAATGTAATAAGAATATACAATAGCAAGAGTTGAAAAAATCTTGAAGGAAGCACTTCCATTCTTGTTAGCTTAAAAGTAACAATTTTAAGATCGATTTCATACAGAACTAACCATCACAAAGAGGTTAAAAGGACTAAACAATTTATGAAATTAAAAGAAATAATTTTAAGGCTAATTGCATATTACACTAAGAGATAATATCAATTTTATAGACATCAAGCACTCTTATATAATAACATTGGTAATTCTAAGGAAAAAAACTCTTATAGACCTTTTCAAGAATTGTTAGCTAAGATTAGTGATCTTTTAGTGGCTAATATTAGCAAATTGGCTAATAGAACTCAAAAAAATCTTTAGTCTTATTTAAATCACCAAAGAATTTACTTTATTAAAAATTTAACTCAAAAATTTACCAAAATATTTGATGCATGATTAAATCAGATTCACCTAAATTTTATAAATTATAGTAGAAATCTAAATTTATTCACCAATAGTATATCATAATTATTAGTTGCTTTAGGGTATATTTCCAATATTTAGTTTCCACCAGTAATTTAAAATATAATCTAATAGCCCTCATTGTATTTCGTGAGGTAAAATGTACCTACGACCTATAATTGAGATCAACAATCCAAACACATTTTCGAGCCCCATGAGAATAAAAAATTATAGGTACATTTTATTTTGTAGAATAAAATGAGGGCCATTGGATTATATTTTAAGTTAGTGGTGGAAACTAAATATTATATAGTATACCTCTTAAACCCATCAATGATTTCCACCCTCAAGCCCCTACTTTTCCATAAGATTTTTTTTTTTAAATGGAAGGATTCACCATCATAATTAATGCATTTTCTTACTATTTTCCAAGATTCACCAATATTTTCTACGAAATTTTAGTGATGTAAAGGAAATCGTCATTAAAATTATTTTTATTTTAAGAAAATTGCTAGTAGAAATTAATATTTTTTCCAAAAAGATGAAAGATTCATAAGATTTTATAATTTTTTAGGGGGGTTTCTTAAATTTATCATTGAGTAAGATTGAACATTAGTTAATTATGTCTTGAGCTCCACATTGGTTCTTAGTTTCTATTTCAAGATTTTAGTAAGAACTTATAGTTGCAAAATAACATTGGAGAATTTATAGCTATCAAAGGTAAGGAAAATAAAATAAAACATGGAAGCCACTCAAGAAGTGAACATATCAATTGAGGACAGTGCTGGCAAAGGTGAGCACCCATGGTGAAATGGTTTAGACCTGTTGGAAAAGGAATTGAATTTAATTAACTGTCAAAAGAATTAGTTTTTTTTTTGTTTCTTGTTTTGGGGTCAACGTGCCTATCTCTACCTGTCATCATGTTTTATGTTTTAACCTATTCCTTGTCTTTAGTGCTTGATTGTTTCCTAATTTTTGTTGTTTCTTGGTTGACTTGTAAGCTTGGTTATGGTTTGTACTACTGACTAGTAGGCCTATTTTTGTTGTAGTTGTGTATGGGATCGGGACCCTATTCCTACTCTTTTAATCTAAAACATTGGAAAAAATATCATGCATGATCACTTTTCTAAGAAAAAGGTATTAGAATACAAAATTTACATTGAAGCACACAATACATTGACAAAAGGATTCTGAAATTTCATTTTATGAATAATATTATCAAAATGTATAATTTTAACTTTAAACTTTGACAAAATTTAATGATAATAAAATTTGTGAAATTGAAAGTTGAACTGAATATTTCAATTGATTACAATAAGATAACCTACCAATAATCTAATGAATTTATGCTTTGTAAAAACTGCCAAACATCGATTTTTCTCTAGCGTTTTCAAATTGTTGTGTTGTGTTCTCAACTATAGGGGGTGCCCAAAGAAAAGGTGAAGATCAGCAACCACTTGGATGAGATAAAATACCAAATGATTCAGCTTCATATAAAAGATTCTCTATGTTCCTTACAACTGCAATGTATGTTTAAATTCATAGTTGAATGTTGTTCATAAATCAAGATTATGACTGCAGTTTTATGTTAATGTATTCAGCCATGTTTTATGCTTATAGCTGTCAGTTATATATGATATAGCTATTGGACTACCATGTAATTCTTCTCTTTTGACAACCTTACTATGCTTTGATGGAATTCTGCATTCCTGGCATTCCATAAGACCACATTTCTTTGACGAATTTTGTCAAGCATTTCACGTGTCTTGACTTTGCTTCCACATTTTGCATTCAGGAACTTATTTTGTCAAACGATTCTCACACCTAGTCTATGCTTCCACATTTTGCATGCATATCTACTAGGGCAATTATAACTACACCCTCTGATAAAATTTCAGTTGCCTTCTCTTATTGTAATTTATTCACATTGTTTCAATAAAATATTAATAATTCTAATGAATTTATATCTTTTATACCAATAGCCACACCTCACTAGAGTATTATCATTTCAATAAGACAATAATAATAATACAGTTAAAATTCTAATGAATAAAATTTTAAAATAAAAAATACCATCGACAAGTACCGTCCATTATGAAGCTTCGACGATTTTCGCTGCACTTCGTATTTTCTTGTGATACCTAATTGCAGGCATGTTGACCGGGATAGTGTTGTCCTGACTATGAATGAGCGGCCATTAACTTATGTTGGAAGTACGAAGCCCATGACATGTACGACAAGTCAAGTCAAGTGGTTTGACAAATAGAAGAGAAGTTGCAGAGGTAATGCCTCCTTTATTTAACTAGTCCATAAAGAATGTTTAGGTTGAAATGTCCACTGCCATGAATTTGTTAAAGCGAACGAAGTTCGCAAATCAGGCCACAAAACAGAGATTTCAATATCAACCATAGATTAAATGTTTTGTTTTCATAGTTGCAACTTTTCGAACAATTATAAGCATTGAGAATAGGCCAATATCGTGTTCCTTAACAATTGTAAGCATTGAGAATATATCAATATATCTATCAGCTAATGGTCAGTATTACCATTTTTCCAAACAAAAAAATAATGGACATGGAGAAAAATATATTAATATATCCCTTAGGAACCTTGGAACTTAGGTCATACATTGTGGGATATCCAGGGTGCCAACCATTGGAATGGCATGCTTCATCCTATTAACCCATTTGTCAAAGCAGAGAGACTCAAATATATTGAGTTTGCATAGCAGTTCTACAATATGTCAATATGAGTATTTTGAACTCTATTTTTGGGGAGGAGTCTAAGTGAAGGTGTTGATTGGATGAGTTTTATTGGATTTCGTAGTGTTTTAAGCGATTTTCTTAGTGGATTTTATTAGGTGAGACAAGCTATTTTGGGGTTTGTATTGAGAGGTTCTATTGTCTCATCTATATGAGCATTGTCTAGATGTAATGAGTGTTATGTGAATCATTTGTGCTCATTGGAGATGAGTTTTTTTGAACCACTACTCATGAAATATGGGGCAAAAAATTTTACTCAAAAACCACACAATTGAATCCTAATAAAAAATCATGATTTGACAGAATACAAAAAGTGTCTCCATGTCAATGGATAAACTAAAGGCTCTCTTTAATGAATGGTTCATAAGGCACTACATTTTCTAAAGGTTTTGCAAATGGTTTAGCAAGCTAAATAAGTTCGATCTTGTAGGAAACTCCATGGCTAAGTTTGCTTGAGATAGAGTAGCATTGAGTTGGATGAACTTCCAAGAAGATCCAATGCTTCACCCCTATAAGCATTGCCTAGATGAAATTAGTGTCAAGTGGATTCTCATGAGAGATGGTTCATGTGAACCACTACTCATCAAGTATGGATCAATGATTTTGACTAAAAAATATGCTATTCAATCCTAATAAAAATAACACAATTTGACATGCTATAAAAATTTCTCCTAATTGCCAATGGATGAGCTAAAGGGAATCCCCTATGAATGGTTAATATGACATAGCACTTGCTAAAGGTTTTAAAAATGGACTAAAATCCTAAATAAGAATAATCTTAGGAGAAAATTCATGGTCAAGAGTGCTTGAGAAGTAATACTAGGATGGATGACCTCCAAGAAACTCTTGATGCTTCACCCTTGTGAACATCACTTAGATGCAGTGATTTTTAGGTGAAACATTCATGGTCACGTGAATTGGTTTTCTTGAACCAGTAATCATGAAATATGGGTCAATGGATTTAGTTAAAAAAATCTCAATTGAATCCTAATAAAAATATCATAACTTGACACACTACAAAAAATACCTCCTACTTTCCAATGGATGAGCTAAAGGGACTCAATAATGAATGGTTAATAAGGCACAACACTTGTTTAGTTTTTATCAATTAAGGTAGAAAGCTAAGTAAGCTTAGTATTAGCATACTATCCATCATTAAAAACATTTGAGATGGAGTAGTACTAGAGTTGTGACCCTCTGAAATTTATAAAATCCAACTAAGTCCTGGGTGATCCCACAATACTGGTTTACAATTTTTGGCCAGACTGGACACTGAACTGATTTTTTCTAACTAAATCTTCACTTTTGGGCACCTATAGCAGCTAAACTGTGAGGAATTTGTAGATGGTGCAAACTAGTGATTTGTGACATTTTGTTTGTAGATTTCTAAATATATTTTTTTCAAAAATTTTGGAATCAGATTGCACTTCTTTTTCCATATCCTTCGAAAAATAGTTTTTTTCAGTAAACACCATTTTCAAGGAGTGGCGTTCACCATATACAACGTAATTTTTTTCCATGATGGATAAAATTCTTTTTTTTTTGAATTTAGATTTTTAACTATGATATCTAGTGCTTCCAATTGGTTTCATAGTGTTTTATTGAATATTTTTTCTTTAATATAGTTTTGAAGTTAAACCAATTACAATTCAGACATAGGCGGACCATATACAACATAACCTTTTTTGTATGTATCAAAATTCAAATTTTTTTTGTTGGATCAAGGGCTTCAATATCTAGTGCACTGATATTTTTCAAAATTGTTTTTTGATAATCTACCATTTTTCCACATGTGCAGAACAGAGAGCTTGATTTTCAGTGAAAAACATATGTTTAATTAAACTAGAAAAATAAATACATAATAAGACCAAAACATATTAAAATTATATTCATTGGATAGCTCGTTTCAAGGACTACCATCATCCAGTTGGGTCTGTGAAGTCTCCTCCATTTTCATCCTCAACTTGAGCTTCAAAGGGGAAAAAAATTGGAGTTTTTTGGTGCTAGAGGGGGACAAGGGAGGAAAAGTGGGGTTCAAGCAAACCCTGGTTTGAGCGAACCCCCCTTGGAGGTTTGCTCGAACTAGGGTTCGAGTGAACCCCCTTTCCACAACCCTTTCCTTCACTTTTTTTCCTGGGAAATGTGGGACCCAACATTTATTGGGTTCACTCAAAGGGGGGTTCTAGCGAACCCCCTTTGGGTTCGCTCGAACCATATGTTCGTTTGAACCCCCAAAAACTAATTTTTTTTGCATGGGGGCATTTTTTGCAACTTTTCCTTCCTCACTAGAATTTTAAACCAATTTTGTGGGTTTACCCTCCTTGCATTTTTTAAGAATTTTTTCCTTCTGTGTTAGAAATCCCTTTATGATGGAAGCCTTATGTTTTTTGTTTCCTATGTGCATTTTGTGTTTTCGGGAGTCTTTGAGATCCCTCCTAGATTATTGGTCCACAACTAGACTTGGAACCCTACTTCTAAGTTCCAAGGTTCCAAGTTCTATCGATCCCTTTATCCCCTAATTGTATTTTCATCAGGTTGCAAGTCCTATGGAGGACCTTGGATTTGGATCCTAAGGTTCCAAGTCCCAAGTCTAATTTTTCACCTAGTCCCCTTTGTTGGTCCCCTTTGTTGTGCTTTCTCACAACTCTTTATTCCTCATGATGTTCTTCATTACCCCTTTTAGTTCCATTTTCCTTTCTAATTCCATCCCTTACTCCCCATTTATGTTTTATCTCTCAAATCCCAAGTCCTCAATCTATTCCACTCTCCATGGTTAGTGTAGGTTTTTATTTTCCTAGTGGGTTAATTTATTTTCTCTTAGTCATAGGTTTTTCATACACTTTTATTAAGCTTTCCTAAGTAATAAAGTGTTTTTATCATTTAATAACTAAGAGATAGGTGATGACGTGTCCCCATCCTAAAAGGGTGGAGAATTTACTATTTTCATCGCTTTATTTAATATTGATAGTTATTGTGGTCACTTCATATTGGTTGTTTTTCCACCTCTATATTTTCCTTAGTTCTATATAAACTCACTACCTTGCTTGTATTCGGTATCATGGAAGCTCTTAATGCATTACTATCATTTGATAATGCATATCTCTCAGAACCATTGGTTTGCATTATTTATTTTTTTCTAGTTTATGTAGCTTGGAATTTCTCTTAGAAAGTTCATTGGGTTATCAATATATTTTAGATTTATAACAAGGTATTAGAGTATTTTTCCTATAATTATGAGTTCATAATGATCCACACATGCAACACAAACTGTTGCATAGTCTCTGATAACATGTCACCATAGCTCTCCCAAGTCCACCACACTAAACTATGTGAACATGAACCTCCAAGAAGAAGCCATAGAATAAAGAGAAAACTTATAAATCATATCCCAATCATGTACTTTCACCAACACATCAAAGTGTCAATATATGCCAAGTAATAACTCCATCACAACCCCAAAAGAAGAGCCTCAACAACACCCAAATGCTCAATCTCCTTAGATCAAACAAACCATATGTGTGTGTGTGTGTCTTACATTTTTAGAGAGGCTTATATCCATTTTGGTGACATGATAAATATATATATCATGTCACCAAAATCAATGCAAGTCTCTCTAAACAAGGAAGACCAAACTCAAAACCATTCCCATATCAGGAAAACAACCCAATAACATCTCCAAAACTTATCATGAATCAAATAAAATACCCAAGCAGATAAACATGTTGAACACTCCTCAAATGAATCCTCTAGAACTAGAAAATGTCGATCAATATTCATCTCTATAAGAAGATAAACCATAAAGAAATACATATGAAAACAAAATGGGCTATACCTTTCAAATGATTATCTGTCAAGTAGACCAAGAGTGGGGAATGAGATTTCTCATTCAGGATATAACAAGTCTCATAGACTTTATGAACAATCTCCTCTTAGGTCTATCATGAACTAACATCCATATCCAAGTGAAAGGCTACTCAAACTTTCTACACTCTATATAGCTCCACCTGAAGGATCATTTTTACATGATCATTAGTACGAACTTGATCTCTCTCACTCTAGCATCCTCATATGCAACTCTCCATTGCATTATGGGCTCAAAACCTGTATGTGACGCCCTATAGTTTGTTATGGCCTATAATTTTCCTACATTGGATGATATAGATGCATGCCAGGAACCATCTCTACTATCACTCGACCCATAAATTTAAGCCAACTTGAGTGCCAACTATAGAGAAGAAAAATATAAAATATCATTAGACAACATCATCATATAAAACATAAATCAAAATTAAGTACAACATCTAGTATACTATAAAGCAAAGAACTCAAAAGCATATCATATCAACTAGATCATAAACTTGCCAATGGGGACCCATGCAAGAGACAATTGTATCTATGGTTGAGCTCCCTCATGAGGCTAGAGGCATGGTATTTTTTGATGTACTCATATCTATATGCTCGGATACACTTGATCTCTTGTGTGTAGCATTGTGTGCTCATGATACATGACCTAGGTATCTCCTTGGGGGCATCACCAACCTCCTCTTGCTTCTCTAGAACTAATACTATGGTTGACTAATCATCATCCTCCTCATCATATATTCCTACATGTCATCCATTATCCTCATCCCCCTCCTTTTATTCCTCTTTATGTCATGGACATGGCTTGGGATCACTGATAGGATTATTTGCACGAAATATGGGATCTGGACATGCAATATCCCACAAATTGGTATATGCATCACTTGATCCAATATCATTTGCATCAAACATTGGATGTGGATCTCATTCAGGTCATCATTGGAGTTGCTCAAAGGGATTCCCATGATAGTGTTATGAGCTATTTCATGTGGCTTGGTACCATTGTGGGTGGATCTAAGATAGCTTGGTCAAGGCATGGGAATCCCATGAGTGTGACTGAACTATTTGGTCACTTGATCATAGTAGAAGGGCATAACGATGTACTCATATCGACCAAAAAAGAAGTGATCATGTTGCATCCTTGTGAGTTGTCATGACAAGTATGTCAAAGGCTATTGAGTCTTATAAGGCCTCCAAATCAAGTATGCAATGTTTAATTGGTCAAAACTAATACATGGATTTAATAAAAAAAATTGTTACCATGGTATCTTCAAATGGTAGTTATAGGCTTGAGGATAAGTACATGTTGTACATCTATGGGATATCCCATAGGCTATGTTCAAGTAATCTATTTGAATTCCCACACCTAGAGAAGGGTTCATGTCATAAGGCTTTGTATAGGTGTGCTAGCATGCTTCGTCTAAAGTGAACAAAGTTGTTTTCTCCTTCATCACTCATATAGTGTGTATGAGGCCCCCATGTAGGCACATGCCTCATCCAGCTGGTGCAAAAACTAGTGTTATGGTCATGATCATGATCTGATGAATGAAAAGAATCTTAACATCTCCATGAAGTAGCCATTATAGCTATATTTGATGCTTAACATCATCTAGCATATGTCGGCCAATGCAATAGAATTGGTCAAGTAGGATGTCATTTGATGACCTCCCCTCCTCGTGGCTCCTGATCCTACCTCAGATAAGTAGTCAAAGAATGTGATATACATCCTTGAGTACCACTATCATCTCTCCCATTGATAGACAAAATGTAGAGGTTTCTCGTCAATCTATGAATTCCATCAACATAGTGTCATGAAAGCTCATGGTGGGCATGGTGAAAATCTAGAGTAAACACTATGAGATAAATTTCTTTTAATGAAATATCCCTCTTTTTCCCATCTGTGTGTTGATTTGTGTGAGTAATAGTAAATAGTTGCTCAGTATGGGGATTCTTCCTCATCCTCCCACCAAGATGGCCGATTAGCTATGTCTATCTCTGGCGAGTCTAGGGAAAATTAGCAATGGCAAACATGGTGTCTATTCCCATTGATAAAAGTTCTATGTGTCAAAATAAAATATTTACAAAATTATCTTAATCTTATACTAATGTCCTACAAAATTTATTAAAATATTGTGTAATAACTCTCCTAGAGATTAGACTACTTTCTGAGCCTTATCCCCAATGGTATGATGTGTAGAAGTTCTGTCGATATCATTGAGTCTCGGTTCATGATATTGAGAGATGTGTGTGTCTTCGTCATGTGATACAAGATCACATCGATAATGATACTATCTAGATTGATGGTAAAAAGTAGAACTCCAATAAATCTATAGCAAAGTGTAGAAACCAATTGTAGATTTACACAGATCAATTTATGTCCCATTCTACTAACCTTGTCACCCCTACTTCTTCTTCTTCTTGTAGCGGGTACATCGCCTCCTTCCTCAAAGCTTGTCACTGTAACCCCTCTTTTGGAAGTTAGCACTGACTCCAATTTATCATCCTCATCCTTCTCAATCACAACACTTCACCCCAAAGAAGTTTATGTTCAACTCAGTGGAGGATATTCCTAGTCTTTCTTCTATTTTTGTTGTCTATGACACTCACTTCGCAAGACCTTGTCGATGAGGATGTTTAGGCGGCCCCTTCCTTGGCCCTTGCTATATAGGTAAGTTGGTTGGTACTAACCTTTCTATCCTCCTTTATTCTCATCTTCCCTCCCCCTATGATGATCTAGATTAGGAGCAAGACAACTTGTTAGAGGTGTTGAACTAGAGTGGTACCTCTTCTTTAGCTCTAGATTAGGTTTGTGTTTGTTTGTATTCTCTCGTGTTTGTCTCTTTATATTTTTCCTCTCACCTAGAGGACCCTTGATACCCTTAATGGTACTTAGATAGAGGAGAGAAAATATGTCATACACTTCTTCTATTTGTCTCATTATTCTTCTATGTGTTGTACATTTTTTCTTTCACATCGGGAATGATACAAGGCATTGGGGCATTTAGGCCTCTTACATGTTGACCCAATTTATATTTATATTTTTCTTCATGTGATCTTCTTCCCATTCTAACCTATTGGGGAGGTGATGACGGTTCAGACATATTATAAGTTCTATTTATCTATCTATATCTAGAGAAGTTGTGACCTTGAATAGTCGAATCCCCTATGATGTAGATTTCTTCATCTATACTTCTCTCATTTGATGTTGAGGTTTCTATTTGTTGTCCCTCACATGACAACATCCCACAAATACATCTCACTATGTATCTGGTGCCACAACATCTCTTGTCTTTCTCTTCTCCTTAGAATGACATGTGCTCCTTTGTGTTGCATGCGTCATTCTAGGGGAGGACTATCATATCTACTTAATTTCAAAAAATGTTTCAAAAATATTTAAACATATGTCTTGATGTCATATGTCTCGTCGTCTAGCTTGGGGGCAAGATGAGTAGATTTGTCTTGTCTTTTCTATGACTATCCTACAATGCAGTTTGCAACAATCATGGGCGTACTTTCATGTCATATGGGGGTGATCCCACAATAATGGGTTACACTTTTTCGCCAAACTTGACATTGAAATCAACATTTTTCGCCAGATTTTCACTTTCTTACACCTATAGAAGCTAAACCATTAAGAATTTGAAGATGAAGCAAACTAGTGATTTGTGATATTTTGTGTGTAGATTATAATTATTATTTTTTTTTAAATTAAAAAATAAATTGTGAATCCTTTTATGTAATTTTTATTAACTTATTTTTTGTGCTAAACATCATTTTCAAAAAGTGATGTTTACTTTCAACTGCATAAATTATTTTATAGAAAGGATACAATTCTAATTATTTAAATACATTTTTTTCACACCAATATCTAGTGGATGGATATTTTTTCATAATTTTTTGTTGCATATATATTTTTTTATTAATTTTCTAAGTCAGAGTAATTATAATTACGATATATTATACTTTCAACTGCATAACTTTTTTTGTATGCATTTGAATTAACTTATTATTTTTTTGTTGGAATAAGGACATCAATATCTAGTGCACATGTATTTTTTAGAATTTTCTTTCTCTCATTTCCTATTTTTCCTTATGTGTGAAACAAAGACCTCGATGTTCATTGAAAAACCTACATTCAAAAGAAATAAAAAATAATTATAATAATAAAATTAAATATATTTAAAACTATACTTTTTGGGAAGCTTATAATAAGTATTACATGTTTAGAAAATATAAATTTTAAATGAATTAATTTGATCCCCTAAAAGGTAAATCAAAAGTGGTGTTTTATTAGCATTTTGATAGGTGTAGAGGAGACTCCATTATAGCCATGGTTTTAAACTAGCGAGTTTCTATCCAAGGGGGTTTTATATAAGTCAGTTTGATCAAACCTTCTTCAATTAAAATTGTTTAAATGGAACCTTTTTAAGGCTTAAATCATTATATTTTCTAAAAATATGTGATTTTAGCAAAAATCAGGATGTCCCAAAAAGTGTAACCCATTATTGTGGCAGCACCCATGGTCTCCAACCTTGCTATCCATACCTATTAGTGTTTTTTGTTTATCTAATCAAATTATGTCATGTTTTCTCTATGAAATTTTATCACGTCTATTTTTGTTTTTTCGCCTAACATGTTTGTCTATAGCTAACATGTTTGTGGTGAGATTACAACCATCTTTGCAGGATCGAAGACCCATACATCCTCTTTGTATCCTAGCTCAACTTCTCTACATCACATATATTGGATTGAAGATCTGTGTCCTCTTCATCATGGATATATTAGATCTTCAACCTTTTTCAATTTTTAGCTCGCACATGTTCAAATACATATGCTCACTAAAGTGGGGACAAAATTTAATGTCACTAAAGTGCACCCCTAATACAATTTCACATTACATAAATTTCACTTTAGCCCAATAAAAATGATAATGCTAATCCCTTTCTTTCCCGCTTTCATTTTCATCCTTGACCCTGTTGCTTTAAGTTATTGAGGGAATCTTTTGGGAGACACTTTTACAATCCGCAAACATCTACGTGTCACATAAACATCCTTACAAGATTCATGATCATGTGGCCATTGGAGCGTTACATCTCTACCTTCCTGCAAAGTGTAATGCCTTTGTAGTTGTAGGCGCGCAAGAAAATGACCCTCTTGCATTCAATTCTTCATTCAAGCTCATATTTTACCCTCATTTACTCATTCTCTCATTCCATTTGATCTAGCTTCATTCTTGCAACTCATTCTCGCAATCTTCATTCTCTTCTTTCTCTCTTGCTTCTTCAATCAAGCACTTCTACATCACTTTAGCTCAAGCTTCGTGCATGTTTGTGGCTCTCACGTCTTTGTCTTGGTCTTGCACTCTCTTTTGGATTCTCAAGCTTGTTGGAGGGAGGGTAACAATTCCTTATGGGCATTATCATTCTTATTGAAGTAGCATATCAATATGTTGCATGTTCTCTTTCTTTATCTCTTCATTCTACACTGTCTATTGTCTATTTATCTATCTTGTTGTCTCTTTGGCTATCTATGGAAGTGGAAACACCAAAACGAGGGTTTGACTAAGGCAAGCCTTGAAACAATCCCAACACTTTCTACTATTTCTATCTGTGCAGGTTGTTCGTTTGGAGCTTTGTGGGAGGCTTCATATAACTGAACCACCTATAATTTTGGCTTTCTCTCCTTTGTCTTTTGTTGTTTCATTTCATTAGCTTTAGTATTCTTCTTGTCAAGTAATTTTCTTTATTTCTAGTATTTTGTTTAGTCTAGTTAAACTGTCAAACTTCTATTTCTGAGTTGATAGTAGGTCATATGCGTTTCGTAAACTAACTCTATTTTCAGTCCATACAAGACCACAATGCACTGTGGGGATGTCTGTGCGCTACATTGTCATCCTTTGGCTGCGAGCTAATTTGTCTATCTCTGAAACCTTTGAGGCTTACTCATTCTGCTTCTGAAGTTCATTTTCCATAAGTAACCATAAAACATAAAAATATATCAGAAAACTTCGTTTTACCTGTCTTGATCACTTGAGCTTATTTCCTTGAGATAGTTAAGGACAATTCGTCCCTATAAACTCTTCCATGTCCTACAGACTCAAGAGTAGGGAATCTCCTCCTCTACATTTTCCATTTGACAACAACAAATTACTTTCTAATAAATCTCCATCTTACCTACACCTCACAACCATATTATCATTTCAATGAAACGATAATAATTAATTGAATAAAATATTAAACACACAAAATTTAAAATTCAAATATTACAATAGATTTGCTATATACATCTACGGGATGCTGGAAGACTTTTTAATACGTACCATTCATTATGAAACTTCGCTGAGTTTGCCGGTCTTTGTCTTTTCCGATTACGGTAGGAATTGCACGCATGTCGACCAAGACAGGATTGTCCTCACTACGAATTGGCACCAAGTATTCTGCTCCACAAAGAAGAAGACGCGTACCACAAGTCAAGTAATCGGTTTGACAAATATAAGAGAAGTCCCGAACGGAACTCTTACCCAGTGTTGTCCTTTATTAACAGCTAATAATATTTTTAGTTTCTTTTCCAAATATTTGTGGTGGACAAAGCAAACGAGACCAAGTCAGGTAAAATGGATTGACTCGCAAAGATGCGGAGGGAACGCCTCCCAATTTACCCAGTCATTTCAGGAATGCAATCAGATTCTTCTGTGATCCAATTATCTATTTATATCCACTGCGCTGAAACTTTTAAAATGAAGGAAGTTTGTGAATCAAGCCATCATACTGAAAATTAAGTATCAAATTGAATTAAAGATATTTTTCCGAGCTTCGAGTGTTTTTAACAAGAGTAAGCATTCATTGAGATTATGGCAGTGTCTCGATTAGTTTTGGGTAATTGGAAGGAGGTTGAACAGTATTTACCCGCATGTAATACCATTTCTCCAAACAAAAAATCTGTTGGAGATGGAGAAGACACAAGCCAATTGCAGGTCGGTGATATATGGCGAGATATCCAGGGTGCCAACCATTGGAATGGCATGCTCGATCCCATTAACCCACTTCTCAAAGCAGAGATACTTAGATATGGTGATTTTGCACAGCAATGCTACGATTCTTTTGACAGTACGCGCTCTTCCACATACTATGGGAATTGTAAGCGCAGCAAAAGCTCGCTCGCCCAGAGACTGGAATTGTTAAATTGTGGGCGTGGCTATCAAGTTACAAAATATATATACGCAAACACGAGTCTTTTGGACTCCATTTTTGGAGAGGAATCAAGCGAAGGCGTTACCTGGATTGGTTATATTGCGGTTTGCACTGACCCAGATGAGATAAAGAGATTGGGAAGGCGTGACATAGTTGTTGCATGGAGAGGCACGCAAACTGCGTATGAATGGATGCAAAATCTCAGAGACATATTGGTTCCTGTGATGACATCAAAGGCTACAACATGCTCCAACATCCAAACCATTTCAAATCCAGATGCCAGGATAGAGAAGGGTTTTCTCAGTTGTTATACTTCCACCGACGAGGACTCTGTGAGATGCAAGCTTAGTGCAAGGGATACTGTAGTGGGTGAGATAACCAGGTTAGTGAAGGAATACATACACCAAGGAGAAGATTTGAGCATAACATTTACTGGACATAGCTTGGGAGGTGCACTGGCAACCCTGAGCGCATACGATATCAAACAAATCATGGTGAACGAATATGGTGTTAACTCAATTCCCGTGACAGTGTTTTCCTTCGCGTCTCCGCGCGTAGGGAATCTGTCATTTGCCCAACATATGGAAGAGATTGGCGTCAAAGTGTTGCGTATGGTAAACAGCAAGGACTTGGTTCCAAAAATTCCTGGGATTTTTTTTAATGAACATCTGGGATGGCTGACAAGGTTTCTGAACTGGCTTCCCTGGGCATATGTTCATGTGGGAGTAGAGATTGCTTTAGGAAGCAGCAGCTCGCCTTTCCTAAAGCAAACATATAATCCTGCAGACTTCCACAACTTGGAGGTTTATTTGCACGCTCTTGATGGCTTTCAAGGAAACAAGCTACCCTTTAAGTCCTCGGGAAGAGATCCAGCTCTAGTTAACAAGTACTCAGACTTATTGATTGAAAGCCTTCAAATCCCTTCTAACTGGTGGGCAAAGAGAAATAAAGAAGTGGTGAAACGCATAGATGGCGTGTTGGTGTACTCTCCTACAACTCCAACTCCCGTTCCTCTTCCGCAAATCCCCCTCTGATCTATTCCACTTCCACTTCATTGTTTTTTTCTTGTACACCCCGCATGAGGGGCGAGGTAGAATTATAACTCTGTCATTGTTTTTACAGCAGTGTCAAAGTTCATTTTAGATAGTTTTTACTATTTATAAATTATCCAGGAGAAATCAGGCTTTTCTTTTCTCAAGAGTTTGAAAAGAAGATTTCAACTTCAGGTTAAAAGTTTTTTTAAAGGATTTCTTTAAGGTTCTATCCTCTATAAAACAAACGATTTTTTCGCCGTCTGTAATAAATCAATGCGTCAATATTCTCTTCCAGTGGTAGAGTTCATTTTAGTTATTTTATATTACATTTATCAGTAAAATAAATAAATAAATCTATGTCTGGTCTACTCAATATTTAAAAAGTGTATATTTTTCATTTTTGAATATAGGATCAAATGTTCAAAAATATAATTATTCATTACAGGACAAGTAACTAAATGACAGTTAATAAAAGAAAGACCCAATCAATAACACACAACCAAGAATATAGTTTGAGAAATGTTCATAATTTTTTATTAATGTATTGAGTCAATTTGTATATTTTTATATATTTGTAAGGATCAATTATAATCTATCAAATCTATTGATGAGACTTCATTATCATTGGGAAGTTCTACTATTTAACTTCCACAAGATAAGATCCCAAGTTTTATTATAAGATAATATTGTATCTTATGGACACAATCACACAAACAAGACCACACATAATAGCATCATCCTATCAGAGAAGCAATGAGTAGAGAATATGATGTATGTTCTTGATGCTGGTTTATAATTGAAGGTGAATCAACTTAAAACTAAAGCAAAAAAATGTCAACAATCAAAATAAGACAACTTTCTAAAGCCGCCTTCTTCTAATTCCTATTCAATAAACAACATTTTCTATTTATTTAGTCTTAATCCTTATAAGTCTAACCTTTCCTTGGTACTCATTAGACTTTTGGACTTCTTCATTATGTCATGCCTTCCATCCTTTCCCCCACTCTTCCTCTATACTTTCCAGACTTTCAGACCTATCTTTACCAGCAACCCATTGCTTGACCCCATTTTCCTCAACCTATTGTATGAGTTCTCCCATTTATTTTTTTCTCTCCACAACACCCCCAAAACATGCCATATTATCATTAATGGTTAGTTTTAGAACCATAAATTTCAAATTGGCACTTTTTTCTACCCATAATTATTGTACAAATTGGGAGTTTTAAATTTATATTATGGCTGACCTATTATTTTGTGACGTATATAGAAGGGGTGAGCATCCATTTGAGAGGCATCACCTGTTAACCAAATTACTTCCAAAATATATTTTTAGCACTTGTGTTTGAGTATATGAGAATCCTAGGATGAAAACTCTAATGATTTCAAAGATCAATTTCATATAGAGTTTGTATTTAAGCTTTGATTGGACATGGAATCTCATATTGTATTAACTTAATTTTCTATTTTTGTTGGTATGAATTGCATGTTGTTGTAGAATCATTTGAATGTAATGTAACCATTATTGTAATAGAAATGAGATTAGGGATTACATGTATACTTTTTGTTCATTCTAATAAGAATATCATATGTTATGTCATCAATATTTATCAAAGTGTGATGAAATTATTGATATATTAGTGGTAATTTAAATATATGTTATCTTCAAGATATTATTGAATAATAGGATCCAATAGTTCTTTTATTCAATTAATAAGTATTTTTAGAAGGTTGAGTATTAGATTTGCATTATTATTTTGTCTTGAGACATTATAGTGGTATTAGAGCTATTATTTTGCTAGCTTATGAATCATGGGATGATTCTATAGAAATTGAATGTCTATTCAAATGAGATCTTTAGGAGCCAATAAAATTGAGCATAAAGGCGCAATCAAATAAGGAAGCATGAGAAATAAATTTCAAATAGTCAAAGACATCATATCCTGCCACAAAAGGTAAAAAAATAAATTATTATGATATTCATATACATATCTCATTTAAATAATTCTAAAAGTTATAAATAAGGTATTCATCTATTTCAATAGAACTAACCTAACAAGAATCTAAAATTATTCAAAAATTGATTGATGCGTCAAAACGAGGAAAAAAAATTAAAAAAAGCCTCATGAAGCCATTAGGTGAGATATAACCCTCAAATAGTCAATGCCTCCTTCCAACCATGAGTAGAAGGATCTATAGTTCTTCTATTGCTTCTTCTTATTCATCTTCTTGTTCTTGCTCTTGTTCCTGTTCTTGCTCTTGTTCTTTTTCTTGCTCTTTCTCTTTCTCTTACTCTTGTTCTTTTTCTTTATCTTGCTCTTTCTCTTTTTCTTGTTCTACTTCTTTTTCTTTTTCTTTATCTTCTTTTTTGTGACTACTTTTGTTGTGAAAAAGTTCTAGAAACATAATTTTGTAATAAATAACAAAATAAATTCAAAATACTCTAAATGTTTTTGTAACTTACCAAGGCCACTTGATTGTACTTTCACATAAAATCTCCCAAAAATTAGGTGTTTTGCAATCTTGAGAGAAAATTTATTGGAAGCCATAATTCTACAATCAATAAATTATTGATGTTCCAATTTCTCTAAAATTTGTATTGTAGGCTCCTCTTTGTCTTCTTCAAAAAAATACTGAAAAATGAGGAATAAATATAGCAGGGTTTGGAATATATGGTCTTTACAAATAAATTGGGAAGAAACCTTAGTTCTAAAATGAATCACTCAATTTTACTCGAATTACTCTAAAATCTAGAATGTAGCTACTCCAGTGTGTTCTTTAGAAACCCTTTAAAAGTTAGACAAAAAATTACCAAAATATAGGAGATATTTTTTTCACAAAATGACCTCCAAAATTGAAAAAAAATCCTTATTGCAATGATTCCAAGGTCATGCTTTGATACCACTTGTTATCAAATAACTTACACAAGAATAATATAATCTAGAATATGCTACAAATACATGAAAATGATATGCCACTTGGAGGGGGCAACCACCTAATCCACTTCGAGGGTGATACCTACAATAGCCTTCAATAAGAACACAATACTCAACATGATGATAATAACCTACCTATTACTCCTCTATATATTATACTTATGCATAAGATATCACCTAGCCTAACCTAGATAACCCTATATAAGCCTTGGGCTAAACAAAATAACTAAATAAAAAAACTATAATGATAATATGACTTATTTTAAGAGTTAAGTTAGCCACAAGCCAACTACTCATAAAATTATACACATTATAGGGGTAAGGGCATAACCATACCTGTAATAGGGAGTATCTTGAAGAATTCTTACTAGTCAAAGAAATATTTTCAAAGAATAACTTCCTTATAATGTATTTTCTATTATTATTTTTCATGTTGTTAGTCATTTTAGTGTTGTAGTGTTAATAGGGTGTGTTGGAATATACACTCCCACATAAACAAGCGTTTCAGGGAAATTTTAGTGAGTGTAGAATAAGTCATAACAAAATTATATTCATGCAACTTATGTGGACACATAAAATATTATAAAGGTGTCACTAATTATATAGGCATCTAGTTTGTTGTCAACAATTCCAGTTAGTTAACAACTCGCTTAACAACTTTATAGGAAGACTATTGAAGTTATTCATATCTATAGATTTTTGTATGTTGTTTACTATTTATCAATAAGAGATAAGTGAGTCCTTACGTTGTTTAATTCTTCATGTCTTTTTTGTTTCGTTATTTTATATTTACACAATGATTCAATATTATTGTAGTTACTTGTGATGAGCAATGCCAATGTTGGTAAATTTTCAGTATAATATCGCATGAAATTTAATTATATGTATTGTGTTAGTAGGATTTTTGGATTTATTTTCTCCATGTTATGTTCCACCATGTAGAGTAAAAATTTCTACAAAATTAGGTGAAAGAGGAAATCATTTATTTGAGGTGTGCAATAACATAGATAAAAATTTCTTTTGGGATTTTCAACATCTGAAAAAGAGAGGATGTTTCGAGTTAATGTCACTCTACCCGTATGGTGTTGATGAAGAAAAATAAAGTAGATTCAATTTTTTTGAAGGGTTGGGCAATACTATTGAGTGGGTACAATCTTTTGGATTCTTTGACCATAATATTTTTTCACAATCTATAGTCACTATCCTCTTATTTATCTTGATCTCGTTATTTATTTCCCAACTTATCTCCTACAAAATAACTTTTCAATGTTGAATGGTGTAATGATGGTAATTTCACTCTCTTCTTGGAGATAGTGCAATTTCTCATTTAATCTAGACCTATTTTAGTACCCTTGCATTAACTACCCTTTAATTCATCATTAATAGGCCACTAAGACCCTTTATTTCGGATCTTCAGGCTTATGTCAACTAAAAACCTGAGAAAATCCACAAAAGCATCAAAATTTCTAACAACCCACCCTAAAAATCTATGGTGGGACTCATATGCCACCTTGGGCGTATGAGTCCCCCTAGGTGGGACATGTTGATCATCAAAGCTTGCACCTCTCTGACAACCTTATGGGAAATTCAATGTGGGGGACCAATTTGTGCCTCACTGAATACCTCCAAGATTTTTAAGAGAAATTTGGCTCCTCTCTGAGTTTGGGAAAAGGGTAGAAAGGAATGTAAACATAAAACATGAAAAGCATGGCAATGTGCCAATGCTTTTACAACATTTCAAAACCCAAATTCTTTTCTATGAATGATATGATAGACACAAAATGCCACAACCCTTCATTGTTGGGAAGAGAATGAACAACAGAGGCTGGATACAAGCACAGTGTAGCCTTTCAAATCTCCTTGCAGGAAGTGTTCATTAAGGTCCGATCAAGCATAAAAGTTCCAAGAGTCAAAAAAATATATTTAGAAAGCTACATAAACTCTTCCTCTTAATATAACATAACACGAAGAAACAACCCTCAAAGAAAATAGAGAATTCCAATGACATAATCCAATTTCTACAAGCTATCACTTTATCATATTAGCTTACAACATGGAAATCAAATAATAGAACTATTTGAATTAAGTTAGACACAGTTTTCTAGTTTGAATGAAGATATAAAGAAGGAAACATTAATAGAGAACATATCATGCACAGTTTCAAATATTTCTCCCAAATAGTTCATACTTAAATATCATGGGTGATCCCACAATAGTGGTTTACAATTTTTGGGCAAACTGGACACTGCAATTATTATTTTTACCTAAATCTTCACTTTCAGGCTCTTGTAGCAGCTAAACCGTGAGGAATTTGAAAATGATGCAAACTAGAGTCTCATCATATTTTGTCTCTAGATTCTAAAAATCTTTTTTTCAAAATTTTTGGAATCAGATTGCACTTTTTTTTCCATCTCCCACGAAAACTAGTTTTTTTCAGAAAACAATATTTTAAAAAAGTGACACTCACCATATACAACATAACTTTTTTTGTATGAAGGATAAAATTCTATTTTTTTCGAATTTAGATTTGTAACTATGATATCTAGCACTTTCATTTGGTCTCATAAATTTTTATTAAATATTTTTTCCTTAATCAAGTTTCAAAGTCAAACCAATTGCAATTCACACATAGGCAGACTGTATACAACATAAATTTTTCTGTATGAATCCAAATTCAATTTTATTTTTTTTAATGGATCAAAGACATCAATACCCAACCTCAACATATTTTTTAAAATTTTATTTTGATAATTTTCTATTTTTCCACATGTGCAGACCAGAGATTTTAATTTTTCAGTGTAAAACCTATGTTTAATAAAACTAAAAAATAAAATACATAATAAAAGCAAATCATATTAAAATTATATTTGATGGATAGCTCATTCCGAGGACTATCATTATCTAGTTGGGTTTCTGAATTTTTCTGCATTTTCATTTTCAAATTGAGCTTCGAACGACAATTTTTTACAAAAAAAATCATTTTTTTTAGGAGATAGGGGAAAAAGGGTGTTCGGTCGAACCTAGAGGGGTTCGGCCGAACCTATTTACACTAAAATAATAAAAAAATTCATGGGGTCTGGGAAAATGACGGGTTTTAAAAAAAAAAAATCCTTATTAAAGGGGTTTCGACCAAACCCTAGTTCACTCGAACCCCTTTATTTTAATATTTCCTTTCACATCTCAAAGGGGTTCGAGTGAACAATTTGGTTCGGCCGAACCCCTTCACTTTGTGTAGAGGGAAAAAATGACTTTTCCCTTCCTCCACAAAAGTGTTCACCACTTATGTGGGTTGACCCTCATATGAACTTTAAAATAAAGGTCGGATTCCAATCTAACAATAGTTTGAGTTAAAATAGATATAACATGCCAGAGTGAAGCAATGTTCTACAAACTTTAATGAAAATACTCCTATAACTAAGGAAAGCTAAAGAATTTCTTTCCAAAAGGGAAAAATTCAAGAACCCTTTTCTTTTGTTGTCACCTCAAATTTATAGCTGAAAGGAGAGAGAAATGTTGCCTCTACCTAGAAGTAATTACTGTCAAATTTTTGCACCCAATAGCTCACAATCCAATCATAGATCTTTAATTAAGTTGCAATAATCTCCGCTCATCAACTCTCAACTTCTGCATTAATATCCCTCAAATATTTTAGCAAGATTGCCCTCCATAAATGCTTGGATCCTAGGAAATAGCCTGGAAAAAGTCTTGTTGACCAATCACATGGCTTGGTGGCACCAACTCAGATCTTCCTCCTGAAAACCAAAGAAAAAGTATGCTCTGACAAACTCCAAATAGAAAGCTCCTTAAAGTACAACCTATTTGCAGCGAAGAGATGACGTGTTGAGCAAGCAAGTATTCTCATATTTGTGAAAATCATTCTTGATAAATTCTCCACTGAACTGACACGTGGCCTGACTTTCTCCTGAAAGAAAAGTGATAAACAAAACCTGTGCAGCCACCACGTGGTGCATTGCATGCCTTTTGGAACCAATTTTTCTTTTGTGCATGGATCCTTCCAAAGCCAAAAAGTAAAAATCCAAAAATCATTTAAGACGAAGGAAAAACTTGCTTCATAGTTCTAGTGACTCACAGGGGGCCTTTGCTTGCGGAGTCACGAACCCAGACCACTGGAAATTCTTGGAGTTTGAGGAAAGCGAAATGTTGCTTCTCCCAATCTACATCAGCTAGTCGGACAAGATTATAGATAACCTTGTATGCTTGCTCTAGCGCAAAGACTTTTTTGAAGGAAACAAATCCCCATCTTGCTAAAACAGCTCCCAAGTAATAATAGAGACGAGAAATTGGAAGGATTTCACGTTCAACATCATTGACGGTGGGTATTGCACTCAAACCTAGGAGCTCTGTAGAAGTCTAGACCTTTGTGCAACTGTTAGCTCTTGATGTAACCGAGCCTCCTTTTCTCTTGCATTCTCCTACATTTGATTCTTCTCCTTGAGGATATTCACCAGCTCAGAGCCTAGTTTTTCGATCTCCTGATCACGAGCCTGTAGAGTGGACTCGACCTCTTTCTCGTCATGTCTTATTTTTTTTGCTTCCACCTGGGTCTTTTGAAAATTATCATAAGCCTTATATTAGACTTCATCTAGCTCTTTCTTTATGCTTTCTTAAGCATGTTGGTACTCTACATTCGATTGATGCTCGACAGTAAGCTCAACTCTCAACTTTTCAAACTTAGCATATAGTTGAACCTACTCACTTTGGGTCTCTATGAACAACCTTGTCGCTTTCTCTTGTTGATTTTGTATTTGCCTTATGTGGGCCATTTCAACATCTCTGGCTTTGATTTATGTCTGCAACCTATTCACTGTTTCCCTTAAATTCATTAAATTTGCCTCGTGCTTCTTCAATTTATGGTCCAGCCTCTCATAATCTGCATATGTACCACCTTTTGGGTGGTCTTAGCTAGATCCACCTTGTTGTGTGGGTGAATTTCATTTAAATCCAGACCCATGGCCCAGATGTCGTAGTCCTCTATTTGTATTTGTCCTTCGGGTTGGGATACGATCGACTTCATGGTAGTAATCCACGGAGAATTTTTATCTTCATTGAAGCAAGCTTAAATCTTCTTGGTGGTTGATAGTTCAGTGTTCTTTAACAATCATTTATGCTTCCTATCTTGTCAGGCCCACTTAGTTGCCTCAAAATGATCTTGAAGACTCTGTGGGGTGTCAATGCTATGTGATGAAATGGAAGCACCAAGAGGAAGACTAAAAAGAGTAACAAAAGGAGAAACTTCAAACATATGAGCATGCGGGGAGAGAAATGGGAGCATAATCATGGAAAATGGTGGGATGCCAAATTGAGATTGGGTCGGGGAAAAACCAATTGGAGTAAAGAGGAAAACGGGAGGAATGAGATATTTTTGACCTGACGAGGATAGACCTAGGATAATAGGAAACATGGATGATTCGGATTTTTTGATAGGGGCCCTAGATAGGGCGATAAAATAATCAACAGTGATCGAAGTGAATGCTACTCGCTCGACATGCGGGGTTACATCACAAGGTGTATTAAAAATGGCAGGGGGTTCATTAATATCCAAAAGTTTGGGGTCTATGGATGGAGGATTCTCTTCAATAGATGGGGGCAAAGGAGTAACCAAAGATGCAAAGGTAGAAAGAAGAGGGGGAGAAAGACTTACCTAGACCGCAATGGTCGAAACATTTTGCAAAATTGACTCTGCTTCTTCTCCCCTGACTATTACCTCAGGTGAACCCAGATCTTTGACTTTCCTTCTCTTTGCATGACCCAAACTAGTGTGTTCTAATCCTTTAGCAAATGATCCCGTTGAAATTTGACCTTCATCAACTGCAACAAACCTTCTTGGAGACCATTAGACTCTCTTTCCCTTGCTTCAGACACTAGAGGAGGATGTGGAATGTGACTCCTTTTCCTTTGAGCTTCTTCTTCTGTCAGATTCTTATGGAAGGGAAGTACGACATGGAAGTCACTCCTCTTCAATCTCATGATTGGTCTCTAGGTTGCTATTGTTAGTGTCGGCCTTACGATCATAAATATCCTCGAAATTTTCATCATGTGGTCGAAACTCTCAGAGCAACTTATTTAGGCATCTCATCTCTTGTCATAACCTCTAGAAATTTGTCTTCTTTCTTTCTAACCATCCCTAGTGCTTCATTTGTATGTTGAGGGATTTATTTATCAATAGATTCCTCTCATACTCTGCTTGTGACGTATAGAAACTTAGCCATTTTGGTCACCTAATTTGTATGTGGGCCAAGTCAATGTATACTTCTACCCTTTCCTGACTCGAATTTATCGTAGACTCCAAATACTCCTGACTCTCATGTCTCAAAGTGAAGTGCCTTGTCAGATTGTAGTCCCACGTGTCACATATGAGAACTAAGCCTAGGGTCGCCAACATATTTGTAAGTTATTTCTCCACCTTCCACTTATCCAATGTCACCAGACTATTGGCAATGTATAGGGGAAGCAGATATAACTTTTTCTTGCTTCTTTCAAAGCCATAGGTGTTGTTGGCAAGGGTTGCCTGATGCTATGCCTCCAACGCGAAAACTCTATTTGTCACAAATATGGGGAGTCGAGAAGGCTCTCCGATGAAACCATGGAATCTGATAAACGTGAAATCTTCTCCTAGAAAAAATACATTTGAGACAGTGGAGATTTCATCCATTGCAAAACCTCAAGAGAAAACAGCCCACAAGACGTAGCAACAATTCTTAAAGCATAGGTCTCAGAAAATGGTTCGCATGGAATTCACTCCTCTTCAATCTCATGATTGGTCTCTAGGTTGCTATTGTTAGTGTCAGCCTTGCGATCATAAATATCCTAAAAATTTTCATCATGTGGTCGAAACTCTCTAAGCAACTTATTTAGGCATCTCATCTCTTGTCATAACCTCTGGAAATTTGTCTTCTTTCTTTCTAACCATCCCTAGTGCTTCATTTTTATGTTGAGGGATTTATTTATCAAGAGATTCCTCTGATACTCTGCTTGCGACGTATAGAAACTTAGCCATTTTGGTCGCCTAATTTGTATGTGGGCCAAGTCAATGTATACTTCTACCCTTTCTTGAGTCGAATTTATCCTAGATTCCAAATACTCCTGACTCTCATGTCTCAAAGTGAAGTACCTTGTCGGATTGTAGTCCCACATGTCATAGATGAGAACTAAGCCTAGGGCCGCCAACAGATTTGTAAGTTCTTTCTCCGCCTTCCACTTATCCAATGTCACCTAACTATTGGCAATGTATAGGGGAAGCAGATATAACTTTTTCTTGCTTCTTCCAAAGCCATAGGTGTTGTTAGCAAGGGTTGCCTGATGCTATGCCTCCAACACGAAAACTCTATTTGTCACAAATATGGGGAGTCGAGAAGGCTCTCCGATGAAACCATGGAATCTGATAAACGTGAAATCTTCTCCTAAAAAAATACATTTGAGTCAGTGGAGTTTTCATCCATTGCAAAACCTCAAGAGAAAACAGCCCACAAGACGCAGCAAAAATTCTTGAAGCACAGGTCTCAAAAAATGGTTCGCAAACCAATAATAATTGCATATTTTTGACAATACATAGGTCCACACAGAAACTGGCAGATATAAACCATTTGCATCGAGCCTAGACACTAGTAAATTTCTCTTCAAAAAATCAAAATTTTGACGTAAAATCAAGTGAGTCAAGAAAGAAGAATACCTAAATTTGTACTCGGTATGGTAATTCCCCAATTGCTCCAGCATGCTTTCAGCTACTACATCAGCAAAGTCGTAATATTTATGACCTCTCTCCCTCTTGAGTATTAAGGTTAGGCCCATCTAGAAGGGATGGACTTCCTCATCATTATCAAAAAAAAAAATCCAAGCCAACATCAAGAAAGCATCATGTGTGTTGTTCTTGACCTTTTTGCGTGCAAGAGGAAAAGAAAAATGACCTCTCATTGGCCTTTCCTTCATTTCACTCTCATAAAAAATTTCTTTCTAGTTTGCTTCCTCTTAGGAAATCTCCATATTTTCCTTAACAAATGACTCAATGCCCCAAGTGGTAGGGATACATAGCATATCATGTATGGCTTCAGCAGAGATCGTGACCTTGATCCTGTTGTACACAATGGCTCTCATCTCTTTGTTAAATCTTTTGGCACATGCATCCACCAGCTCTAGACATGAGTGTACAATAGGAAACGTGAACTCTGGAAACCCACAATTCTAGAGCTGAGAGCCAAAACCCTTAGATGCACTATGCTCTAACATCCTTCTAAATGCTTCCTCCTTAAGGCTCTCAGGGTTAGCTGACAATTTTGGATCAAAAATATTGTCGATAACATATCGCATCGCCTCTTTGGCAACACTTTTATCTACCTGCACCCTTTTACAAAATTCAAACGATCACTCCTTAGGCACTGGGGCATTGGGAAAGGAGTTTTTCCCAAAGATATTGGAAAAACTAGGCCTTCTAGATGAAGCTCTAAACTTTCTACCATACGTTGATGGCTCTTCCATGGTTGCTTCAAGAATTTTCAGAGAGTTTCTTTAATGAAAACAACCACTTGCTTTTTCCACTTTAGCAAAATCTACCTTTTGGTGTAATTAACTCCCTTAGCACGTACATGCAGTTAAGGCTATGCCATTACCATTGGTCCATTAAATGCTCCCAATGAGAAGATACGTGTGGATTTGAGATTTGTATCCCTTGGGAATGCCAAAACCTCTACGAGAATGGAATTAGTACATTCTCTCCATCACCTCTTTTCACAAATAAGCTCTTTGTCTTAGGGAGCATGCTTTTAGTTATGACAAACATGCTTAGGTGATGCAAGGTACCTTCAAAAATATGCACCCATTTAATTTGTCAGATTTTAGCACATTAATCCATGTCTTTTCACATAAGAAAACTAGCTAGTATTGATGATGGAAAAGGACGCATGTCAATGATTGGCTTATGTGAGCATTTACTCCCAATGCCCAAATTTAATTTTTAAGACCTTATGTCAGATCCTTCATATGATTTATCCCTTGTCCTTCGATTGCCTTGATATTTTCTCATTTTCTTCCAGCCAAAATAGACTTTTTGTTGATTGTGTTTGTCAGCACCTCTTTTCTATAAAATAGCTATACCACCTTAATGCAATATTCATTCGAAAATATAGCCTTTTAAGTTTAGCAATCCTTTTTGCTATCTCTATTTTTCCTATCGCTCTGCTATTTTTAGCTATGTATGTTGGCCTAGGCACTCTTGTTCATCTGTTACCATGAAGGTTGCAATATGCCTTCACCGAGGAGATCACTGCTAATAGAATTAAACGTCTAGTGAAGAATTGTGACCGTCTTGGGGTAATTGCATTTCATTGGGTCATTGGCCAGGACTTTATCGAGGATGGGAACCAAATGAGAAGCAACTACAACATTGTATCTCACTTTATGGCCTCTCTCCTGGAACTGAACATTGTCAAACCCATGATAATTGACCTGTGTCATAGTATTTTTGACGCCTCTCTACTGGAAGGGCTTGGGAAAATTTTGCAAGTTGTTATTTTGGGTGTCGGCATTTCGAGTGCAATGGACCTCTGCAGTCATGTTCATCATGATAGACATGCTCTAGTTACCCTTTTTGACAGACTTCTACACTATGGACCTTGAAGATCACTGCTCATTATCTTTGTCTACGACCACCTATTTCCTATGGGAGTATGGTGTAGAATGTGTTCATAGGTTGGCCTTCAGGAATCATTTTGAGTTTCTAGTGTACAACTACAGAGACTAGAATTTGAGGTCCAGTACGGTGTGTTGTTGTGTCCCCCATTTCCTTGTCAAAGAAGAAGAAGAAAAAAAGACTGTGGGAAGCTTTCCTACGTAACTATGGTTGGAGGCCTAATCTTTTCACTTTTCACACTTTTCCTCTATTTTGCTTCTTTTTCCTTTAGGAGTCTTTTTGGATTTTGATTGAGAGAGCTTCAAGTTTAAAATTCAAGCCTCGGGTTGTATTACAATTATAAATTTTCGATGAATATATATATAATATAGTACTTTTCTACTTCTTTTGTGTTTCTCTCATGGCTTATTCTTAAAACTAAAGTGTATTTACAAAAAAATTACATATGGTACATAGTGGTTAAATTTTTTTAAACAACGTACTTAAATGGAATAATTTTAGATAAATATCATTTACTGGTATATTTAGAGTGTTTCCTTCCGTATCTTCAAGTTCATATGCATTCTTTTTTTAACACATGCTAATTCATAAGGGTCCCTTCCACAGTGCCTCAAATTTGGAATGATGCCCTGGTTTTGCAATGTGCTCATTGTAGTTTAGCAATAGGCTTCATTCCTTGAAATCTGGGTTGGAAGTCTTTTTGTCAAGCCACCACTTAACCGTCTTTTTGTGATCAATCATGGCTCCAAATGCCTTTTCTTTGTCTTCTTCAAGTTTGAATAGCTATGCTAATTGTACTTCCATTCCATCGCTTTCCTCTATTTCTAGAGCTTTTAGTAGTTGCAAAGTCGGGAGTTCCCTAGAAATAGGTAGCACTACCTCTTTTCCATATATTGATTCATAGGGAGAGGCCTTCAATATCTACTTTGGTGTAATCTGATCCACCCATAGAGCAACCCACAAGTGTTTGTGCCAATCCCTTTGTCGCTCAGACACGATGCGCTTGATTAACCTAATTAGGTTTTTATTAGTTGACTCTGCTAGACCATTTACTTGTGGGTAGTAGTTTGAAAAATTCTTGAGATAAATCCCATTTTTGTTAGCAAAATTTGACATCCTTAAACCTACAAAGGCTCGAGCGTTGTCCTACTTCTTAAAGCTCTAAACTCTGGACTCCTACTTCTTACTCTTCTACTTCTCAGAGGTGATACAGAACCTATGGCTCTTCTTCTTCTTAGTTCCGAGGTTGGTAACTGAGAGTACTGAAAGTTACCCTTTGATGATGCTCGTGTTTGGATCTTGGGCATGAAACTTCGAGTTTCCTTCTTTGGTCTGATCTAGAGATATTTCTGACCTCTAATCAGGCTTTTGGAATTTGTCCCATCAAGCATGCCAAAAAAAGAATTGTTGAACATAAAAGCTTACACCTCTCTGACAGACTTATGGGAAATTCAATGAGTGGGCGACAATATGCGCCTCACTGAATACCTTCAGGATTTTTATAGAAATCCAAATTTTCTCTAAGTTTTGGAAAACGGAAAAGGAAATGTAAATAGTAAAATAAAAAAATGGCGATGCACCAACGCTTATACAACATTTCAAAATCACAAGCTTTCCTCTATGAGTGACATAATATACATAGACCACCACTTCCCCTTATTGTCGAGAGGAGAATGAACAGCAAAGGCTCGATACAAGCACAGATGCAGTCATTCAATCGACCCTCAAGAAATGTGTATTAAGATCAAAATCAAACATAGAAGTTCCAAATTCAATAGAAAACATTCAAAAAGAGATAAAAAAACCTCCCTCTTAATATAGCATATCATTAAAAAATTAAAACCTTACAAAGAAAATGAAAAAGTCTAATGACATAGTCCAATCTATAAAGATTAAGATTCGGTCATATACACAAACAACATGGAAATCCGACAACCAAAACTACTCAGATCAAGCAAGACACAGTGTTCTATTCTAGATGAAGATATAGAAATAAATATTGATAAAGACCATATCATGCATAGTTTCAAATATTTCCTCAGAATAACTCGGATTTTAGATTCAAATGAACTTTAAAAAAAAAATTAGACTCCAATAGGATATAATTTTGATCATAAAATAGATATAGCATGCCAAAGTGAAGCAGTGTTCTATGAACTTCTAAAAGAAATATTTCTATTAACTAAGAAAACTAGGGAAAACTTTTCCAACAGGAAAACTATTGGAACCCTTGCTTCTTATTTCCCTTGTCAATATATAACTACCCAGAGAAGAACATGCCGATCTCCTCCAAAATTAATGACTACCAAAAGTCCAAAACTGATAGCTTGGAAATCCGATTCTAGATCTTTTATTAGTTCGTCGAAATATTTCTCATCAACCTTCAGCTACCACATTTATGTCATTTAGATATTTTAATAGGATTAGCCCTTGTAATCACTCTGATCCTAGAAGATAGTCTCGCAAAACCCTATTAGTCACCCCAAGTGGCTTTGGTGGCATTGGCTCATATCCTTTTACTGAGAAAAGGTGAAATGCATCCCGAAAGACTCTTAGTTGAGCATTCCCCTTTCTCTAGCTATATGGAGTGACAAGATGACGTATCGGAAGCGCGGATAATCTCAGTTGTGCGAAAAATAGAAGTAAGAAAATGTCTTCGATATCAACACGTGGCCTGATTTCTGACTCCAGAGAGGTTAATCATTGAGGCACGCACAACCACCATGTGGCGAGTTGCATGTTTGTCAAAAATGCAAGCCTTTTGTGTGTGGATCATCCCGAGGACAAAAATAAAGCTGAAAAACAAAAATATATAAAAATTAAAATTGCTTCATAGTACCATTTAAATACATTAGCTCACAAGGGCCCAAGACCTAATTTGAATGTGTTATCCACATTACAACACTAAATCAAGGCAACATTAATCCAAAATCCACAAGGAGGACCTAAACGAGTGTGAAAAATGTCAAAGGATCCTTTTTTCGACACTACAATCCCTATAAATGAAAGAGACTTAGCCAAAATAAACCAAGAACTCACAACTAACACAAGAAAAGAGCTAAAAGATGAACACTAAACCTAAACCTAGAACTAAAACCAAACTTAAAAAAAGAAAAAGAAAGGGGGTCCTCATTTTTGACAGAGCATGTGTGCAAGTCACAACAAATAGGAATTATATACTCTAAATATCCTATATTCTAAAAAAATTATAGTCACTAAAATAAAGAAAAACAAATGGATCATTTATAAACCTATATTTCTCTATTTTTCACTCATAAAAATTCACCTAATAAAACCATGTTGAAAACACCCTCTATGATATTTTTCCATCCATCCATCCTCAAAGAAATATATGTAGGTACATTATTAAGGAGAATAATTTGAGAATATTTTATTAAATAGTTTGAGATATCGATTCATATTTGTAATTTTTTATTAATATTATTTTTTATATAACTTCCCTCATACATCCTACTTTCCTTTTCATCAATTCCTCTCCACATAAGCCTCACAAACCCTTATTCACACATCTTTAGCATAAAAATTTAACTTCCCTTATACGTTCTATGTTTTTTTCATCAATTCCTCTCCCTCTCCAAGTCTTCTACAATCCTTCTCACTCTTTTTCCTCTTACTACATTATCCTCAAGATGGATAATGGAGTTTGATCTAAAAAATTTATGCTAAAAATCTCACACAATTTCAAGTCAAAAATCTTCGCATATACATTATCATGGACTATGAAAACTACATGCTAAATTAATCCTTAGACCAATTTCTAATCCATATCCATTAAACATGTATCTTTTTTTGGTAATCCCAAAATAGCGTGTCCCAATTTTTGGCAGAAGTAGGACATTGAATTCAGTAATTTTCACAAAATTTCCACTTTCTAACATATATAGAAACCAAATCATTAATTCAAAGATGGCGTGAACTAGTGATATTTGAGATTTTTCTCACTTGTAGATTATAAATATATAATTTAAAATTTTAGTAAATAATTTATGAATTTTTTACATAAATTTTAATAACTTATTTTTTATAGTTAATAGCTTTTCTAAAACAGCATTATTTTGGTAAATCATAACTTTATTTGTAGAAAGGATAAAATTAAGTGCATGGATAATTTTTCATAATTTTATGTTGCATTTTTTTTATAAATTTTTGAAGTGAGATTAACTATAATTTAGACATAGTTTACTTCAATAATGCATAATTTATTTATTCTAATATTTCCAAATCAATATTTTTTGTTGAAATAAGAACATCAATACCTAATACATATATATTTTACAAAAAAAAAAATTATATATTTTACTATTTTTCTATGTGTGCAAAATGGAGACCTTTACAACTACTGAAAACTTTATCTTACTAGAAAAGAGAAAATAATATAATAATGAAATTCATTAAATGCTTAATATTACACTTATTCGACTTCTTATATCAAGTGATAAGAACCTAAAAATTATCTTGGAAAATTCATTTCATTTCTTGGTCCATCCCAAGGTTGGAGACTAGATATATTAAGTAAAATATAAGGCCTAAGGTGGAAAGGTCACTTTTAGGGCCTTCATCCAAAGTACCTTTGAAATAAGGTACCTTAATTTGAAGATATTCAAGAACTGTCATTCGAAGGTGTGTAATTTTTGCCAAAAATAAACCTTTAAATATAGGTAATTTCCAATACTAGAAAAAAAGACATTCATTTGAAGGACTCGTTTTTCCATTTTTGGAAATTACCTTCATTCAATTTTATTTTTTGTCTTACACATTCAAACAAAGATCCACTTTCAAGTGAAGGTATTGTACAACTCACCTTCAAATAGAGGTACCTTTGTTTGAAGAAATAAATTTGAATGCAGGTACCTTTGTTACTAAAATACCTTCAAATGAAGGTGTTTGGATTATTTGAGCACCTAATACTTTCAAAAGAGTTGTGGAAAAAAATTAGGACTCACTATTGTGAGCTCACCCTTAACAAATTTATAATTAAACTTTAATGTTTAAAATAAATTAATAAATATTGATTTATTTTAATTTACATTTATACTAATTTATATTGATTTACACTTGATATAGAAAATATAATTTAAGTTTCTAAAATACATTACTAACTATTTTGGTACAAATTAATTTTAGATCAAAATTTATAATTTATAATCAAGAATCATTTATTAAAAACATAAATTTCATTATAACATGACTCAAAAAATAAATTAGCATTCCTATTTTCAATAATTTGTGAGATTCCATTACAAAATGTGATCATAAGGTCAAGGAACAATACCGATAAGACATGTACACAAATAATATCTTACATGGCCATTGAAGTTTTAAAACAAGCATGTAGTAAGCTACATCTAGTTATTATTTTGTAAGGTCATAAATATGTGATAGATGATAAGATATAATATAGAAGGTGAAATAAGAATGAAAGAACATATTGAAGACACAAAATATGATAAAAGGAATAATATAAAAAGTGAAATAACAATAAAAGGACAAGGAGACTCACATCAAAGAAGTAATAATTTAAAAATGAGAAAGAAAAATATATATAACACCTCATCCTTTCTCTATAACCACTCATAATTTCCTTTATTCAAAATAATTTATAAGCCAATAATATCATCATTCTGACCATTTCTCTTAATAATCCTAGATTTCCCCATTTTCTCCTAATAATCATAGCTTTCCTATAATATTATATCTTTCAGTCCACCTTTAGTGACATTGAAAAGATCAATGAACAAGTGCATAATGAGCTAAATCTAATGTTCTCCTCTTTTATGAGCTTAAAATATGAGCCTACTAATAACTATGTTGAACTTGGTACATGTCCTACTTCAAAACTTGATGTTGTCCCTTTGGCAAGTTGTCCTCCTTTCTCATATATTGAACAAGATTAGGATGTGGATGACCTACTATAGGTTGACTCGCATGTGCCTTACTAGTAGTTTGCTTTATTTTATTTTGTAGGTTTCTTTGTGTGATTGCATGTGTGTAATGTGATCCCCCATACTATTATGTTTGATGTATCTCTCTCTTTTTCTGCATTCCTCTATTTGTATCTACATTCTTCTCTATGTCATAAACATTTATCTTTTCTCTTGTCTTGTGCTTTCCTTTTAGGGATGATACAAGGCATCGAGACATTTAGGTCTCTTCCATGTTGACCTAAAATATTTTTCTTTGATTTCGATCTTTATGTATCATTCTTCAAGTTCTATGGGTATTTGGGGAATGATGACATTTTCAAGCTCTATAAAAAAATTCTAGAAAAGATATACTAACCGTGAATCCATAGATTCCTTATGTGTTTTGGGGGCATCCCTTCCTTTTTCATGATAGCTTCTTTTCGGGAACATATGACTTTGCATAGGGCTTTCTAAGTAAGCTCTCATGTCTTAGGATTCAACATTGGCTAATTTAAATAAATTTCTCATAGTAATGGTGTAGCAATTTCTTTAGAGAGCGGGCATACATTGACAATATCTTTCAACATTCTCATGTTTCATGGTACAACTATTTTTCATCCTGTGATGTGTCCTTTTCTTGGTGGTGTCATTAGGTTTGATGTCCTAAAGAGTGTGATATTTCCTAGCATACAACTTTCCTCTTAGTGGTGATGTGACACACTACATTCCCTAAGAAATAGAATCTTTTACTCTTGATTTATCCTCTCTTGGATACATTGGGCATGATGTTCCCTAAGAATAAGACCTTACACGAACTAAGAAAAATCCCTTTGATCAAAACTTTACCCACATTAATATTGATAAGTGTTTAGCATAATACAACTTGTTAACCTTGTGAATCCCAAAACCCTATTTAAGGCCACCAAGCATAACACACCTTTCTTGGCAGTGGAGTCTTGCATTGTACATAGGTTCTTATCACAATGTAGCTTGTTAAGCCCTATGGACCTTGAAACCCTCTTCAAGGCCACCAAGCATAACAAACCTTGCTTGCTAATGGAGCCTTGCCTTGTTCATAGGTGCTTAGCATAATGTATCTTGTTATGACTTATGAATCACAAAACCTTGTCTTGTGGCACCTTATTGAAGTTGTTAGAGGGACAGCTTCAATACGGTTTTCCACCCTTTGGGAGACTCACCTAGTGGATAGCCTCAGGTTCCACTACCTTGGATTGAGCACACAACTAAAAGCTTAGATGTGTTCCACATCACATCAGATAGTCTAGGCTTGATCTTCCTGGTCTTTGAACATTATATGATTGAGTATCTTTTTCAATACTACATAAATATGTCTTGACTATCTACTTTAGTGTGAGTTTTAAGTGGGGTCATACTCTCACTAAAGTGGGGGCTAAATGTAGTATAGGAAAAAGTATTCCTTTTCACACTTAATTTGGGAATAAATTATTAATAATAAAATAATCTAAATTATGCCTTAATTTAATGTTGTAATATGTATTTAATATTTTCACATTAAGTTTAAGGCCCTATTTATTAAAATTAACCTAATTGTGCCTTATTTATGGTGTTGTAAGTTGTACCTTTATACTTTCACACTTCTTTAGGGATTTATTAATTAATTGAGACTATTTTTTCCTTAATTACGCCCTTTAATTAATATCCAAGCCTAATTAATTAATTTTTTTGAAGAGGAAAGTACGACATTCATTAATGATATAACATAACATTCATCCTTAAAGAATGTGTGTCCTAGGTAAGTGACCTAGGACCCATTCAGCATAGGGCACATGGGTCGTCACTTAGACCTAGGACCCTAACTTCAATTATGTATCTAGTGGTTTTTTAATGATTTCAAATGTGTATTCACATTTCGACTTGTGTTATTTTAATTTTGGGAATGAATGTTAAGATATGTATAAATATAAGTTCATTTCACTATGTTTCACCTAGCAATTTTGAAGAGAGTATTCCTACAACAAGTTTATGAGTTCAAGAGCATTCAAGGATATTTTAAAGCATTCAAGAGAATATTTATTAAATATTATTGCAGCAATCAAGATCTTATCATCATGTCAAAGTCTTATTGCATCATGCATGTTGTTTGAGCTAATATGGTGATGTAGAGTTCACTATCCTTTCAAGAATTCAAAGACATCATTTCAAATCAAGTTTCAAGATCAAGATCCACATCCATTGAATCCATTTAATGCAAGTTGCACATATCTATATTCCAAGGTTTAATCAAGGGTTTGGTGATTTATGACATTGAATTTTTCATTCATCATTTTCTTCATGTCATTTGATTTCATTTCAAAGTTTAAATAATCAAATGGGGTTTGACCAAGGAAAACCCCCCATCACCAAAAACAACATTTTTCTCCTCTTGTGTTTGTGTTTGCAGGTTTTAGGTGGAAGATCCTTTGAAGATAAAATTTGAAGACAGTTGCAAAGTTGTCAAAGTTGCAAGGAAATTTTTCATCTTATGAAAAATCTTCTACGGGATTTATTTTTGGTTGTCCGACTATGAAACTTAGGAATTTGGGAGTGTAAAAATTGGAGTAAAGAACCCAAAAAGCATTTTTACAGAGCCCTAGTGAGGACCCATTTTCCATAGGGTGAATGAGTTCTCAATGAGCTTCAAAAAGGAAATTTTGGTGATTGGTACACACCATTCTCCCTTTTCTAGATCTACCTTTTGATTGTTGGTTCCATTTGTTTTGAGTACAATCTTTCATTTGCATTTTATAGCTTGCATTTTTGGAGTTTATTTGATGGTTTTAATCTTTCTCCCCAAAGTGTTATTTAACTCATACCCCCATCCTTGATAGAAAGGAAATTTGTTGATTCATGCCTTGATTTGACTCACCTTTTGGTTGTTAGTCATTTCATTATTTGGGTCTCATTTCCTTGAATGAATTAAGAGAAAATGGGTCCTTTGTTATAAATTCATTGTGATAAAGCCCCTTCCATAACATTTAGCCCACCTATTTTTCATTGTTTCATAATGATGTTGACTCTTGTCTCAGTAATATTCATTCTAAAAGAACAAGTCATGAGAGTGATAAGGTTGTTTCAAATCTCCTGGAAATATCCAATTCAACAATAGAAAGTACACACTTTGAGTATATTTTCCATAAAAATAATAGTATTAGAAAATAATAGATAAACTCCTTATATGGGAAAAAACAACTTATACCATAAATATAAAAATGGTAAATGGCACCACTCTTAAAAATAATATACAAATCCATTATATGGTTTTAAAATCATAACAAATGATGATGGAAAACAAGAAGTTATATAGTTACAAGAATGTGTGAAGCAACAGATGGAAGGTGTGGAATCTAATTCTAGAAAAGATATCTTTTTGGTTTTCTTATGGTGTGGATCAGTACATTTCTCATACAAAGCATGGAATCTCAGGTTTTCAAGATGGAATATTTTATCCTTCTATTCCCATAGGAATTAGAAAATTTTAGTCCCCTTTAGAATTTTAATTACTCTTACAAGTAAAATTTAAAATTAGAAGGAGATCATAATAACATAAATACACTTGATATTATGTATATCTAGTTCCACTTCATTGTTTCTTATTTTTACATAGAGAATACCAACTCCACGAGAGCATAAGATGCAACCTAGAATTATAACTTTATGGTTGTGACTTGAAATCCCCCTATTCTAGATAAAACATTTAAATCACAACTCCCCCTCCATCTCCAACTCGTGTTCCTCTTTGCTTATATCCCCCTCTAATATTTTCCTCTTCTTTTTAATAACTCATATGGTTTAATGAGGTTAATGTTGGAAAAATGATGTTATATATTGTTCAGAGGTGTGCATTGTTTACAAAAGTGTCAAAGTTCATTTTAGATAGTTTTTATTTATAAATTATGCAGGAGAAATAAGGCACTAATGTCTAAATCAGGCTTCTATTTTTTAATAGATTCAAAAGTAAATTTAAACTTCAGTTTTAAAGTTTTTTTAATAGATTTTATTATAGTTATATCTTCTATAAAAAATAAAAAATCATTTTTGTATGTAATAAATCTATGCCTCGTGTACATAATATTTAAAAAATAAATATATTTTCTAATTTTTGACTCATGTTATATTGCAATCATTAATCTTTAAAAATCTTATTATTCATTATACAGAAAGTAGATTCATGATAGTTTTGATTAAGATAAAAATGGGAAGGTCATGTACCCAATACAAGATATCCATCAAGTAAAATGGAATGAATCTCACCAAATATTAGATAAAAAGGAAACAAACAAATACCAGCAAAGCTTTTGACCAAAGCTAGGAACTAAAGAGAAACAACGGGCTAGGGATGTAACCCTATACAAATGAACTTAACCACTAAGTCATGAGAAAGAGAACTAGAAGAGGTAGAGGATTTTCCTTTATGTCTTCTACAAATAATGATCCAAGTAATACTATTGGCAGGACAACCACTACAAGGGATAACAGAGGCCTCCACCATAAGGAGACTAGGAGCACTCAAGGGGGGAACATGAGGACAACCAAGAGATAAATAGTCGCTAACCCCAACAAAAACTTGGGGAAATCTAGTAGAAATAGGAGGAGAAGAAGGAGTGCACTCAGGAGCATCGCCAAGGATAGTAGGGAAAACCAAATCTAAGCTAGGAGTATAAGGCTCCACAAAAGCTCGGGGCAGCCATCACAAGAGAGTCAAAATTTGGAACAATCAAGAGATCATCATGCATATCCTTCCACCAAGATTCCATACCCTTCTAGTGTTGAATAGAGAAAGTTAAAGGAAAGTGACCAATATAAAACAATGGTATGTTTACCTAAAGGTGAGACTCTCATAGTTAATTGAATGTGACTAGGGTCAATCTCTGACCAACAAAATAACCTCTTCGTAGAGAGGCAAAGACACATTGATATCCACCAAAAATTGGGAACATGTACAATATCCCATAAAAGAAGTAGTATCATCAATATTCAAAAAGTGACCAATTGAGTTTCCAATGGCTTCAAAGCAAGTCTCCTCCAATAATTGAAGGGGGAGATTTGGGAGGCTAACCCATAAAAAATACATATTGACTTGTTTGATAAGGGGATTAAATGAACAAGACTAGGGTTTAAGAGAGTGAACTCCCCAAGCCTAAAGATGACTCAAAATTGTAGCACGGTCTTGAAAAAAAGTGAATTTAGTGGAAAAAAAACCTTTCGCACAAGGGAAGAGTTTGATCTTACCTAAAAATAATATCCTCCTATGCTCCAAAACCCACTTATTTAGGTCAAGGAGAGAGGGCCAAAGATTGGAAAAGGAAAAAAACAAGCCAAACCTTTAATAAAATATTTATTTTCAACCACTTGTGACCCACATACCACCACCAAAGAAATTTTAGCTAAGAGGTTAGGGTACACTTGGTGATCCTACAATAGTGGGTTACAATTGCATTCACAAAGAAAAATTAGATCCAAAAAAAAGGTTTTTTGGGGTTCGCTCAATGGGGGGTGTTCGAGTGAATCCAAAAATGGGTTCTCTTGGACACCCCCTTCTAGAAAACCTATCTTATTATTGTCACCTTCAAGTGAACCCCTTTATGGTGGGATTCATGGGGGAGAAGGGGAAAAAAATGGGGTTTGAGCGAAACCCCCTTCTAGCAAACTCCCCTTTGCTCGAGGGGGTCCAAGGGGGTTTGCTAGAAGGGGGGTTTTCTCGAACCTTGATTTTTTTCCCTCCTCCCCCTCCATGTGCAATATTTTACAAAAAAAAATGGTTTCGAAGAACGAGTTGAGGATGAAAATGTAATCAACTTTACAAACCCAACTAGAATATTATAGTACTCAAAACAAGCTCTCCATCAAGTATAATTATAATGTATTTTTTTTAGTTTAATTAAACATAGGTTTTTCACCAAAAATAAAGCTCTTTGTTCTACACATGTGGAAAAATAGTAGATTATCGAAACAAAATCTGAAAAATATGTACATTCTTGGTATTTATGTCCTTGATTCAACAAAAAAATTTGAATTTGGATACACATAAAATAAGTTATGTGTTATATAGTTCTCCTATGTCTAAATTGTAATTGGTTTGATTTCAAAACTTAATTAAGAAATAAATATTCAATTAAACCTATGAAACCAAATGAACATGTTGTATATATCGTAGTTACAAATCTAAATTCAAAAACTTAGAATTTTATCCTTTGTAGAAAAAAGGCTATGTGTTATACGGTGAACATCACTCTTTAAAAGTGTTGTTGGTGATTTTTCCAGCAAAACCTAACAATTATCTAAAACGTTGTCAACTCCTATAATGAAGAAATTGTAAGGTTAGTGGCCAACACAATGAGCCCAAGATTTTATGATCCTTACTCTTTCACTTTTGGCTTTGTTAAACTAGGGAGGGTAATCCCAAATTACATTTTCACGAAATATATCAAATTAACAACAGATTGATTCCTGGTTAAATGCAAATAAATCCCATCCCACTAAAGTTTTGGCAGATCCCTTAAGTGAGTGACTACTTATTTGCTATGAATCAAAATATTTCCATCCCACACGCAACTCATTGAAAAATGATTTTAAAAGAATATTGTTCTTATTTTGAGCTCAAGGCTAGGTGTGCTACTTTCTCATTCTTCATGCTAGATTTTCTGATAAACCTGCCAATGTCTTATCAATTGGAGCAACGGAGTCCAATATGTAAGGATATGTAATACACGAACTACTCAATTTTAGAAGTAGATAAACTACCCTCATACTGCTTTGCAGACTATGAAAACTCAAGATGCCTAAAAGAAGCATTCACTACTTATTAATCCTAAGCGATTTCATACAAAGTTTACATCCTCTTTAAGCATTTTAATCAACTCTTTGAGTTAAAGTTGAGAAAAAAATAGTATATTCAAATATAACCATTTGAAGATAAATGATAACACCATTAAGATTTTCATTCATAACTTGTAAGAAGTATACATAGGAGAGTATTTGTTTTCAGACAAAGATTCATTTCTACATCAGTAAACTAATTTAAGACTATTACATACAAAACTTCATTGCCAATACCATCTACTAGCCTAATTACCCTTATCATATTCAAAATAACTTTTCTAAGTTAAACATTCACCCAAAGCCCTATTGAAACTCAAAAGTCTGACCACTATAATGAGCCCAGAAATCCCTTGTATAGAATAAGGGAGCGACAAGCATCAGGGTCAATTAAATATACATTTCATTTCATTTTGAGATCATATGTACTAGAATTTGAGATCTCCCTAGTTGGTTACATGCAATCATTGACTAAAATGGAAGAGTAAAAGACAACATTCCACATCCCCTGCATGTAGAGCCGCCAGCTCCTCAAAAGGCAGAGTCGGTTGTAGTAGCAAGATCCTCGTCCTTACCGACCAAAGAATATTCTCCACTTGCAACCCCTACAAAAACATGTGTATAACCCAGTGCTAGGAATTCCGACACCTCTCCTATACACTAGCCCAAAAAATTTCCACATCAGCACTAGAAACAAGAAATCACATGAGTGTTGAATAGGACAATCCTGGAAGTAGGGCCATGGTGTCATCAAAAATGAAAATGGGGCATAGTCATCACTGTGAGTCATTAGCCTTAGAGGATACTAGCACACACCTTGCTCATGGTGGAACTGGAGGAACCATCACCACCACATCATCAGAATCATCAGATGGTACTAGGGAGAGAGGGTAATAATCCCCCTCGAAATTAGTGTCACCCTCATTGTCTAAAGGGCTGTTATAAAACTCACTAGAAGTTCATTAAGTTATCCCTAACAAACCTTACGATACTTGCACCTTTTCTTTGTCTTCTTTTCATATTTTACCAAATCCCTACCTTTGAACTTGACCAATTCTTTTGAAATCGTTCAATTCCTTGGGTGGTAGTTGCTCATAACACCATACTTCTTAAACTTTTTGCATCCTCTTCTACTATTTGGTGTGTCAAGAGCTCCCTGCATATCAACTTCATCCTCTTGATCATTCTTCTCAGACTCAAGAAAACATAATCTCCTAGACCTTTGAACTGGCCTAACAGACTCTCCTAATTACTCATCCTCTCAAAAGATATCTACCAATTATGTTCTCGAACTCAAACTTAATGCAATTTTAGAATGAGAAATATGGTAATCGATCCTTTTTATAACGAGCCATGCAAGTGTGCCAACCATTAATTCTTTAAAGAAATCTTGTGCATGCAAGGTGACAATAGTTTGCCTTGATGCTTTTAATTTTGACCATTGATTGTGATTTAAAAGACGAATCAACAAGTAGATTACCATGCAACCACTTATAATTAAGTTTTAATTGTGCCTTAATGCTCTTTTTATAAAAATAAATAAATAAATCTCTGAGTAGATAAACATCTATTTTGTACTAAGCATCAATTAAACTTTCTTGCCATAATTACCCACTCACTTGTAGGAATTATTTCTCTTGTATTTCTTCTTGTCAAAAAGATCGGGGATTGATCGTGATCTGATCTCAAAATATCTGTTCATACACTTCCATGCTTTTTTTCACCTTATCCACACGTATCAATGGTTGTTAGGACTGACGACTAAAATCTCAAGCATGCACCTTAAAGAATAAAGCTGAAAATAACACAGTTTAGAAATAGTATCTTTTTGGCCAAATTTAGAAGTATTCCATCTTCATTAGATACTAGCCAAGCCATTTAGAAAGTCCATATCATGCATGCTTGCTTGCCCATCAAAATATACAGGACATAGGCGAAGCCCACATGGGATGATGGGGAGTGGCCAAGACTTAGCCACATCAGGTGTCATCAACCATCAAATTCATTCCTTTTCAAAACAAAACTTTATCTTCAAAGTCTAGCGGGTCTCACCACAAAGACAGGTGTTGCACCACCTGCTAGCCCATGTGACTATTCCTTCCTACTACTATAGAGAGACGAGAACATAGGGAAAAGCCTTGATGAGAACACGTGTTGCATTGTATATTTTTGATCGAGCTACAAACAACACCCACCGCCCTGTGGAGGATCAGGTCCCACTTTTAAACAATACCACGTGGCCATCGCCTCCTAGCTTGTATCCTTAAAATAATATGGAATAAAACAGGACGGGCTCGTGGGGAGCAGTAAATATATGGCCACATATTCAATCCATCAGTCTTCGATCCTCTTTGAGAATCACTAGTCATCTTTACCAAGGGGACTAGGTCCACCTTTATATGAGACACGTGGTCGAAGCCCCCCAAACCATTCAAATAAAATAATAAGCAATAAACCAACATGGGCATACGTGGAATAGATGAGATTGATTCCCATGATCAAACGACCAATATGAAGCTTAATTATGCACATGCGACAAAATTTATTCATAAAAAAAGGGGCCATCCCTAGGTGAATGAGATGTTGACCCATAACAAAGGCTAAGGATTCATATATTTGAAGATCAAGCCTTCGACCATTAGTACCAGGAAAAGCTTAAGGTGATTGACAAAACCTAATATTAGTGGCCATTATATCAATGATTACGATGGCACAAGTGACCACTTAAGTGGTCGGGAACGGGGACAACAAGTCAAAGTAAAATTAAAATGGCCAAGGCTTTAGGCCAATTTTTAAAAAATTTATGAATATAAAACCATATCACAGTGATGGGAACATGACCTTAAATCGGGTACAAAGGACCAAGCCCAACTTCCACAATTTTTTAGGGTGGAACATAAAATTTCTAAGGGCTTCCATCAAGTGTAACTCACTATTATAGGAGGTGCATTGGGTGACTAAAATTTTGTAGGAAGCACCCGAGCATAGGAATCAGAGATCAAATGCAAGGAAGAGCCTTGTGGACCCCTTAAAATGGCCCAAATATGGTGTCATTAACATCATTTGAGGAACGAGAAGCAATGTGAGAGAGAGATAGGTGTGCTCACGAGGGGCATCGAGCGCGCCAAACACATCTAGTGAGGAGGGGTTGCATGCAGGAGCAATGAGAGCCACAAGAGAAGAGATCACTAATAACACTACAAGAATGTATTATGCTTCTATGTACATTCATGATAGTTAATAAAAGAAATAAACAAACAATAACACAACCAATAATATAGTTGAATAATTATAGATTTGAGGAATGTTCATAATTTTATTAATGTTTATCTAGTCAATTTTTATATTTTTATATATTCAAAGGGATCAATTATAATTCATCGAATCTATCTACGACACTTGATTATCATTGATAAATTTTACTATTCAACCTATACAAGGTAAGTTCCCAAAGTTTTGATAGTTTTGGTAAATAGAAATGCACAAAAGGGGTTCTACATCGAGTGATCCTAGAGTACACAAAAAAGAGCTTAGCCCTCAAAAATCTAATAGGTTATTAAACTCATAGCCATAGAAATTGTGACACCATGGAAAATAAAGTTGGTCAAAAAATTATGATTAAACATCAAGAAAATCAATCATTAAAATTACATAAACATGTGTTCAATAAAACCTACTAAGAGAATCACTTAGAACACAACCTAATAGTTATGCCAAATTAAACTCAAAAAGAGATCAAACATTGAAATTGTTGAAATCATCTTAAAATGATCATGTTCAAGAAAATTTATAAAATTTATCATACAAATCACTCAAAATATAGAAAAGCATCAATGTTTCATAAAAGCTACAAAAGAATTCCTGGTAACTATATAGGGAATCCATATTACAAACACACACTTGACCTTAAATCACATTCAAAATCCAAGTATATAAGTGAGGTTTCTAGAATGTATAAATGTAAATTTAGACTTCAGTAAAATATGGTGATGATAAAGTTTGTGAAATAGAAAGATTTAATCAAAATGTTCTAATTTTGACAATAACAAAATCACCTTCTAATGAATCTAATTAAGCTACACCTTACATGTTTGGTGAATGCACCAACCTCACCACAGTATTTTCTTTTTAATGAGATAATGATCATCAATACAATTAAAATCTTAGCAAATAAAATTTTAAAAGTCAAGAGTGCAATATCAGTTGAAATGAAAATACAAAAAAAGAAAAGAAAAGTTTAATCCTTATAAGAATTATTTAAATCAACCATGTAAATCACTCAAAATATAATAAAACATCCATTTTCAATGAAACCTACAAAGCAATCACTAGTAGTAGTAGTAGAGGGATTCCATAACATAAACACCCACAAATAAAAATTGTATTAGAAATCAAAGTATAGAAATGAATCTTCAATAACGTATAAGATTTCATAATGCATAATTTATTTTTAACTGAAAAAATGCATCTATGTATACACCGATAAGAGTTAAAGAAAGCTCGAAGGAAGCATCTTGCAATCTTGGTAGCCTAAAAGTGCCAATTTGAAGATTCATTACATCTAGAAGAAAGCATCACAAAAGGCTACATAGAACTAAACTTATGACATCTTGAAGAAATAATTCTAAGGTTGATGGCATATTACAATTAAGAGATAATTTCAATTTTGTATGAGAGTAGACAACACATACCCTTACATACTAGCTTTGGCAACTTTAAGAAAAATCTTTTACAGTCATTTGCAAGAGCTGCCAGTTAAGATTGAACATTAGCTTGTTGGATCTTGATCTCCACATTAATTCTTGTTTCTTTTTCAAGATTTTATTAAGAGCTGATAGGTACAAAATAACATTAGAGAAAATACCATGCATAATCACTTTCATAAACAAAAATATACCAGAAAAACAACTTTACATTAAATCATACAATACATTAAAAAAATCTGAAAATACTAATCTATGAACAATACAATCAGAATGTAAAATTAAACTTTGATAAAATTTAATGATAATAAAATTTATGAAATATAAAATTGAACTCACCTGCCAATAATTCTACTGAATCTATACCCTATACGTCAATACCCACACCAAACTAAGTATTATCATTTCAATAAGACAATAATAATTATTAATACAGTTCAAAATTTAAACACAAAAAATATAAAAAGTCAAAAATACTTTCAATGAAGCTTCGCCGATTTTTGCTACACTTTGTATTTTCCTGTTGTACTTAACTGAAGTGTTGTCCTGACTATGAATGAGCGGCCATTAACGAAGCCCACAACGTGTACGGCAAGTTAAGTAAAAGGTTGAACAAATCCTCCATCTAAAATGCTAGGTTGGAATGTCCACTGTCGTGAATCCTTTAATACGAACAAAGTTTGCGAATCAGACCATAAACCAGAGATTTCAAAATTAACCAGAGTAGAAGATTTTAATTCAGATCAGTAGCGACTTTCTAACAATTGTAAGCATTGGTCATTGGAGGAGTGTTTCTAAGCAATTGCAAGCTCTGAGAATATGTCACTATCTCTATTATAGATTGGCCAATAGAAGGTTGAATATTATTTATTGGCATCTAGTACCATTTCTCCAAACAGACAAATGGAGATGGAGAACACAAAAATCAATTGCAAGTTGGTGATATATGGTGAGATATCTAGGGTGTCAACTATTGGAATGGCAAAATAGAGATACTCGGATATAGTGATTTTACACGAGACTATACATCAATACAAGTGTTTTGAACTCTATTTTTGGAGAGGAATAAGTGAAGGCAATGATTCGATGAGTTTTGTACCAAGGTTTGTATTGAGAAGTTCTATTGTCTAGTCAATGTGAATATTGTCTATATGTAATGAGTGTTATGTGATCATTAATGTTCATCAAAGATGTATTTGTTTGAACCGTTGCTCATGAAATATGGGTTAATGGGTTTGACTTAAAAATCACACAATTGAATTTGAATAAAAATTATAATTTGACACACAATGAAAAATATCTCTTTGCAAATTGATAAACCTAAAGCTATTTTTAATGAATGATACATAAGGTAAAATATATGCTATTGGTTTGGCAAATGAGGTAACAAGCTAAATGAGTTTGAACTTGTAGGAAACTCCATGGTTAAGTGTAACTGAGATAGAGTAGTATTAAGTTGAGAAACCTGCTAGAAAGACTTAATGATTCACCCCTATAAGCATCACCTAGTTGCAATGAGTGTCAAGTGGATGCTCATGAGAAATGGGTTCATGTGAACCACTAGTCATAAAATATGGATCAATGAATTTGACTAAAAAAGTATGTAATTCAATCCTAATAAAAATATAATAATTTGATAATGCTCCAAAAAATACTTCCTAGTTGTCAATGAATGAGCTAAAAGGACTCTATAATGAATGGCTAATAAGATACAACACTTGTTGAAGATTTTACAAATGGGATAGCAATCTAAGTAGGATTAATCTTAGGGGATGCTTCATGGTTAAGAGTGTTTGAGAAGGAGTACCAATAGGATGACTAACCATCGAGGATGTCTTGATACTTGTCCCTTGTGAGCATCACTTGGATGCAATAATTTTTAAGTGAGCCATTCATTTTCATGTGAGTTTGATTCATGTGAACCACTACTCCTAAAGTATGGGTCAATGAATTTGATTAAGAAACTACCGATTGAATCTTAATAACAACATCATAATCTCACACACTATTAAAAATACCTCCTACTTGTCAATGGATTAGCTAAAGGTGCTCTATAATGAATGGTGAATAAGGCACAACACTTGTTGGAATTTTTGTAATTGGGGTAGCAAGCTAGATGAGCTTAATCTTAGGGTACACTCCATGGTTAAGCACATTTGAGAAGGAGTGGTATTAACATGTTTGAACTCTTGAGAAAAATATTCACCCCTATAAGCATCATTTAGATGTAAGTGACCCATTCACACATAAAAATTATGCACATGTGACCAACTACTTATGAAATATGGGTCAATGAGATTGATCAAAATAATATGTAGTTAAATCTTGACTAACTATAATAATTTGACACACTGCAAAAATGATTCATGATTTCCTATGAATGAGCTAAAGGGGAAATGCAATAAATGATTCATAAGGTACAATTCTCGCTAAATTTTTATAAATGGTATGAAGTTAGGTGTACTTGATCAAGTGGGGGAAGTTCATGGTTTAGTTTTCTTGAGCTACAGTGGTACTAGGATTGTGACCTCCCAATAATTCTTGATGTTCACCACTACGAGCATCACCTAGATACAATGAGTGCTAAGTGAACCACTCATGATCATAGGAAAAAATTTCATGTGAACCATTACTCAAGAAATAAGGCTCAATGAGTTTGACTCAAAAAATACACAATTCAATGATGTCATAATTTTATGCCTATGAAAAATACCTCATACTTGTCAATGGATGAGCTAAAGGGGCTATATATTGAATGGTTCATAAGGAACAACCCTTGATAATGATTTTGTAAACATGGAAATAACCTAAGTGGCCTCCGAACTTGAGGAAATTCCATGGCTAAGTACTCTTGAGTTGAATTAGCACTAGAGGATGTGTAACCTCCCAAAAGGTTCAATGTTTCACCCATTTGAGCATCACCTAGATGTAATGAATGCTACATGGAATATTCATTCTCATGAGAGATGCATTTACACATACCATCACTCATAATATATGGTTTCATGAGCTCAACTAAAAGATTATGAAATTGATTCCTAATGAAACATCATAACCTTATTGTTTCTTAATTTTTAATAATAAATAATAACAATAATTTATGAAAGATGAAGATATGAATTTAATGTATTTTAAAGGTGAAAATTATTAAAATTATGGAAGAAGAATGATAGAGAATTATGAGTAAAATAAAACCATAATTATATAAATATCATAATAAAAGAGATTAGATTAGGAGGAGAAAGGAGAAAGCTACTTGTATAGAGAAGGGGGAACCAAATAGGTTGGCTAGGATTATTTAATAAAATTTATTTTATGCAAGTGAATGTATATTAATAAGACCAACTCATAGATGGTTATACATGGAATGTTTGTCTTGGAAAGTGTGTCATTTCCATTGAATCATTGGGTCCTATTACCAAAAATAGACAAGAGGATGATATTAGAGATTTACCACATATTAAAAATTATGCCAAGATTCATAAGAATTTGTAACTCAATATTAATAGAGATTATTAAATGATGCTCCAAAAATTTGATTTTAGAAGTGTGTAATGTTGTGCCAGCTATGAAAAGGAAGTTACCTTTGAAGATTCAACAAAGGAGGTCTTATTTTTGTCTTTTCCTATAAAGACACTTGTCATAGAAAATTTGTAAATGAATTAAATTGGAGATGGAGGATGAATATTAAATATTGTTTCAACTATTTAATGCAAATGTAATCTTAGCCCTTGATGATGGATGATTCCTAGTCATTCGTTGTATACTAAAGTTTCCTTACCTCTCCTTCTTGAAAGGCATCCATTTTTTCTTGTACAGTTTAGTAGAGAGTTAGTTAGCAACAAAAGTAGAGAAGTTAGTTAGATTTTTAAGAAGGATCATACATTTTTTCAATTTTAGGTGTTAGAGAGATAAAGAATTATTGTAATCAAAACTATTTTGAAAACAATACAAGAAAAAACATTGATTTGGTGTTCTATGGATTTTTTCAATAGTTTTTCATGGTTCCTTTTTGAATGTTAGATAAAATTTAGTTTTATTGATGATGAAGTGTTTTCATATTTGATAGATCTTTGGTTCATACTATAGTGTCAAAAAATATCATCGTTTACATTTTCACAGTTCATTTGGGAATGATTAACATTAAAATGGACCTAATAACACCTTTATATAGTGTTGTAATGTGTTTTCCACATTCGCATTGGATTTAGGGCACTTTTAAGCTAAATTGACATAAATTTGCCTTAATTTAATATTGTAAAGTGTACCTTCACATTAAGTTTTGGGCCCTTATAAACTAAAATAAATTAATTGTACCTTATTTATGGTGTTGTAAAGTGTATCATAACAATTTCACACTAATATAGGGTTTTATTAAATAATTGGGCTTCTTTATACCTTATTTGGCCTTATTTTGTATCCACAAGCCTTAATTAATACATCTTTCTGAGGGTAATTCTGACATAAACCAACAATCAATCATAATTTAGGTGTATTTAGGTTGTGTGGCCCAGATTTAGTGATCTTGGACTCATACGCCACCATGGGCATATGAGTCCCACCTAGGTTTTTGGGCTCTGACCTTGATTTTACATCATTCTAGGCATTTTTGAAAAATGTGTCCCATAGTTAAGCCTAATGGGACTCATACACCACTTGTGGTGTATGAGTCCCATGTGGCCCAAAATCAAATTTAATTCAAATTATTGGTGGGATTTTGTCCTCCTAGATTTGATGTTAGCTTGTATTGTTGTAATTTCGGGAAATTCAGCATAAGTAAATATAAATACAATGTTATTTCACTCATTTTCACCTAAGAATTTCAAAAGAGCATGCCTTATAGAAAACTTGAGTTTGCAAGAGCCTTCAAGAGTTCACAAGACTTCACAAGAGTATTCAAGATCTTCTTTAAATCATTCAAGGGCTATTAAAGAGTGGTTATTAAAGAGTGGTATACGCTAAAGGTTTTGCAAATGAGGTAGCAAGCTAAATTAATTTAATCTTGTAGGAAACTCCATGGTTCGTTGTACCTTAGATAGAGTAGTATTAAGTTAGGAAACCTTCTATAAAGACTTAATGCTTCACACCCATAAGCATCACCTAGTTGTAATGAGTGTCAAGTGGATGCTCGTGCAAAATGGATTCATGTGAACCATTAATCATAAAATATGGATCAATGAGTTTGAATAAAAAAGTATGTAATTCAATCTTAATAAAAACATAATAATTTGATAATGCTACAAAAAATACCTCCTAGTTGTCAATGAATGAGCTAAAGGGGCTCTATAATGAATGGTTAATAAGACAACACTTGTTGAAGGTTTTACAAATGGGATCGCAATATAAGTAGGATAAGTCTTAGGGGATGCTCTAGGGTTAAGAGTGCTTGAGAAGGAGTAATAGTAGGATGAGTGCTCATTAAGGAAGTCTTGATGCTTCACTCTTTTGAGAATCACTTAGATGCAATCATTTTTAAGTGAACCATTCATTCTCATGTGATTTGGATTCATGTGAAACACTACTCATGAAATATGGATCAATGAGTATTATTAAGAAACTACTAGTTGAATCTTTATAACAACATCATAATCTCACACACTATTAAAAATACCTCCAACTTGTCAATGGATGAGCTAAAGCGGCTATATATTGAATGGTTCATAAGAAACAACACTTGATAAGGATTTTGGGATGAGGGGAGAGAGACATTTGGTGTATATAAATTTTGAAGTATGGTGGATTACTATGAAATTTGTTTTTTTCTTGGGCAAGAGATTGCAAAGATGGGTTTTAACCTGCTCCTTTTTTTATGAGAGGCACATGGGCCGAAGTTCTAGAAGGGAAAAGTGAGGATGGGTGTGCAGAGGAATGGCATGAGGAGTAGCAGATAGCTAAAAAAATGAAAAATGTCTCATGTTATATAAGGTTGTTAAGAACTTGGAACTATTGTGCTCCCTTCAATCTATATGAGCTTGAGTCAAAATAGAGATTATGATCCAAAGAGTTTTTAAGGAGTGAATCAGATTTCTCCCTTGTTCTAAGAAAACCTATGGTTATTTTTGAATCTCCCTTTTTGTGTGGTTATTTTTGGATCTCCTTTTTAGAGCTCCAAATGAATATAGCTCTAATCACATTTGGAATTGTAGGATTTAATGATGTAGAAATAGAAGAATATTTTTTACTAGGTGAAGAATGTGAAGGGAAATCGATGAATTCATCTAATATACCTAATCTACCATGTTAATGTCATCTTTGGAAAATATTTTATCAGAGGAGTTGAATGTTTAAAAAATAAAATAGGAAAATGTAGTGTGTGCACTTATCCTATATGTGTCTAGAAATAAGAATAAGGTAAATAAATAAAATCTATAAGCATAAAATTCTTCATCTATCGAGGAAGCTACACCCTAGTGTGCATATTTCAACAAATAGGAAATGAAAACTAATAAATATTATCAAATCGAAGGGAGCAAATAAGGAGCTACAATTATATTTTAAAAAATTGTTTCACAATATTACCAACAAATAGAAAATGAGGGAGTTGAGAGCATTGGAGTGGAGTCACAAAATGTACAAATCATAGACACGCACAAGTCAAAATCACATTGAAAATTCAATAATATAAGTGAAGTTTTGATTATGCAAAACTTTTCAAAAATGAAGGAAGTTTGCAAATCAAGCATCATACCGAGAATTAAGTATCAAACAGAATAAAAGATTTTTTTCCAGAGCTGTGAGTGTTTTTAACAAGTGTAAGCATTCATTGAGATTATGGCAGTATCTCGATTAGTTTTGAGTAATTGGAAGGAGGTTGAACAGTATTTACCAGCATGTAATACCATTTCTCCACACCAAAAAACTATTGGAGATGGAGAAGACACAAGCCAATTGCAGGTTGGTGATATATGGCGAGATATCCAGGGTGCTAACCATTGGAATGGCATGCTCGATCCTATTAACCCACTTCTCAAAGCAGAGATACTCACATATGGTGATTTTGCACAGCAATGTTACGATTCATTTGACAATACGCGCTCTTCCATGTACTATGGGAATTGTAAGCGCAACAAAAGCTCGCTCGCCAAGAGACTCGAGTTGCTAAATTTTGGGCGTGGGTATCAAGTTACCAAATATATATACGACAATACCAGTCTTTTGGACTCCATTTTTGGTGAGGAATGCAGCGAAGGCATTACCTAGATAGGTTATATTGCGGTTTACACTGACCCAGATGAGATAAAGAGATTGGGAAGGCGTGACTTAGTTGTTGCATGGAGAGGCATGCAAAATCCATATGAATGGATGCAAAATCTCAGAGACATATTGGTTCCTGTTATGAAATCAAAGGCTACAACATGCTCCAACAACCAAACCATTTCAAACCCAGATGCCAGGATAGAGAAGGGCTTTCTCAGTTGTTATACTTCCACCGACGAGGACTCTATTAGATGCAAGCTTAGTGCCAAGGAAACTGTAGTGGGTGAGATAACCAGATTAGTGAAGGAATACATACACGAAGAAGAAGATTTGAGCATAACATTTACTGGACATAGCTTGGGAGCTGCACTGGCAACCCTCAGCGCATATGATATCAAACAAATAATGGTTAATGAATATGGCTTGAGCTCAATTCCCATCACAATGTTTTCCTTCGCATCTCCATGCGTGGGGAATCTATCATTTTCCCAACATATGGAAGAGATTGGCGTCAAAGTATTACATGTGGTAAACAACAAGGACTTAGTTCCAAAAATTCCTGGGATTCTTTTCAACAAAAAATTGGGATGGCTAACAAGGCTTTTGCACTGGCTTCCCTGGGCATATGTTCATGTGGGAGTAGAGATTGCTTTAGATAGCAGCAACTCCCCTTTGCTGAAGCATATGTTCATGTATAATCCTACAAACTTCCACAACTTGGAGGTTTATTTGCATGCTCTTGATGGCTTTCAAGGAAACAAGCTACCCTTTATGTCCTCGGGAAGAGATCTAGCTCTAGTTAACAAATACTCAGACTTATTGATTGAAAGCCTTCAAATCCCTTCTAATTGGTGGGCAAAGAGAAATAAAGAAGTGGTGAAATGCATAGATGGCGTGTTGGTGTACTCTCCTACAACTCCAACTCCTACTCCTCTTCTGCATACCCGCCTCTAATATATTCCTCTTCCATAGCTCGCCGTCCAGCTCAACTCTTGTTCCTCTTCGTCATATCCAATCTTTTCCACTTTTTTTTGATAAAAGGGTAAAACGGGTTTTACAGGGACCCGAAACCACAAAGTTTACAAAATAGAGAAAAGACCACCAAGGGTCCACCAAAAAAATATAGCTGCCCAAAAAAAACCAGCAGCGAGCAGGCAAAAAAGACTAGGAGGGTCAAAAAGGAAAAGACAGCAAAAAAGAATTACTTCAGAGACCTAAGGACAGTCTCTGTCTCTGCCTCCAAAACCTGCATATCAGTAACCCCCTTCTTGAAGGTTTGAACCATTTTCGGGGTTAAGGGGGCCTTTCGCTTCAAATTGGCACGGGTTCTTCTAGAAATGCCTCCATCTGTTTCCTGGCTTTTAGCTTCAGTGTCTTCTAGATCAACCACCAAGGATCCCTATTGGGCTTTGTCAAGCTTTTCAGTCATTGCATTGATTATTATAGCATTGTGTCTTGCTATTCGGTTGTTCTGTTCTGCAATGGTTCTGATGTAAATTCTTAGGCCCTCAACATCATTATCAGTGATCTTGTTACTGTGCACCACATCTTTCTTGCCCAACTCCGCAATCTTGAGACCCATTTCCTCAATCTTGCTTTGCAGGGCCAAATTTTTAATTTTAAGCTCATTGATTTCGGAGAAGGTCCAATTGAGAAGTTTAGAATGGGACTCAGAGTTGGTTTTAGCCAGGTACAAAAAATCAAGGGAGGGCTCTTTACCAGTGTTAACAGGGGAATTGTCGACATTCTGAATGTCCGGAACAGGGCCCACACAGTGCTTAGAAGTGTTGGTATCAGCTTCCTCCAGCTCGGAGGACTCTTCGGTGTAAGAGACAAGGCTTTTAGCCTGAGTAGTCTTGCCAGCAGGGCTGAACTTAGGAGGAGGACAGTTGGGCTCAAGTGCAACCCGGATTTTACCCAGATCCCTGGAAGGGCCAACATGCAAACTAGGGGCTTTTGGGCTAGGGCTAGGGTTAGGCAAATAATCCGAGCCACTGGGCTCAATATCATCACTATCAACATCAGGGTTGGCTTCCGTGGTAGCAGGGGCATGCACATGCAGATATTCAACAATAAGCCTAATTAACCCAGTATGGAGGATAGGAAATCTTTTGGGATTCTTTCTATTGTCCTCCAAAATTTTCTTCAGAGAGCATAAGAGATAATAAGGGATAGAAACCCTTAACTTCTGGCAGAAATGGTTGAGGAGGGCGAAGTGGTACCCGTAGACTTCAGTGAAACACCGGTCCACTGTGATATACTCCATGATGGCCCGGAGGACCTTTCTCCAAATAGATTTTATGGAGTCAACATCAAAATAACTGTTCGCAATTTTGACCAAGTTTTGCTTTTCCTTGTCATTTTTGGGGAATTTGATAACAGCTTCATTAGAGTAAGCCTTGTCCCTAAAAAAATTCTTCCCATCAGTGGGTAATCCCGTAACTTTGGCAATTAACTCTTCGTTGAGCTCCACATTCCTGCTGAACAGAATCAGGTCGCCATTATGCCAATTTTTTGCAAAGAGATTCGTATCCTCCAGATCAGAACCATGAAGCTTCTCCAAAAAAGGCAAGAGACCTCCACTTTTTATCTTGTTCCAAGCCTTAGCATTTTTCATATGGGTTTCATAGTTGTCTGGCTCAGTTCGCTTTCTGTCCCCACCCATATCGGCCAACACGATGAGGAAGAACCAAACACAATCCTTTCTAAAATTGGCCCCGCCAAATCTAAGTACCCACAAAGCGTGCGGAGTAAACTTGCAAATTACTCCACAGAACTCGGTCTCATACAATCTAATGATTGTGATGTGAGAGATCCAAACTATCCTCATTAAAGGGATAACACAACGCCTTACCATGTGATTTATCATAATTTAATAGGGCACAGACTTTAATATTAAGATCACTATTATTAAGCCAGGTACACACTTCTTTACTCTTGACTCCTTCACTAGCAAAAAATTTTGCGACAGCATTGGCTTCTCTATAGGCGTGTGTTATTTTAACTTTTTCAAACTTGTCCAATTTCAATTTAGCTTCATCAATCCACGATTTGATGGTCCACGAGGGAGGAGACTTGCCACGGAGGCAGTCAATTATGTTTTTGGAGTCTCCTTCAATCCATAAGTTTTTAATATTGAGACTTTGGACTAAATTTATAATATGGTAAGCACCAGCCGCCTCCGCTAGGTGATTAGTTTGAGAGCCAAGAGGAGAGGCCGTCGCACCCATGAAGTTGCCAAAGGAATCCCTTATAACTCCTCCATAGCCTGCCACCCCCAGATTGCCTTTAGCCACACCATCAAAGTTAGCTTTGATCCACCCATTAGGCGGAAAAGTCCAGCAGACTCCCTCTCTGTCCTTTTTAGCCTTAATAGTAAAGCTAGACAGAATGGGGATTATGTTCCATTCCTTAGCAACACAAAGATCATAGTTTGAAAACTCTGCATTCAAGGTCTTCCTATCCTTCTGGGCCACGGCACTGAAGTTTTCCTTTAGAGATCTGGCAATTTTATCAAAGACATAATCCACAGAGGCTTCTTTGCCCCTAAAAATTATGTTGTTGCATTCTTTCCAGATGCCCCAAGCTATATGAGGGAAAGATAGCTCCCAAAAAAATCTGAGTAAAGGATTCCTTGTCAGGGCTTTCCATTGAGAAAAGAGTTCTTCAATGAGCATTGGGAAGACCCAAGAGAGGTTCCATAATCTGTTAAAAATTTTCCAGAGAGAAGCAGCAAAAGAGCAGTGAAGGAATAAATGATTAACAGATTCAGCATCCATCTTACAAAGATAGCATCTATTAGGGATTTGAAATCCCCATTTACACAAATTGTCAATCGTTAGCAACTTATTTTGAAGCAAGATCCAAAAGAAGATGTTAATTTTAGGAATTAGATTATTGCTCCAAGCTTTAGACCAAAAGGGAGGATGATCCAGAGAAGAAGTGAGCTTAGCAAAAGCAGAATATACAGAAAAATTACCAGAGGGATCATCAATCCAGACCGCACGATCCTCTAGCTGCTCCGAGCTAGGTCTAACAGCCAGCAACGTAATCTGAATGGGGGCAAAAACCTAACTAACTCTGCTTAAGTCCACCCAATTACCATTCACTCTGTAATCTTTCACATAAGTGCCAAACCTAACCTTGCAATTCTCAACCCAATCTCTGAAGGGATTGATATTTATTAGAGGTTACTTAAAAAGCCATCTGTCTTCCTAGAATCTGGTACTATTCCCATTTCCCACTTGCCAAACAATGCCTTCCTCCACAATCTTTTTTCCAATAATTAAATTGTTCTAGCATATAGATCCTTTAGGAAGAAGGTGGGGGTCCTTATTAATGATGGAAGAGCAATTGTTATCAAAATATTTGCTAGCCATAATATCAATCCACTCCCCGAAGGAGGAGAAAATTCTCCAAATTTGCTTGGCCAAGAGGATTTTATTAATAGATTTGATTCTTCTTAACCCAAGTCCATCGTTCTTTTTAAGTCTACAGACCAGATTCCAATCAATTAAGGGAATTCTTTTATTTTTCTCAACACCTGACCATAGAAATCTTTTTTGAATTTTTTCAATTGTGTCAGCATATTTAGCAGGGATCTTTAAGAGGCTCAGGGCATAGATAGGGAGATTCTGAAGGGAGGCTTTGAGGAGCTGAAGCTTACTAGCTTGGCTAAGCAGAGCACCTTTCCAACCTGCAAGCTTTTCACTAAATCTATCCACCAACGAAATCCAGAAAGCATCAGGAGGTTTCAAACTTAAAGGAAGACCCAAGTAGGTGGCAGGAAGGGATTCCACCCTATAGTCCAGGATTCTGGCAATTTTGGTCTGTCGATGAATCGGAGTATTGAAAAAGAACAGCGAGGTTTTTTTATTGCTGATCAGCTGTCCTGAAGCTCTCCCATATTTGTCAAGCAACTGTTTAATAGATTTAGCTTCAGACACAGAAGCTTGACCCATGAGCATAGTATCATCAACGAATTGTTGATGAGAACACACCAGGTTGCCCGAGGACGGTCTGAGCCCAGTGATAACTTTAAAGTCAATCAGTTTTTTCAGGTTCCTGCCTAAGCTTTCAACCATAATAGTGAATAAAATAGGAGAAATAGGATCACCCTACCTGAGACCTCTGGTGCTCTGAAAAAAGGAAGTCAGGGAACCATTGACCATAACTGATATGGAAGTTGTGGACACAAGTTGTTCCACCATTTGGACCACCTTGTTATTAAAACCGAAGGCCTTCAGGATTTTAAATAAGAAAACCCAGTCAACTCTGTCATAGGCTTTTGAAATGTCAAGCTTTAAAAGGAAACCTTCAGTCTTCGATTCAACAAGGGAGTGAATGTTCTCATGAACCAAAATAATAGAGTCAAGAATTTGTCTACCAGGAATGAATCCATTCTGTTGAGGAGAAATCAAGGAAGGCAAGAAAAGTAAGAATCTAAAGGTTAAGACCTTAGAGATGATCTTGTATAAAGAATTACAAAGATGGATAGGTCTAAAAGCCTCAAAGTTGTCAGCTCCAGGTTTCTTGGGGACGAGGACCAAGAAAGTAGCATTTAGTTCTTTTAAAAGACATCTGGCTCCAAAAAATTCCTTAATAGCATTAACCACATCTTCTTCAACAATCTCCCAGAACCATTGGAAGAAGAACAAAGGAAAACCATCGGGCCCCGGGGCTTTATTCCTATCAAAGAAAAAGACAGCCCTCTTGATTTCCTCATTGGTGGGGATAGCAATCATAAAAGAGTTGTTCTCCTAGTTGATAATTCTTGGTATAGCTTCCACAAGCTGGTCTTGCTCATTCTGGTTTATTTCAATATTGGCAGAGAGAAGAAGTTTAAACAAGGAGCCCACCTATGTCCTAATATCCTCTTCCTCCACAAAACTAGTTCCATTCACATCAATTTGAGATATTCTATTGACAGCTCTGTGTTTAGATGCCGAAAGGTGGAAGTACCTAGTATTTCTATCTCCAGCCGACAGCCAAAGGGCTCTTGATCTTTGTTTCCAGAACTCCTCCTTCTTCCCAATAATATCATGCATCTTTGTAAGGAGCTCATTCTCTTTTTCCTTAGTGTCATTCAAGTAACCCTCATTCTGAATTTTGAGTTGAATGGCTCCCAGATCCGTCTGAAGTTCTGACTTGATCTTAAAGATGTTCCCAAAAGAATCCTTTTTCCATTTTTTAAAATTGCATTTCACTTCCCTTAATTTTTTAGCAATTCTGAACATTGCAGTTCCTTGAATACTAATATTCCACCATTTCTTTAATTCTTCTTTGAGAGCAGGATGGGAAATCCATATTTTTTCAAATCTGAAGGGAGTATTCTTCTTTTTTTTTATAGGATCCGCAGTTAAACTGATAGGGGAGTGATTAGAACCTATTCTAGTGAGAGATTTAAGGGAACAATAGTAATCAAAATACCAATGATTAGAAATCAAGGATCTATCTAATCTGACCTGTATGAGGTCCATCCCCTTTCTGCAATTTGACCAGGTGAAGGAGGCTCCAAGAAGATCCAGGTCTATCAGCCCTTGAGTATCAATAAAATTCTGAAGATCCTCTTTACTTTATAAGTTAATCTAGGATCCCCCAAATTTCTCACCATTTATTAAGGGGGTATTAAAATCCCCCATAACAATCCAAACTTCTTTGTCAAAAATCCTTCTAATGGAGGCGAATTCCAGCCAAAAAGATTTCCTCATACCTTTGCCATTAGGAGCATAAATGTTCATTTGAATCTAGCTGAAGTTATCTCTTATATGGGTGAATCTAGTTACAATGTGATTCAAACCTTCCCAAATTGGATCACCTTTGATGTTGTGGTAGTTCCAGAAAGTAACAATGCCACCCGAAGCACCATTAGAATTATTGCCCTGGTTATAGTAGTGTTGAAAGAGTTTCATTTTTTCAATTTTCTCTTTAGACATTTTAATTTCCTGAATCAGAAGAATATCAGGTTTGTGATCTCTAACAAAGTTGCGAAGAACATCCTACTTGTGGGGGCTATTGAGTCCCCTTATACTCTAGGACATAATCTTCATTAAATTTCAGGAGAGTTAAGACACTCCGGGATGGTTTTTTGAGATCCTTCCGCTATATCCTGAAAACTATTCAGCTCTCTTTTCTTTTTTGAAGAATTTTTACCTCTTGAGTTTTTTGGTGCTCCACAATTAGCCTTACCTCTTGATCTGGTGGAAATGCCACTTGGGGTCTTTCCTTGTTTATTTTTTCCAAGCTTTTTTTTTATGTATTCTCTTTTTTATCAGTCTCATCTTGGCTGTCCGTCTCTCTGCTAGATTCCCAATCCTTTTCATTTGGTAGTCTTTGTTCCCAAGGTAATGTATCCATATTACCATTCTCTTGGCAACACAAAGCATTGTTGGAAAGGTTAGCTGAGAAATCTTGTTTTTCAAGGGATTCTGAGGTCCCAACAACAGAGCTGGTCTCCAATAGCTATTCCACTCCCATGGGGGAGGGGGGGGGGAATAGATAATAGGGGGAGAGGAGGGATATTCAAGACCAAGGATAGGCCCTCACTGGGGATATCCTCCAAACCCGGTATCTCTTCATTTCTATCAGATGGGACTGTCATTTGGGAGAAGGAAGGAGACAGGATCCGATCTACTTCTACAGCTAGGGTGCCCTCAATGAAGCCTCTTTCCCTGGTAATAGACATTGGGTTATGAGGCTCAAAAGGGACCTCACCTTTTTCCTCCAAAACCACTTCAATCTCTGAGGGTCCTTTCTGATTATCGACTTCAAAGACCAACACCTGCTCTTTATTCTCCCTCCTTACTTCTACAGAGTCATTCTTCTTTTTTTTCCATTCTTTTTTACCCAGATCTACTGGCTTTTCTTTCTCTAAAGTTGCATTAAGAGGGCATTTTTTCGCCCAGTGACCAGATTTCCTACACTTGAAGCAGGCAAATGGGATGGTTTCAAATTCTATGCTCTATTCCCAGGATCCCAACTTAGATTGAATCTCAATCGAAGAGGGTAAATCAGCTTCCTAAGGGACCCCCACACATATCCTCATGAAAACTAGTCTCTTTCTAGCAGCTGTCATAGTATCAATCAAAAGGAGCTCACCAAAGGAACTCACAATACCCAGAAAGATGTCTTCACTCTAGTATTCCACGACCAGGCCTAGGAGTCTAACCCAGATTGGGACATTCTCAAAGATAGAGTCTGATAAATCCAAGTGGGCTGACCACTTCTTAAGAGCCAGGGATGATTTTCCTATCACCCAAGGACCTCCACCTCTAACAGCCATAATATCCTCTTTGCGAGTAAATTCAAAAGTAAAAAAACCCTTAGGAAAAGCAGCAACAGAGACTTTCCCACTGGTTCTCCATTTGTTTTTAACAAATTCCCTGACCACTTCAATATTTGGTCTAGGGACCATAAACTTCCCAACCAGGGTTCGTTCCATTAAGGCAATATTATGGTCTATAATCAAATCAGGAATCAAAATAAAAAACTTACCTCTAGCAGGGGATGAGATATTTTGCACAGGAGGGAAGGAAGACTTTCCATTAGGTTTAACCTCGAATAGAGAGGTCCAAGATTTGCAGTTGCCTCCTAAACCGCCAATGGTCCCCACTCCCCCACTAACATTCGCAACTTTTTTGTTGGGAGAAGTAGCAAAGAGAGATGCCAGAATTTCCTTTCCCCTAGGGTCCACCTGTATTTTGTCACCAAATTCCACATCATCCTGGTCATCCTTACCTTGCTTCTGATTCGGTTCCAGCTCCTGATTTGACTGTCGAATATCTGATCTTGCTTCGTTCCCAGATCCGTCTCCATTGCTTTGAAATTCGAACTTCATTTTCTCTCGCCCGTGACTGCTCAAGCTCATATGGTTTTATGAGGTGACTATTGGATAAATGATGTTGTGTCCTATTATGAGATATGAATTGTTTACAACAGTGTCAAATTTCATTTTAGATAGTTTCTATTATTTATAAATTATCTAGGAGAAATCAGGCGCTGATATCTGAATCAAGCTTCTCTTTTCTTAAGAGTTTCAAAAGCAGATTTTAACTTTAGTTTAAAAGTCCTTTTTAGGAGTTTCTTTAAGGTTCTATCCTTGATAAAACAAATGATTTTTTCGCAGTCTGTAATAAATCTATGCCTCAATATTCTCTTCCAGTATTTTAATGTTTTTATATTATTTTTTTCAATAAATAATAAATAAATCTGTCTAGTATACACTATATTATAAAGTATATTTTTTATTTTTCAACTTGTCCTATATGAGGATCAAAAATGAAAATATAATTATTCATTACAGGACAAGTAAATTCATGAAAGTTCGACTCAATAACACACAATCAAGAATATAGTTTGAGAAATGTTCATAATTTTCTTAATGTATTGAGTCAATTTGTATATTTTTATATATTTGCAGTGATCAATTATAATCTATCAAATCTATTGGTGAAACATAATTACCATTGGAAAGTTCTACTATTTAACCTCAACAAAATAAAATCTCAAGTTTTATTATAAATAAATAAAATTGCAAAGATACAAATGATAAACGTTGTGAAATATTGTATCATATGGATGCTACTACACCCATAAATATAATTACTATACTTTCAAATTTTCATATTTTTAATTTAAATATTTTTTTATATATAAGTTATGTCAAAAGAAATCAAGCACCGATTTTTTTAATTGAGCATCAATTTATGAATAAGGCTTTTTTATGTTTTTTTGAGTTTTAAACATAGATTTAAAGTATAGGGGTAAATGCATGGATCTATGACACAATTTTGGCTTTTATGGCCCATGCTGAAAAGCTAAAATTTGAGCATGCTCCCCCCTAAATTTTTTGAAAACTAATCAAAAATTGAAAAAAAAAATCATGATGTGTAGAATGGAGTATAGTTTTAAAAAATTTAATTTGTTTCACATTTCAATAAATGAGTAAAAATCTATCGTAAAACGAGCACATGTTGGTTTTTGGCAAAAAATTGAGGCATTTACAATAGAAGTTATGGATCAAAACCTTAAGTGAATCAAAATGAAAAAAGAATTATATATTTAGATAGCTAAGAGAGAGGTTAACAACATCATGATTTTTTTATAAATTTGCATTGAAAGATGTGCAAACGTGACTATGAGAACATACAAAAAAATGAGAAAATTTGGAAAATCCTGTCAATTTATTTGTCCAAAGCAAGTCATTTGGCAAACACCAAATTTGGTGCTCACCAAATGACCTGATTTGAACAAAATCTACCTCTCCCCTCTCTCTAGTCGACCACTTTCACAATGCTAAGAGTGTGTAATTTATGATCGTAGATGGATAGTTGAGGTTTTACCTATCATACGCTCTCTACCTCCTTACCCTAATTGGATAACTCTCTATCCCTCTAAAGTCTCTCTCTCTAATATCTCACTCCCTCCCACACTACCTAGACTACTCTCCCACTCAAATCCCCCCTCTTAGGTCTCATTCCCTCCCACCCTACCTAGATAAATCTATCTCACTCCAACCCCCTTTCTCACACTCTCTCTCTCTCCCCCTCTGGTATTTTTATCTCTCTCCATCTCCCTCTCTTAGGTCTTTATCTTTCTCTTTGTTTCTCTCTGTAGAGTCTCTCCCTCCTACCCCCTCTCCCTCTCTTAGATATCTCACTCACTCCCTCTATCTCTCTCCCACTCCCTCTCTTTCTCACCCCTCCCCCCCTCTCTCTCTCACTCTTTCTTGTATCTTATAATTTATTAGTAGATCACACCAACATGTAGGTGAATATGCAAGGCCTAGTTTACTCTAATATTTATCATCAAGCCAAAATGTGAGTATAAAATTTGAATAAATTATAAGGAAAAATAAAATAATCCTTGTTACCAATATGTGTATCATACATTAAGAATCAAAATTTTGCGTTTACCTTTTTCTCAGTCTTCATTTCAAAATTAGCATTGAAAACATATCTAGTTTGTGATTCACAACACACTTTACCATGCACATGTCAATTCAAATCATTAACTGCCTTGAATTAATAATAAAAAGTTGATGTGATTGAACACCTATTTTATTTGACCACATTCCCTTGCAATTTTAGTTATTGCTAATTTTTAAGTTGCTCATAAACCTATTACTTTTTGTTTTATTTTTTTGAATATTTTACATATATCTTCCTTCCCCTTGATTTAAATAATGAATAAATCCACATAGCTAAAATATTTCTCAACGTATAAATCCCTTAACATAGCATATTTTCTACATTAACTAAATATTGACAAAATAAGCATAGAACCTACAAATTTTAATAGTAGAAAAATAAGTACATCCAAAGCTAAATATGAGAAAGTGGTGAATACAAAATTGATTTAGAAATGACATAAAAATAGGAAATTCCAAGAATTTACATGAGAGAAATAAACTAAACAAAAAAATTCATATACACCATGGATAAAGACAATGTATCTACTAAAATTGTAAAAATAAATACAAATAAAAATAGAAATTGTGCATCTTTCGAAAAAATAAAGATACGTACAAATAAACTCACTCCAATGTAAAAACATTACGCCATTAAAAAAAATTATAACATGTATTTGTTATAAATCAAACATCAATACATCAATTAAACACCATCATATTATGTTTCCATAAAGATCACCTAAAAGATAGGTTTAAATAATAAGATTTCTCCCACTAACATTCATGGTGTACATAGCATATAACTAAAGAAAATTCTAAAATGAACAAATATCTAAAAGATTTAAAAATAAATAACAATTTATATTCTACTTCCCTCTCCATTTACATTATTGTAATTATATTGTAATCCTCTTGAGAAATATGTTGTGTCTAGTTACAAGTTGCAAGAGAATAATTTGGATCACTCATAGTGGCCACACCAAAGGTAGAAATTAGTGTTAATTTAGGTTTTGGTCCAACATCCATGCCACCACTTCGCAACCCAAACTAACTCAATTGATCATTGAGATTGGTGGAGTGGGGGACCAATATTTAAGTATTTGTTAGTATTTTTAACGATTGTGAAAATTTACTAGGTGTATCTTTATTGAACTCTTAGAGATCTGGTTGTTGTAAGAGACCTTTAATTATGCAAAATAGATATCTTTTCTAGTGACTCTACTCTCTTCATGTTTTCAAGGTTTTCCATAGATATTCCAGACATATTTCATACTTCATTGAATTTATTGATGTCTACTCTGATGTAAAATATTGTCATAGAGCTCATTGTTGGTTGTCTATCGTTGTATTGCTTAGGAAGTCTCAAGATGTAGAGGCCACTACTAAGCTAGTGTTGTAAGAACCTTCTATTATTATTCAATGTAATTGTTATACTATTGTGAGACATAACAATTGGGATAGATATAAAGCCTTCATTTCTCTACAAGAAATAATTACAGTTTATTTGGTAAATAGAAATGAATAAAAGGGGTTCTACATCGAGTGATATTAGCCCTCAAAAATATAATGGTCGATTGACCTTACGCAGTAAAAAATAAAATTCAGTGAAGTAACCATGATTAAACAAACTTACAAATTACTGAAAATGTTTTCAATAAAATCTACTAAGGAAATCAGTCATAACACCGTCTAATAGTCATGCTCAATTAAATTGAAAAAGAGATCAAACATGTAAATTTCTCAAAGCACCTTAAAATCATCATGTTCAAGTAGACACACAAAAAGAACCACACAAATCACGATTAATAATAATAAAGCATCCATGTTTAATAAAACCTATAAGGTGATTCCCAGAGGAAGTCCAGATCACAAACACACAAGCCAAAACACATTGAAAAATATAACTATAGAAGAGAATTTTGTAGAATGTATAAATTAACTTCAGACTTTTGTAAAAATTAATGATGAAGTTTATGAAATATAAAGATTTAATCAAAATGTCCTAATTTTGGCAATAACAAGCCCATCATCTAATCAATCTTGTAAATATGTTGCTTATATCTTTGGTAATTTCCCCAACCTCACCACACTATTATTATTTTAGTGAGATAATGATCATCACTATAGTTAAAATTTTATCCAATAGAATTTAAAAGTTAAGAATGCAATAAAAATTTATATCAATTGAAATAAAAAAAATAAAAAAATAAAAAAATAAATCTATGTACTTATTACTCAAATCAACCATGTAAATCACTCAAAACATAATAAAACATCCATACTCGATGAAAAATACAAGGCAATCACTAATAACTATAGAGAGAGTCCATATCTCAAATATCCACAAACCAAAATTGTTTTGGAAATCAAAGGATAGAAGTGAATCTTTCATACTGTATAAGATTCCAAAATATATAATTATCTTTTTATTGGATGATTGCATTTATCAATAATGTAATAATAATATACAATAGCAAGAGTTGAAAAATTCTTGAAGGAAGCACTTCCATTCTTGTTAGCTTAAAAGTAACAATTTCAAGATCGATTTCATAAAGAACAAAGCATCACAAAGAGGTTAAAAGGACTAAACAATTTATGAAAATTAAAAGAAATAATTTTAAGGCTGATTGCATATTACACTAAGAGATAATATCAATTTTATAGACATCACACACTCTTACATAATAACATTGGTAATTTTAAGGAAAAAAACTCGTATAGACCTTTGCAAGAATTGCTAGCTAAGATCAGTGATCTTTTAGTGGCTAATATTAGCAAATTGGCTAATAGATCAAAAAAATCTTTAGTCTTATTTAAATCGCCAAAGGATTTACTTTATTAAAAATTTAACTCAAAAATTTACCAAAATATTTTATGCATGATTAAATCAGATTCACCTAAATTTTATAAATTATAGTAGAAATCTAAATTTATTTGCCAATAGTATATCATAATTATTAGTTGCTTTAGGATATATTTCCAATATTTAGTTTCCACCACTAATTTAAAATATAATCTAATAGCCCTCATTGTATTTCGTGAGGTAAAATGTACCTACGATCTATAATTGAGATCAGCAATCCAAAAGTATTTTCGGGCCTCATGAGAATACAAAATTATAGGTACATTTTATCTTGCAAAACTGTACAAAAGACCCCCGCACAGCCTTCAACACTCCCATCTCATCCTCGATCTTCTCTATATCTAATTCAAGGCTAATTGCATATTATGATAATACATAATATAAATTTTATAGACATCACACACTCTTACATAATAACATTAGTAATTTTAAGAAAAAAATCTTATAGTTCTTTGCAAGAATTGCTAGCTAAGATCTGTGATTTTTTAGTGGCTAATATTCATCAATTACATAATAGTTGAAATATGGGAATCAAAATTTGGTTAATAATTCAAGCTATAATGCAACTTGGATCGTCGCATTTAAAAAAAAATACTTTAGTCTTATTTAATTCACCAAAGAATTTATTCTATTAAAAAATTAACTCAAAAATTTGTCAAAATATTTGATACATTATTAAATTAGATTCACCTAAATTTTATAAATTATTGTCGAAATCTAAATTAATTCACCAATAGTATATCATAATTATTTATTGTTTTAGGGTTATATTTCCTATATTTAGTTTCCACCACTAATATAAAATATAATCTAACAGCCCTTGCTGCATTTTGTGAGGTAAAATGTACCTACAATCTATAATTGAGATCAACAATCCAAAAGCATTTTCGGGCCCCATGAGAGTAAAAAAACTATAGGTACATTTTATCTTGTAGAATACAACGAGGGCCATTAGATTATATTTTAAGTTAGTGGTGGAAACTAAATATTATATAGTGTAGAATCAAACAAACCACAGAGATTTTAAATCAAGCACAACATACACTGAATAATGTCGATCTAAATCTTATTAGAAATTCAGAGGTATAAATAGGAAAAATATATAAGCATGAGGCATTGATGTGTATCAACACCTCTCCAGTCTATAAACTAGCTGGGGAGATATTTTGATTAAAATATCCAGGCTAGGCTAATGAGTCATACTGCAATGAATGCCTAAGTAGGCTTAGGTCAGCCTGTGGATTTTGAAGCATTAAGTATACACTGACATCCCCCCTTAAGCATAACTTAGGTGGGCATGAATAAAATGGGTCCCGACTAATAGCCTGGTGAGGTACCTATGTACAAAGTAATCTCTCATGAAATGGAGAAAAGTAGAAAACCCTGTGGGAAAAAACTACCCTCCAAAAGAGAGAAAAGAGGCATGAAAATTATACACATGAAGAAGTACTACTTATTTCACTAAGTGCAAGATATGATCTCCTCCATAAGAGAGAAAATTATAGAAGGTATATGAGACCCCCCAATAATACATGTCTTGCTACATTAAAGTTGGATAGTTGACAGAGGATGCAGATGTAGTTCCAAGAACACTTCACAATGTTCCTTCCCTTGGGAAGAAATGAAACCAACTAAAGATGCAGGATATCGTCCCATGTGAGAAGATGTATGTATGATCTTGAATAGAGTTGAAGCTCATCCAAGAATGATGATGATGGTTCCCATGATGTCTTTTAATGTTGCTTAGGAATCTCTAAGCCAGTGCTGACATGTGACAGATACTAATGGAATGAATCAAGTATCATAGAAGATTTTTTAATAGGGACCACAAGAACCATAGATGTATGGGGATAATTGGAACCATAATAATATGATAGTGTCACTATAGAAGTCGATGTAGGTGAAGGAAGAGCAACCATATATGAAGAAGGCAAGGCTCATTCAACTTTATTGAAGTTGTCATAAAAAAGAAGATCGATGTCCTCAATGTGTGATTCCATGTCAGCAATACGAGACTCTACAAAAAGACATGAAATATCGGGTAGATATGTATCCCAATCAAAAATTCTAGGAAGACTAATATCCTGTCGCAAAGAAGTGCTGGAAGCTCTTGAAGAAATGACTCTGAAATCTGATGAAGCAACAGGAGGAGGTAGAAGAATGATGATTTCCTCTATGTCAACTGGATGCTCTGTATCTGAATCAAGATGCGGGATGTGAGTTGTGATCATAGTAGGATCATGTGGGAATGGAGAAACATTGGAGTCTCCATATATTTCCCAAATTTTGATCCATAATGAATGTGGACATTCAATATCCATGATGATAAACAAAGAGTCATCCAGAATATGTAAACTAATTAATCCATGAATACGATCATTAATATTAAACCATTTATCCTTCTGAGATTATTTACCTGGTTTAGGGATAAGTCCATACCGATATGGCATGATATTATGGAACCTGAGATGTTTCAAAATTCCTTCACACCAAGACTTATAGTTTCCCAATTTTAGGTTGATTACAGAAGAATGTGTTACATATCCCATGATTACAAATAGGTTAATACCTTAAGACAATAGAAAATCAATAGATTAAGAACCCCTCTAGATTAGATGACCCCCCTAGTTTGGCACTTCATAAGTTAGTGCATTTTACAAATGTCAGATTTATTGCAAAAGAATATTCCTCTTTTACAAATTTTTACCTATGATAACAAAAATTCTAACTCCCCTCCCTTACAAGCTTTAAATGAGCTAGGTAAATAAACACACAATTAAATGCTTAATATAGACATTAACCTCCATTTTAACATAAAATGTGAATTTTAATGTTAAAATTATAAATGCCTATGGGAGGTAATGATCAAGGCTATCAATGCCAAGTGAGTTAGACTAAGTAAAGGGGATTTGGAGAATTCTCTTCCTCCACCGATGACATCAGCGATAGGGCCTTTGGGAGCCTCATGGCAAAGTAGGCATGAAAATAGGGAACAATGCAGCCTTGTTCTTTGCTTAATTTTGATGCACGTCAAATATTTTAGGGAGGATTTGAATCACCCCAAATTAGGCGATATTCTGGTAGATCTTGGAGGCTCCTTCACCGTCACACCCACATATCACAAATTTCCTTTCAATGAAAGAGAAATCGGCCAAATCATGGCCTCCACAAAATAGATCGCGCCTCTAGCTCTATTGCTTGCACTCTTCCTGCAACAAGTATTTTGGTCTGAAGATGAAACGAGATGGTCTAGGGCTAACACGCAATGCTCAATCACCCAATTTACACCTCCTACCAATCAGATCTCTGCCTCTATTTTAGGATATCGCTGCCCTCAGGTAAAAAAATCCACCCTTAGATAGGAATAGATCGCCCTCACATGGAAAAAATGCCTCTTCTATGAGAAATTGTAGCCCTCTGAGGTCATATTGAGTGCCTATGGAGATCGCGGTAAACAAACTTATTGCTCCCATAGTATTCTCGTTGCAAGCTAAAAATCCTTCCTTCCTTGGTCAAAAAACATACAGTTTCAAATAGGGGCAGCTCCAAATAGAAGTTGGAGCATTCTTGGTCAAAAAAATGTGCCTCTCAGAACATAATCACACCTTCTTGTTCAAAAACGGCTTGTTGAAGTGTTGTGCGGCCTGCAGATAGAATTTTAACAAATAAAATTTTAAAAGTCAAAAATACCATCGACAAGTACCATCCATTATGAAGCTTCACCGATTTTCACTACACTTCGTATTTTCTTGTGATACCTAATTGCAGGCATGTTGATCGGGATAGTGTTGTCCTAACTATGAATGAGTGGCCATTAACTTATGTTGGAAGTACGAAGCCCACGACATGTACAACAAGTCAAGTCAAGTGGTTTGACAAATAGAAGAGAAGTTGCAGAGGGAATGCCTCCTTTATTTACCCAGTCATCTCATGAATCGTCCATCTAGAATGTTTAGGTTGAAATGTCCACTGCCATGAATTTGTTAAAATGAACGAAGTTCGCAAATCAGGCCACAAAAAAGAGATTTCAATATTAACCAAAGATTAAATGTTTTGTTTTCAGAGTTGCAACTTTTCAAACAATTGTAAGCATTGAGAATAGTCCAATATCCTGTTCCTTAACAATTGTAAGTATTGAGAATATATCAATATATCTGTTAGCTATTGGTCAGTATTACCATTTTTCCAAACAAAAAATAATGGAGATGGAGAAAAATATATCAATATATCCCTTACGAACCTTGGAACTTAGGTGATAGATTGCGGGATATCGAGGATGCCAACCATTGGAATGGCACGTATCATCCTATTAACCCACTTGTCAAAGCAGAGAGACTCAGATATAGTGAGTTCGCATAGCAATTCTACAATACATTTGACAATATGTCAATATGAGTATTTTGAGCTCATCTTTGGGGAGTTGTCTAAGTGAAGGTGTTGATTGGATGAGTTTTATTGGATTTCATAGTGTTTTAAGCGATTTTCTTAGTGGATTTTATTAGGTGAGACAAGTTTTTTTGGGGTTTGTATTGAGAGGTTCTATTGTCTCATCTATATGAGCATTGTCTAGATGTAATGAGTGTTATGTGAATCATTTGTGTTCATTAGAGATGAGTTTTTTTGAGCCACTACTCATGAAATAAGGGGCAAAAACAATTACTCAAAAACCACACAATTGAATCCTAATAAAAAATCATGATTTGATAGAATACAAAAAGTGTCTCCATGTCAATGGATGAACTAAAGGCTCTCTTTGATGAATGGTTCATAAGACACAACATGTTCTAAAGGTTTTGCAAATGGTGTACAGCAAGATAAATAAGTTCAATCTTGTAGGAAACTACATGGCTAAGTTTTCTTGAGATAGAATAACATTGAGTTGGGTGAACTTCCAAGAAGATCCAATGCTTCACCCCTATAAGCATTGCCTAGATGAAATTAGTGTCAAGTGGATTCTCATAAGAGATGGTTCATGTGAACCACTACTCATCAAATATGGATCATTGATTTTGACTAAAAAATGTGCTATTCAATCCTAATAAAAATAACACAATTCGACATGCTATAAAAATTTATCCTAATTGCCAATGGATGAGCTAAAGTGGATCCGCTATGAATGGTTAATATGACATAACACTTGCGAAAGGTTTTAAAAATGGACTAAAAACCTAAATAAGAATAATATTAGGAGAAAATTCATGGTCAAGAGTGCTTGAGAAGTAATACTAGGATGGATGACCTCCAAGGAACTCTTGATGCTTTACCCTTGTGAACATCACTTAGACGCAATGAGTTTTACGTGAAACATTCATGCTGATGTGAATTGGTTTTCTTGAACCACTAATCATGAAATATGGGTCAATGGATTTAGTTAAAAAAATCAATTGAATCCTAATAAAAATATCATAACTTGACACACTACAAAAAATACCTCCTACTTTCCAATGGATGAGCTAAAGGGACTCAATAATGAATGGTTAATAAGGCACAACACTTGTTTAGTTTTTATTAATTAAGGTAGAAAGCTAAGTAATCTTAGTATTAGCATACTATCCATGATTAAAAAAATTGAGATGGAGTAGTACTAGTTTTGTGACCCTCTGAAATTTCTAAAATCCAACTAAGTCCTGGGTGATCCCACAATACTAGTTTACAATTTTTAGCCAGATTGGACACTGGACTGATTTTTTCTAACTAAATCTTCACTTTTGGGCACCTATAGGGGCTAAACCGTGAGGAATTTGAAGATGGTGCAAACTAGTGATTTGTGACATTTTGTGTGTAGATTCTAAATATATTTTTTTCAAAAAAATTGGATTATTGCACTTCTTTTTCCTCTCCTTCGAAAACTAGTTTTTTTCAATAAACACCATTTTTAAGGAGTGACGTTCACCATATACAATGTAACTTTTTTTTCCATGAAGGATAAAATTCTTTATTTTTTTAATTTAGATTTGTTACTACGATATCTAGTGCTTCCAATTGGTTTCATAGTGTTTTATTGAATATTTTTTCTTTAATACAATTTTGAAGTCAAACTAATTACAACACAGACATAGGCGGTCCATATACAACATAATCTTTTTTGTATATCTTGAAATTCAATTTTTTTTTTATGGATCAAGGACTTCAATATCTACTGCGTTGATATTTTTTAAAATTATTTTTTGATAATCTGCCATTTTTCCACATGTGCAGAACAAAGAGCTTGATTTTCGATGAAAAACCTATGTTTAATCAAACTAGAAAAACAAATACATAATAAGACCAAAACATATTAAAATTATATTCATTGGATAGATCATTTCAAGGACTATCATCATCCAATTGGGTTTGTGAAGTCTCCTCCATTTTCATCCTCAACTTGAGCTTCAAAGGGAAAGAATTTGGAGTTTTTTGGTGCTAGAGGGGGAGAAGGGGGGGAAAGTGGGGTTTGAGCGAACCCTGGTTTGAGCGAACCCCCCTTGGAGGTCTGCTTGAACTAGGGTTCAATTGAACCCCCTTTCCACAACCCTTTCCTTCACTTTTTTTCCTAGGAAATGTGGGACCCACCATTTATTGGGTTCACTCAAAAGGGGGTTCTCTAGAACCCCCTTTGGGTTCGCTCGAACCATATGTTCGTACAAACCACCAAAAACCAATTTTTTTTTCATGGGGGCATTTTTTGCAACTTTTCCTTCCTCACTAGAATTGTAAACTAGTTTTCTGGGTTTACCCTCCTTGCATTTTTAAAGAATTTTTTCCTTGTGTGTGTGAAATCCCCTTAAGATGGACGCCTTATTTTTTTCGTTTCCTATGTGTGTTTTGTGTTTTTGGGAGTCTTTGAGATCCCTCCTAGATTATTGGTCCACAACTAGACTTGGAAGCATAGTTCTAAGTTCCAAGGCTCCAAGTTCTATTGATCCCTTGATCCCCTAATTGTATTTTCATCGAGTTGCAAGTCCTATGGAGTACCTTGGATTTGGGTCCTAAGGTTCCAAGTCCCAAGTCTAATTTTTCACCTAGTCCCCTTTGTTGTTCTTTCCCACAACTCTTTATTCCTCATGATGTTCTTCATTACCCCTTTTGGTTCCATTTTCTTTTCTAATTCCATCCCTTACTCTCCTTTTATGTTTTATCTCTCAAATCCCAAGTCCTGAATCTATTCCACTCTCCATTGTTAGTCTAGGTTTTTATTTTCCCAGTGGGTTAATTTATTTTCTCTTAGTCATAGGTTTTTCCTACACTTTTATTAAGCTTTCGTAAGTAATAAAGTGATTTTATCATTTAATAACTAAGAGATAGGTGATGAGGTGTCCCCATCCTAAAAGGGTGGAGCATGTACTATTTTCATCACTTTATTTAATATTCATAGTTATTGTGGTCACTTCATATTGGTTATTTTTCCACCTCTATTTTTTCCTTAGTTCTATATAAACTCACTACCTTGCTTGTATTTAGTATCACATGGGAGCTCTTAATGCATTACTATCATTTGATAATGCATATATCTCAGAACCATTGGTTTGCATTGTTTAGTTTTTTCTAGTTTATGTAGCTTGGAATTTCTCTTAGAAAGTTCATTGGGCTATCAATATATTTTAGATTTATAACAAGGTATTAGAGTATTTTTCCTAGAATTATGAGTTCAGAATAATCCACACATGCAACAAAAATTGTTGCATAGTCTATAATAACATGTCACCATAGGTCTCCCAATTCCACCACACTAAATTATGTGAACATAAACCTCCAAGAAGAAGCCATAGAATAAAGCGAAAACTTATAAATCATATCCCAATCATGTACTTTCACCAACACATCAAAGTTTCAATCTATGCCAAGTAATAACTCCATCACAACCCCAAAAGAGGAGCCTCAACTACACCCAAATGCTCAATCTCATTAGATCAAACAAACTGTGTGTGTGTGTGTGTGAGTGTCTTACTTTTTTAGAGAGGCTTACATCCGTTTTGGTGACATGATAAATATACATATCATGTCACCAAAATCAATGTAAGCCTCTCTAAACAAGGAAGACCAAACTCAAAACCATTCCCATTTCAAGAAAACAACCCAATAACAGCTCCAAAACATATCATGAATCAGTTAAAATACCCAAGAAGATAAACATGTTGAACACTCCTCAAATGAATCTTCTAGAACTAGAAAATTTTGCTCAATATTCATCTCTATGAGAAGATAAAGCATAAATAAATACATATGAAAAAAAAATGGGCTATACCTTTCAAATAATTATCTATCAAGTAGACTAAGAGTGGGGAATGAGAGTTCTCATCCGGGATATAACAAGTCTCATAGACTTTATGAACAATCTCCTCTCAGGTCTATCATGAACTAACATCCATATCCAAGTGAAAGGCTCCTCAAACTTTCTACACTCTATATAGCTCCACCTGAAGGATCATTTTTACATGATCATTAGTATGAACTTGATCTCTCTAACTCTAAGATACTCATATGCAACTCTCCATTGCATTATGCACTCAAAACCTGTATGTGATGCCCTACAATTTGTTATGGCCTATTATTTTCCTACACTGGTTGATATAGTTGCATGTTAGGAACCATCTCTTCTATCACTCAACCCATAAATTTGAGCCAAACTTGAGTGCCAACTATAGAGAATAAAAATATAAAATATCCTTCGACAACATCATTTTTATAAAACATAAATCAAAATTAAGTACAACCTCTAGTATACTATAAAGAAAAAAATTCAAAATCATATCATATCAACTAGATCATAAAATTTCCAATGGGGACCCATGCAAGAGACAGTTGTATCTATGGTTGAGCTCCCTCATGAGGCTAGAGGCATGGTATTTCATGATGTACTCAAATCCCTATGCTTAGATACACTTGATCTCTTGGGTGTAGCATGGTGTGCTCATGATACATGACAGTCAGACCTAGGTATCTCCTTGGGGGCATCACCAACCTCCTTCTGCTTCTCTAGAACTACTACTAGGGTTGACTAATCCTCCTCCTCCTCATCATATATTCCTACATGTCATCCATTATCCTCATCCCCCTCCTTTTAGTCCTCTTTATGTCATGGACATGGCTTGGGATCACTGATAGGATGATTTGCACGAAATATGGGATCTAGACATGTGATATCCCACCAATTGATATATGCATCACTTGATCCAATATCATCTGCATCAGATATTGGATGTGGATCTCACTCAGGTCATCATTGGAGTTTCTCAAAGGGATTTACATGATAGTGTTATGAGCTATGTCATGTGGCTTGGTACCATTGTGGGTGGATCTAAGATACCTTGGTCAATGGATGGGAATCCCATGAGTGTGACCGAACTATCTGGTCACTTGATCATAGTAGAAGGGCATAACGATGTACTCATATTGACCAAAAAAGAAGTGATCAAGGTGCATCCTAGTAAGTTGTCATGACAAGTATGTCAAAGGCTATTGAGTCTTATAAGGCCTCAAAATCAAGTATGCAATGTTTAATTGGTCAAAATTAATACACCAATTTAATAAATTTTTATGTTACCATGGTATCTCCAAATGGTAGTAATAGGCTTGAGGATAAGTACATGTTGTAAATATATGGGATATCCCATAGGCTATTTTCAAGTAATGTGTTTGAATTCCCACACCTAGAGAAGGTTTCATGTCATAAGGCTTTGTATAGGTGTGCTAGCATGCTTCGTCTAAAGTGAACATAGTTGTTTTCTCCTGAATCACTCATATAGTGTGTATGAGGCCCCCATATAGGCACATGCCTCATCTACCTGGTGCAACAACTAGTGCTATGGTTATGATCATGATTTGATGAATAAAAAGAATCTTAACATCTCCATGAAGTATCCATTATAGCTATATTTGACGCTTACCATCATCTAGCATATTTCAACCAATGCAATAGAATTGGTCAAGTAGGATGTCATTTGATGACCTCCCCTCATCATGGCTCCTGATCAGATAAGTAGTCAAAGAATTTGATATACATCCTCGAGTACCACTATCATCTCTCCCATTGATAGACAAAAGGTAGAGGTTTCTCATCAATCAATGAATTCCATCAACATAGTGTCATGAAAGCTCATGGTGGGCATGGTGAAAATCTAGAGTAAACACTATGAGATAAATTTATTTTAATGAAATATCCCTCTTTTTCCCATATGTGTGCTGCTCTATGTGAGTACTATAAAATTGTTGCTTAGTATGGGGATTCTTCCTCGTTCTCCCACCATGATGGTTGATTAGCTATGTCTATCTCTGGCGAGTCTAGGGAAAATTAGCAATGGAAAACATGTTGTCTATTCCCATTGATAAAAAAAAATTGTCTCAAAATAAAATATTTACAAAATTATCTTAATCTTATACTAATATCCTACATATGTTATTAAAAGATTGTGTAATAACTCTCCTAGATATTAGACTAATTTATGAGCCTTATCCCCAATGGTATGATGTGAATAAGTTCTACCAATATCATTGAGTCTCGGTTCATGATATTGAGAGATGTGTGTGTCTTCATCATGTGATACAAGATCACATAGATAATGATACTATCCAAATTGATGGTAAAAAGTAGAGCTCCAATAAATATATATCGAAGTGTAGTAGCCAATTACAGATTTACACAGATCCATTCCCATCCCATTCTACTAACCTTGTCACCCCTACTTCTTCTTCTTCTTGTAGTGGGTGCATCGACTCCAATTTATCATCCTCATCCTTCTCAATCACAACACTTCACCCCAAAGAAGTTTATGTTCGACTCGGTGGAGGATATTCCTAGTCTTTCTTATAGTTTTTGCTAAGTCTGTGACACTCACTGCACTGGACCTTGTCAATGAGGATGTTTAGGCAGCCCCTTCCTTGGCCCTTGCTATAGGTGAGTTGGTTGGTACTAACCTTTCTATCCTCCTATATGCTCATCTTCCCTCCCCCTATGATGATCTATATTAGGAGCAAGACAACTTGTTAGAGGTGTTGAACTAGAGTGGTACCTCTTCTTTAGCTCTAGATTAAGTTTGTGTTTGTTTGTATTCTCTCATGGTTGTCTCTTTATATTTGTGCTCTCACCTAGAGGACCCTTGATACCCTTATTGGTACTTGGATAGAGGAGAGAAAAAATTCCATACACTTCTTCTATTTGTCTCATTATTCTTCTATGTGTTGTACATTTTTTTCTTTCACATCGGGAATGATACAAGGCATTGGGGCATTTAGGCCTCTTATATGTTGACCCAATTTATATTTATATTTTTTCTTCATGTGATCTTCTTCCCATTCTAACCTATTGGGGAGGTGATGACGGTTCAGACATATTATAAGTTCTATTTAGCTATCTATATCTAGAGAAGTTTTGACCTTGAATAGTCGAATCCCCCTATGATCTAGATTTCCTCATCTATAATTCTCTCATGTGGTGTTATGGTTTCTATGTATTGTCCCTCACATGTCAACATCCCACAAATACATCTCACTATGTATCTGGTGCCACAACATCTCTTGTCTTTCTCTTCTCCTTAGAATGAAATGTGCTCATTTGTGTAGCGCGTGCCATTCTAGGGGAGGACTATCATATCTACTTAATTTCAAAAAATGTTTCAAAAATATTTAACCATATGTCTTGATGTCATATGTCTCGTTGTCTAGCTTGGGGACAAGCTGAGTAGACTTGTCTTGTCTTTTCTATGACTATCCTACAATGCAGTTTGCAACAACCATAGGCCTATTTTCATGTCGTATGGTCTCCAACCTTGCTATCCATACCTATTAGTATTGTTTGTTTATCTAATCAAATTATGTCATGTTCTCTATGAAATTTTATCACATCTATTTTTTTGTTTTTTCGCCTAACATGTTTGTCTATAGCTAACATGTTTGTGGTGAGATTACAACCATCTTTGCAGGATCGAAGACCAATACATCCTCTTTGTATCCTAGCTCAACTTCTCTACATCAAATATATTGGATTGAAGATCTGTGTCCTCTTAATCATGGGTGTATTAGATCTTCAACCTTTTTCAACTTTAGCTTGCACATGTTCAGATACATATGCTCACTCAAGTGAGGAAAAAATTTAATGTCATAAAATTGCACCCCTAATTCAATTTCACATTACATAAATTTCACTTTAGCCCAATAAAAATGATAATGCTAATCCCCTTCTTTCCCACTTTCATTTTCATCCTTGACCCTGTCGCTTTCAGTTATTGAGGGAATCTTTTGGGAGACACTTTTACAATGCGCAAACATCTACATGTCATGTAAACATCCTTACAAGATTCATGATCATGTGGCCATTGAATCGTTACACTTCTACCTTCCTACAAAGTTTAATGCCTTTGCAGTTGCAGGCGCACAAGAAAATGACCCTCTTGCATGCAATTCTTCATTCAAGCTCATATTTTTCCCTCTCATTTATTCATTCTCTCATTCCATGTGATCTAGCTTCATTCTTGCAAATCATTCTCTCAATCTTCATTCTCTTCTTTCTCTCTTGCTTCTTCAAGCACTTCTACATCACTTTAGCTCAAGCTTCTTGCATGTTTGTGGCTCTCACATCTTTGTCTTGGTGTTGCACTCTCTTTTGGATTCTCAAGCTTGTTGGAGGGAGGGAAACAATTCCTTATGGGCATTATCATTCTTATTGAAGTAGCATCAATATGTTGCATGTTCTCTTTCTTTATCTCTTCATTCTACATTGTCTATTGTCTATTTATCTATCTTGTTGTCTCTTTGGCTATCTATGGAAGTGGAAACACCAAAAATGAGGGTTTGACTAAGGCAAGCCTTGAAACAATCCCAACACTTTCTACTATTTCTATCTATGCAGGTTGCTCATTTGGAGCTTTGTGGGAGGCTTCATATCACTGAACCACCTGTAATTTTGGCTTCCTCTCCTTTGTCTTTTGTTGTTTCATTTCATTAGCTTTAGTATTCTTCTTGTTGTACTTTTCTTTATTTCTAGTATTTTGTTTAGTCTAGTCAAACTGTCAAACTTCTATTTCTGAGTTGATTGTAGGTCATATGTGTTTCGTAAACTAACTCTATTTTTGGTCCATACAAGACCACAACGCACTGTGGGGATGTTTATGCACTACATTGTCATCCTTTGGATGCGAGCTAATTTGTCTATCTCTAAAACCTCCAAGGCTTACTCATTTTGCTTCTGAAGTTCCTTTTCCATAAATAACCATAAAACATAAAAATATATCAGAAAACTTTGTTTTACCTCTCTTGATCACTTGAGCTTATTTCCTTGAGATAGTTAAGGACAATTAGTCCTTATAAACTCTTCCATGTCCTAGAGACTCAAGAGTAAGGAATCTCGTCCTCTACATTTCCTATTTGACAACAACAAATTACTTTCTAATAAATCTGCATCTTACCTACACCTCACAACCATATTATCATTTCAATAAAACAATAGTAATTAATTGAATAAAATATTAAACACACAAAAATTAAAATTCAAAGATTACAATAGATTTGCTATATACATCTACGGGATGCTGGAAGACTTTTTAATACGTACCATTCATTATGAAACTTCGCTGAGTTTGCCAGTCTTTGTCTTTTCCGATTACGGTAGAAATTGCAAGCATGTCAAGTACGAATTGGCACCCAATAATTTTCTAAGTATTCTACGGCACAAAGAAGAAGACGAGTCAAGTAATCGGTTTGACAAATATAAGAGAAGTCCCGAACGGAACTCTTACCCAGTGTTGTCCTTTATTAACAGCTAATAATATTTTTAGTTTCTTTTCCAAATATTTGTGGTGGACAAAGCAAACGAGACCAAGTCAGGTAAAATGGTTTGACTCGCAAAGATGCGGAGGGAACGCCTCCCAATTTACCCAGTCATTTCACGAATGCAATCAGATTCTTCTGTGATCCAATTATCTATTTATATCCACTGCGCTGAAACTTTTAAAATGAAGGAAATTTGTGAATCAAGCCATCATACTGAGAATTAAGTATCAAATTGAATGAAAAATATTTTTCCAGAGCTTCGAGTGTTTTTAACAAGTGTAAGCATTCATTGAGATTATGGCAGTGTCTCGATTAGTTTTGGGTAATTGGAAGGAGGTTGAACAGTATTTACCCGCATGTAATACCATTTCTCCAAACAAAAAATCTGTTGGAGATGGAGAAGACACAAGCCAATTGCAGGTCGGTGATATATGGCGAGATATCCAGGGTGCCAACCATTGGAATGGCATGCTCGATCCCATTAACCCACTTCTCAAAGCAGAGATACTCAGATATGGTGATTTTGCACAGCAATGCTACGATTCTTTTGACAGTACGCGCTCTTCCACATACTATGGGAATTGTAAGCGCAGCAAAAGCTCGCTCGCCCAGAGACTGGAATCGTTAAATTGTGGGCGTGGCTATCAAATTACCAAATATATATACGCAAACACGAGTCTTTTGGACTCCATTTTTGGCGAGGAATCAAGCGAAGGCGTTACCTGGATTGGTTATATTGCGGTTTGCACTGACCCAGATGAGATAAAGAGATTGGGAAGGCGTGACATAGTTGTTGCATGGAGAGGCACGCAAACTGCGTATGAATGGATGCAAAATCTCAGAGACATATTGGTTCCTGTTATGACATCAAAGGCTACAACATGCTCCAACATCCAAACCATTTCAAATCCAGCTGCCAGGATAGAGAAGGGTTTTCTCAGTTGTTATACTTCCACCGACGAGGACTCTGTGAGATGCAAGCTTAGTGCAAGGGATACTGTAGTGGGTGAGATAACCAGATTGGTGAAGAAACACCAAGAAGAAGATTTGAGCATAACATTTACTGGACATAGCTTGGGAGGTGCACTGGCAACCCTGAGCGCATACGATATCAAACAAATCATGGTGAACGAATATGGTATTAACTCAATTCCCGTGACAGTGTTTTCCTTCGCGTCTCCGCGCGTAGGGAATCTGTCATTTGCCCAACATATGGAAGAGATCGGCGTCAAAGTGTTGCGTATGGTAAACAGCAAGGACTTGGTTCCAAAAATTCCTGGGATTTTTTTTAATGAACATCTGGGATGGCTGACAAGATTTCTGAACTGGCTTCCCTGGGCATATGTTCATGTGGGAGTAGAGATTGCTTTAGACAGCAGCAGCTCGCCTTTCCTAAAGCAAACATATAATCCTGCAGACTTCCACAACTTGGAGGTTTATTTGCACGCTCTTGATGGCTTTCAAGGAAACAAGCTACCCTTTAAGTCCTCGGGAAGAGATCCTGCTCTAGTTAACAAATACTCGGACTTATTGATTGAAAGCCTTCAAATCTCTTCTAACTGGTGGGAAAAGAGAAATAAAGAAGTGGTGAAACGCATAGATGGCATGTTGGTGTACTCTCCTACAACTCCAACTCCTGTTCCTCTTCCGCATACCCCCCTCTAATCTATTCCTCTTCCGCAGCTCGCCCTCCAGCTCAACTCCTGTTCCTCTTCGTCATATCCAATCTTTTCCACTTGTTGTTAATAACTCATATGGTTTTATGAGGTTACTGTTGAACAAATGATGCTGCGGCCCGTTATGATGTATGCATTGTTTAACGCAGTGTCAAAGATAGCTTTTATTATTTATTCATTATCCAACTGAAATCAGGCACTGATTTCTGAATCAAGCTTCTCATTTCTTATGAGTTTCAAAAGCAGATTTAAACTTTAGTTTAAAATTTTTCTTTAAGGATTTCTGTAAGGTTCTATCCTCGATAAAACAAACGATTTTTCCAAGTCTGTAATAAATGTATGCCTCAATATTCTCTTCCAGTCGTAGACTGCATTTTAATTATTTTATATTAATGTTTTCAATAAAATAAATTAATAAATCTATGTCTGGTCTACATGATATTTAAAAAGTCTATAGTTTTCATTATTTAAAAACTCTATATTTTTCATTTTTGAACTTATCCTATATTAGGATCAAAGGTCAAAATATAATTATTCATTACATGACAAGTAAATTCATGAAAGATCTAGTCAATAACACACAACAAAGAATATAGTTTGAGAAATGTTCATAATTTTATTAATGTATGGAGTCAATTCGTATATTTTTATATATTTGTAGGGATCACTTATATGTGAGGCATGTTTATCATTGAAAAAATTTACTATTTAACTTCCACAAGATAAGATTCCAAGTTTTATTATAAGTAAATAAAATTGAAAAGATGTAAATGATAAACTTGAAATTATATATTACTCCACCCGAATTGAAAAGTAATATTGTATCATATGAATGCAACTACAACTATAAAGATAGTTACTAATTTTATTTCACTTTATTATTGAGTTCTTGTACAATTATAATTAGAAATAGAGATCATTAAGTTAGAGATCGCTACAATTATCTTTATGTTAGATTTTTGGATTTAATTATATATAAAAAATTATCACCGATGTCGAAGATCATACTCCTTGATTTCTTTGTTCTTTGAATATTTCATCCTAATAAAGAATAATCCAAAGTATTGATGATAAAAAATTTAAATAATCAAATTCTTGTAAATATATTATTATAAACTTTAATAATTTCATATATTTAATTTAAATAATTTTTATATATAAATTATGTCAAAAGAAATCAAGCACCGATTTCTTGATTGAGCACCAATTTTTGAATAAGGGTTTTTTATATTTTTTAGAGTTTTAAACATAGGTTTAAAGTATAGGTTTAAAATAAAATTAAAGGATTTCTTTAAATTTGTATAACAAATCCAAATGATTTTATGTTTTGTTGAATAAATCTATGCCTCATGTACATAATACTTAAAAATATATTTTAAATTGTTGACTCATCCTATATTTCCAATCATCTTGGTCATTCCCCTTGCATTCCACAACAATCATGAATGTTCACAAATCTAATTTTCATTATAAGTCAAGTACATTCATGACAATAATGAAAATATATGTTTCATGTACATAATAATTTTTATAAAAAAAAAATTATGTTTATTGACTCATCATGTATTTCCAATCATCTTGTTCATTCCCCTTGCATTCCACAACAATCATGAATGTTCATAAATCTAATTTTTATTATAATTCAAGTATATTCATGATAATTAAAAGAGAAAGATTTAGACAACCACACACAATCAAGAATATAGTTGAATTTTTATAGGTTTGAGAAATATCTATAGCTTTCTTAATGTATTTATACATTCATGCATATTGAGATATTACATCTAGTTATTTTGTACGACTTGATTATCATTGAGAAAGTTATATTATTCAACCTCCATAAGGTAAGTTTCGAGGTTTTCATATAGGTGACTAAAATTGCAAATTCAAATGACAAATTCAAGGTTGTATCTAACTCCATCCTAATTGAAGGACAATATTGTATCATATGGATTAAATCGCACCAATAAGACCACACATAATAGCATCATCCTATCAGAGAGGCAATGAGTAGATAAGATGATGTATGTTCTTAATGCTAGTTTATAATTGAAGTTGAACCAACATAAAACTAAAGAAAAACAATTTCAACAATCAAAATAAGTCAAATTTATAAAGCCTTCTTCTTTTAATTCCTACTCAATGAAACAATTTTTTCTATTTATTTAATCTAAATCCTTATAAGTCCAACCTTTCCTTGGTCCCCATTAGGATTTTGGACTTCTTCATTATTTCATGCCTTTCATCCTTTCCCCCACTCTTCCTCTATATTCTCCACAATTTTAGACATCTTTTTTGACAACCCATTGCTTGACCCCATTTTCCTCAACCTATTATATTAGTCTCGTGGTATCTCTAACCCCTAATCCTTGATATTTCCACCTTTATTTTTCCTCTTCAAAACACCCCAATCTGTGTTATATTATCATTAATTGTTATTTTAGGAACCATAAATTTCAAAAGTGGCACTTTTTTCCACAAAAATTTATTGTCAAATTGGGGGTTTAAATTTACACTATGGCTAACCCATTATTTTTTTGACATATATAAAAGGGGTGAATGCATCCATTTGGGAGGCATCATTTCTTAACCAAATTCCTTTAAAAATCTATTTTTAGCACTTGTGTTTGAGAATGAGAATCCTAGGATGAAAAATATAATGATTTCAAAGAGCAATCTCATATAGAATTCATATTTAAGCTTTATTGAACATGGAGTCTAACTACATTATATTAGCTTAATTTTCAATTTTATTGGTATGAATTTCATGTTGTTATAGAATTATTTTAATGTATTATAATTACTATTATAATAGAAAGGAGAGTAGGAATATTTTATATATATATATATATATATATATTTCATTCTAATAAGAATATCAAATTTTCTATGTTATCATTTTTTAACAAAGTGTGATGAAATTATCAATATATTATTAGTAATTTATATCTTTATTGTTTGACATCTTATTAAATAATAGGATCTAATAGGTTTTTTATTAAACTAATAAGTGTTTGTGTAAGGTTAAGGATTAGAATTGAAAATGAATTGTTTTATCTTGAGACATTATAGTGGTATAAGAGCTATATTTTTTTGCTAGCTTATGAATCATGGGAGGATCCTTTAGATATCTAATGTTTATTTGAATGAGATATTTAGGAGCCAATAACAATGAGAATAAAGGTCCAATCAAAGAAGGAATCATGAGAGAGAGATTTCAAAATAGGCATCAAATCCTATCATGAAAGGTAAAAAAAGTTTTTATTATGATATTCATAAAAAATTCTACAAGCTATAAATGAGGAATTCATCAAGCAGATTTCAATAGAAATAGCCTCACATGAATCTCAAAGTATTCAACAAATGATTGATTTATCAAAAGGAAGAAGAAAAATAAAAATAAAGCCTCATGAAGTCATTAAGTGAGCTATAACCCTAGAAAAATCAATGCATCCTTCCAATCATGAGTAGAAGAAATTTCGTATTGTAAAAATAACATTCTATTAGAAATGTTACCAAAAGAATGAAACTTTATTTCTCATGAAAAGACCTTGGGAAATGATCCATATATTTCAAGGAAGAGATGAAATTATATCTAAAGTAAAATAAAAAACCAAAGGTAGAATGAACTACAAATTTTGAAAGTAAATATCCTATTAGTTAATTATCATAGTCCAAAAATTTTGTTTTTTGGGGTAAACGAACAAACATGTATCACACTTTAACCAAAAAAAATATTTCTAGTAAGATGGTTTCAAGAAAAATATATTCATTGAAATAGGTTTCGATTGAAACCAAGTGGCTCTAACATGGAGCATACATGACCTAAGGTATTTGGTTGAATAGGTTTCAAGTGAAACATATTTGATTAAATATAATTTTCCTAAAACTCACAAAAATAAATAAAACATAGAGATATGATTTTTACCTTACTTCTTGCAATGAACCCAGATATAAACCATCTACCATCCAGAGGTAGGAAAACATGTATTGCTTCAAATATTATTTTAAATTTTTAATACAAATAATTTACATTACTTAGAGTTATATGTTTGTAAATGTTTCATACTATAATAATAGTGTTTATGAGTGCTTTTGCACATTCACAACAGACACAAAATACTTAGTATTATGTCTCTTGAAAAGAAGTCTATCTTAAAAAAATTCACAAGGACAATCCCAAGGCTTCAATAGTTAGGTCTTAACTTTGCATAAATGACTTAGTGGATAATGTTTTGTTGTTTTTAAGGGGCCTTACCTATACTTTAAGCTAGACTCTAAAAACAAGGGTTTATAAAAAATTTAAAAAGTATGAAACCCTAGTTGTGTTTCAGATCTAAAATTTGAAAATGACTTTGAGCATCTGTTATGCCAATGTGGATGATGCTTCTCTCCTAAAATAACCCAATTTTAAATAGAATACAAAAGGTAAGGGTTAATAAAATTAAATCTAAAACCTAAGTTCAATAGTAATAATGGTTAATGCTACAAATAGATGGATCCCTTGTAAACCAATTCAAGCGCATAATGAGAGTTAAAATTATAATGCTGCTGAAATAGTGCAATATCCAAAGGAAACTTCAATATTTTCAAACTTTAAACACCCATACATTTACCCAATTTATAGTGCAATATAAATGAACATTCACAATCGAACTAATATTGTAAAAGGCATAGACTAACCATACAAAGTAATTTATAATTAGAAAATTATAAATGGTATGAACAAAATTTCTATCAAATTATCTTTAAAAAAATTTCATTATTATAACTAAACTAAACTAACTTGAACAAAGGAACCATGCATACATTTAGAAATAACAAGAAATTCACCAAAAATCTAATGCCTTGCATGTATTAATTTAAAAAAATTATTACAAAAACTCGTGTTCTATCATGTTTACAATGAAAGGAGGTTACCTTTTATAGAGAAGGCTTTAAAAATCAATGGTGGAGATCATCTCAACACCAATGGACCAAACTACATTTGCATTTAATAAAAGAAAGAGATATTAAATATTTACACATTGTATCTTATCCCCTCCAATTAATTTCAATTACAAATGTTTCTAAGAGAATGTAAAATATGTTAATACAAATTTTACATTAAATATCATTTTACAAAATCCTAGAAATATGGTGGCACAATTTCCCAAAAAAAATTCCAAATGACAAATTCTACAAAAATTGATCATTAATCACTTTTTGCTAGTAGCCTTCTCTTTTATTGCAAAAGTTAACAAAAAAATGTTACTGTTGTTGTAACTTAATCATCAGGAGGACCTGAGGTAGAATGTATTTTTTATATTCCAAGACTTCATAATCCTCCATTAAATTTTCGAAAAAGCGAGCTATACAATATCACCTTTTCGTGACCACCTCCTCTGACCTAACCAAAAATTGGGCCGATGTACATCAAGAAAATATCTTGTTAAGCTATCAGCAAGTTATTTTTAGATTAATTTTTCTACCATTGTTGTGTCAGACCTACATCATCTAGCTTCTTTAAAGTCCCAATTGGTTCCTTCACCATATCTTGCAAAAATTAATTGGATTCCTCCAAAACATCATCGATTTTCTCAATGATATTGGACATCTCTGGCATTACTTATGTAACCATCTTCTTTCTAAATTTTAGAGAGAACAACCAATAAGTTGGATCCTTTAGCAACTCCTTTGGAAAAAATTCTTCTCACTCGATCACTTTAATAGGAAACCTCTTTATCGCCTCAATATTTTGGAATACAAAATTGCAAAATATTGGGAGAAGGCTCTATAGTATTCAACCGTTTTATCATTCTCTTCTTTTAAAATTATTACATTTGCGTATGCTTGCACAACCATTCCTATGGCCTTTTTGTTGGTTTCTACAATTTCATTAATCTTTAATCATGGGTGGATTTGGCCCATGTCTTTATTTTCTCCATTTTATTTACATCATCCTTAGTAGAAAAAAATGGGGTAGTGTCTTTTCCTAGAGCACTCTGGATTGGAGTTACATGATGTTGAATAAAGGTCAACAATTCTAGAACCCGTGCTTTCCAATCTTCCTTGGTAGCCTCATATTTATCCATCATTTTCAAAAAAATTGATAAAATCCCTTCGAGCTCATCAATTTCCTACACTCTATTAGTGTGGCTAATGTTGAATGATGCAACATTGTAATCCTCCAAAAAAATTGTAGATATGTCCTTATCTGTACAAAGGTACTTGCAATGTGAAGAACTCAGGAGACAAAAGCATATTTGGTTATATGCAAACTTATTTTTCCTTTAGATTCTACTCATTTGGCTTCCCAATGTGGGCCAAAATTTCCTGATAGTTTTTTTCTACAATCCTTTTATTTTTTATCTTCTCCTCTAACCAAGTAGGAGCTAGTGTCTTCTTTGTCATCTTAAAAGGGGAAGGAGGAATTCTCACAAATTTTTATTTTTCTGTAACAACCTCTTCTATCTACCCTTTATTATTTTCTTCATTCTCCTCTTATACCTTCTTCTCCTCTTGAGAATAAACAACTCTAACTTCCTCATAAGGCTTAAATTCTTGGTTATGTGGAGCAACTGAAGTTTCCTCCATTGTGGGAACACCAACCATATATTTTCTCTCCTTCCTCTACATCTCCTTCAAAATTTGATCAAAACTCTCCATTGTGGGAGGCTCTAAGACACCTTGAAGAGGGGGGAGGGGTGGCATGTGCAACTTGATTGATCATTTCTCTATTTGTAAGTGAGAGGAGGATATCAAAGAATTCCTTGGTTAGATTGGATAGATGGGACATGAAACACTTGAGAAGATTGTAAGAGGTAGGAGATGAAGTGGGATAAATAGTAGGCAGTAGAGTTAATATGGTGAATTGAGGGGTGGGAAGTGAGGAATATGAAGAAGGTAAAATGAAAGATGTGGAAGGAGATTATTCTATCAGAATGACAAAAGTGGAGGGAGTGGGAATGGAAGAAGTGAAACGAACACAAATTTTGATCACTGAAGGCGAGGAAAGAATAGGTGGAGGAGAAGAAGTAGAGGAAATGGTAGTGGGTATTGATGGAGTAATGGAATAATGTGGGAGAGATGAAATAATTGAGGTTGAAGGATGATATGGAGGTGATGGCTCCCTTACCTTTTCAAATATTGGCTCCACGGTAGTGATTTTACCTTTTTTTTCTCTCTTGTGTAGAGGCTTCCTTACCTCACTAGTCTTCCATTTATAAACACAAGGCTACTCTATGGGACTACTATATTTAGTGTTCATTCTTCCCTTTCCTTTTACCTTAGGAGGAGTGGCATTCTCCTTTCTTGAAGAGTTAGTGCCTGAAGCACCCTCATCTTTAGTTTCTCATCATCACTTGATGGGGCTTCTTGTTCTTCCTCCCCAAGTGTCCACTCGACCCCTTTTAACATTAAAGTTCACACTTAGGAATCTACCCACCTCTTTTTTCTCCTAATAATTGGTTGAGTAATGGCATCAATATTAGTTTCTTCTTCTTTAGCCCAATCTAGTAGATGGATGGGTTGATTAGCTACCTTGTTATATTCCTCTCATCTAGAGTTTTCCCATCATCTTTCAACTGATTAGTCACCTCAGAGGCACAGGGTATGAATGTATTCCAATATTACCCTCATGTATGACCTCTTCCTAACCTTACGATCACTAACATAGTTAGGCCAAAAATCTTCAATATACAATTGATGACCATATTTGGGTATGTGTCGGATCATGATGGGCCAAAAAGTGGCAATATGATGGGTATGTGGCTGATGACTTCTTTTTTACCCAAAATTGATGAAACGAAAAGGGTTTTTATAGGAGATTCTCATCTTTCCACCAATATAAATTATGCTTTACTTTGAATTTAATAAATAGTTATTAGTCATTTTCTATTGAATTATGACTAAAGTCTTGATTTTTAGGCTAATTGAAAAACATATATAGCTTTCGAACGGTATTATATTTTTTGAATCCAAAACATGTGTCATATTCTATGCTTCACATACTATAAGATTAAAAATGAAAAAGATGAATTTCATGAAGTTTTGACCAAGTTAAGGTGGTTAGACATATGAGTCTTTATATTTTTTAAAAGTTATCATAAAAAATTATAATTAATTATTTACTTGGAAAAAAATTACAAAAAAATATGCCTCACATCGGGACATGTGTCCTCTACTCATTTCTAAAATATTATAAAAAAATATTATCATTTTAATGTGGTTAGTGTGGTCAGACAGACACCTACTTCTTATTTTTTCCCTGAAATTTAAGTACTATTGTATTGAAATTTCAAATTTTCACCAAATAGATTTTATTTTTTTGTATTTAATAAACCTAGTAATTTAGAAACTACATTCAATTTGCTACAAATTCTATTGTTACACATTTTTTAAATAATATAGATAACTTATTAAAAAATTTATGTCAAGTTGCCTAACTCTGATTTTTTTGAAATTTTTTGCCACTTAAGGGCATGTTTTTTCCATGATGATCTTGCGCATACCCATTTATTTCCTACATGTTTCTTCATTTTATCATGTGGATCAAAATTATCCCTTTTGCTATGGATGCTAAACCCAAAGGTTTAAATCTCTCTATCTAAATGCTCAGTTGAGGATGTTGAGGGACATGCATGTACATACATCTTCCAAATGTCAATTGATAGGGAAATACTATCCTATGCTTCTTGCACAATAAATGATGTGATGCACACAATTTTTGGGTCATCTCTAACATGAAATTTTGTATCCTTTGGGTATTTCGAGATCCTATATGGATCACCTGGAAAATCCTCCATCATGAAATATGTAAACTTTAAAATTCGATAAACCAACATCTAAACATCTTGACCCATTTTATTACAAAAGAGGAGAGCCTCCTATTAAGATCACCTTGCAATGTTTTGATAATAAACACAATGAAGGCATTATTTACCCTCTTATAATGGTGTTTTTTTTATTTTCAGCTTGCAACTAAGGATATCAGTCATACACCTTATATTCATTGGCCTCTATACCCATATTAACCTTGCATGTCAAACCTCTATACTTGTAATTGGAAGAAAGGAGATAGACAATATATGAGGGCTTCACTTGTATAAACTAATTATGAAAATTATCACTTATAATCTTGGCCCACTCAAACTTGGTGGGTTTGTAGATTATCTCCTCTACAAAATAAGTCAACCAAGTTTAAAAGATGAGAGTAGAGGTCATACCCATTACTCTACTCGAGGGGTGAATGCGAGATCATGAGGGTCCAAAAAGTGGTGATATGACAAAAAAGAGGCTACTGAATCTTTTTATCCGAATTTGATGAAATGAAAAGGGTTTATTGAGGAAATTGTTAGCTTTCCAAAAATATAAGATATTCCTTATTTTTAATTAAATAGATAATTATTATTAATTTTCTACCTACATTCTGACTAAAGTCCTGATTGATAGGCTGATCGAAAAACATCTATAATTCTTAAATGATTTAATATTTTTTGAATCTAAAAGATATGTCACATTATATGCTTCCTAGACTATAGGATTAAAAAAATTAAAAAAATCATAAATTTTTTGACCAAGTTATGGTGGTTAGACAAACACATTTTAATATTTTTAAAAAACTTTAATAAAAAATTCATAACTAATTATTTACTTGTAAAAAAAATATAAAACAAATGTGGCACATTTGTACATGTGTCATGTATTTATATTGAAAGTTTTAAAAATTTAATATATATATATTTTTCTTGTACTTATGTTGGTCAAACATATACCTACATTTTATTTTTTCTTGAAAATTTAGTACTATTGTATTGAAATTTCAAACTTTCACCAAATAGATTTACTTTTTTCCAAAAAGGGAACAGTATCTTAGAAACTACATTCAATTTTCTACATATTCTATTCTTACATATTTTTCAAATAATATTAATAACTTATTCAAAATTTTATGTCAAGTTGCCTAACTCTATTTTTCTGAATTTTCATTCCCACTTAAGGGCCTAGTTTGGACCCCCATGATCCTACACTGACCTTGAGAGAAAAGATTATTTGGAAATTTATTGGTGTTGGCTTTGGGATGACGCATCCAATGATCATTGATGACTATAATATCCTTGCTAGAATCCACCTTATACACCCCTTTGGAAAAATCTTTGGTTGTAACTGTCATATTGTAGAAAAAAGGGATTATGAATGTCCAAACAATAGATTTGGGAGATAAATCTATTCACACTCTCTTATATCCTAAGACTATCTTTATAGAATCCTTATAATAATTTTCACTTGCTTCCATGATAATCTTAGGGAATGGGACAATAGTGGGAAACCCAATAGCTTGGGCAATCCCACTTTTTTTAATTTTCCTTACCTACCCCATCCTCTTATCTCCAAAATTCCTTTCGTTAAACTCATTGATGTCTATATGCTTTAATTTGGTGTCCCCAACCAAAACCCAATCTGTGGTGATCTTTGATGGAGTATTAACTCCTTTAGAGTCGTGCTTCATCTTGGAAGCTTTATCAAGTTTTTCCATAAAATTGGCAAAAACAACTTATAATCAACATTTAGGATAATTTCAATTTCTAAGAATTAATGTTGTTACCAATAATCAAAACCATATGCTTACATTTCTCAAAACGCATAAGTGAATATGATAAAAAATTACCTCCTAAGTGAATAAATTCATCCATAGCCCAAAGAAATTTCAAAATATTTGCACCTTTCAAATTTGAGGGTTTTGAGTTTATCAGGGACTTGAAGGATTGCAATATTTGTAGCAATGCAAGACAAAAAACCATATTAGGCTATTTATAATATTTGAAAGAGGATTCACCCCAAAAACCTGCAGTAAAATCCTCACAAAATTCTCTCTTGTGAAAAGCTAAGTAGCATTAAATTGAAAAGTCTTGATCTTTTGCAGTTATCAACAATTATGAAACTTTTGTGTTTTTCAGGATCAGGAACCCCTTCAACCCTAACACCAAAAATGTGGGAATGTAGCACTTGGAAATATACAAACAAATTTCTACAAGAAAAGCTTTGTAGAAATATAAAGTTAGTAGAAATGGATAGTATGTGGGTTTCAACACTTTATGGGGATTACAATGATGTAGGATTATGAACTTTTCAAAATTTTGAATGTGAGCGAAGGGCTTTTGGAATCCCAGAAAGGAATTCTCACATTCTATATTTTTGTGAGCTTTAAGGTTATGCATGATAGGATCAACCACATCATTTTCAAAGTTTAGAAGGGCTTAAGGTAAAACACACAAGGTACCTTCCATAAATTCTTCTTTCACAAAAACCTTAAGGTTAAAGCTCAGCCTAATATTTTCAAGTTTTAAATCAAAAACAAGCACATAGATTATTTTCATCTTTGATTTAAATATCCAATACCCTTCCTACTAATGTAGGGTTGACTTAGAATAGATTAAAATTTTAAAACCTTTAAAAATTAAATAAAAGATAACATGATTAGATGCATTTAATAGAAATAATGAGGAAAATAGTGAAATTGACCTAGATATTTGCAAAGGTTTCTAATAGAAAATTGCAATGCACACAAAATTTTAAGAAGGCTCTTAAAAAATATAAATCACCTGTCAATAGGTCCTCCATAAATTTCAGTGTGAAAATTAAATTACCAGCCCTATTTATACCCCCCTTAAAATCAAGTGCCATTTATACCCTTGTTGACATGTCACAAACTCAAATGAGCTTTTAAGGGATTTTAATTCTTAAAATGCAATCTATGTGACCTTCACGTATTATAAGGATTGAAGGATATGAAGATTTGTAGGAAATAGTCACATCCTCTTCCTCAAAAAAATAAAATGTGGAAAACCATATGTTGTAAGTTTCATCTCATGCAATGATTCAACCCATGTGAGATTTTGCATTTGCAAAAACTAACATAAAGTTGGCCATTGTAGGTTTGAATGTTATGCAGATTTTGATAGTTTACATGTTTTGAAGGTTTGCAGGATTCTAACCAAGGGAATTAAAAATATCCCTTTTTAGAACTTTTTTCCCTTACTTGAATGACAACAAAAGTAAATCGATAAAACGATGAAAAATGGTGACCTCCCTTTTTGACTTCTACGGTTTTGGATCTAAAAGGAAGGAGGCCAATTTTTGGCTCTTTTCACTCAGGAACAAGCCCTTGAGATTTCAATGCAAAGGAGATTGAAATTTGGCAAAGGGAATTTTCTAGGGAATTGAATGATTTTAAATGAGGGGTTCATCACCAAGTGTAAGCTTGGAAAAGATAATGTTTGAAAACATAGTGTGATATGAAAAATGACCTAGAAAGATAAACAAAATGTAATAAGAAGTTATGAAACTAAAATGTGTTCACCTGGGAGATTGAAGAAGATAGAATGGAGATATGGATCACTAAAAAATATATTGTTTACGTTGACTAAGACTCATTCGCCAAGCTGGGTGAATTATTCCAATTTTCAAGAAAATGTGTAGGAACATATTTCAGCCAAAAGGGTATCCAAATCTATAAAGATCCTATTTAGGCCTATATAGTGGGACTCATTCACCAATAATGGTGAATCAATCCACTTCTTCTTTTCTAGAAATTATGAAGTTGATTCGGTGCCTCTCGGTTTGCTATGCTCTTTTTAACTGATTTTTGGATTTGAATCTGCAAAATAACACCTATAGGTCTTCTCCAAGCTTCTCCAAGGTTGAATGAATTTTTTTACAAATTTTAGATAATTTTGTGTTGGATGTTGTGGTTTTATTTCTGATATGTGGTTTTCATTGATGCCAACACTATTATCATTAATGTCTTTAAGATTGTATATGTCGAGGATATTAAGAAAATTGTAATAAAATATGTTACAGGTTATTTGTGAAGCAGTGAAGATCAATGTATTGGAAAGTTCAGTATGTTGATGGTGAGAAGTTACGTATCAAAGGTTTTTTTTGTAGGTGAATTTAGTTTCTACTCCATAAGTTTCACAGGTGTGCATGAAGATTTGGGAAAGTTATGAGTATCCGTGTTCAGATAGTTATTTTGTTACTGAAACTGGTGTTCATGGAAGAAGATAATGTGTTTCTACTAATCTGAATTTTTGTGTATGTTCCTGAAGCATTTGTGGATGTTTCTATATCATTATATATCTATGTTGCACGTCTACATTGATAATTTTTATCGCGATTTGATATTTTCTCTTGTGTGTTCACGTTTTTCATGTTCATGGCCAACAAGGCATTGAAGCGTGTTGTGGATCTCCGAGGAAGAATCTTTAAAGGTGTTTTGTGTTCAACGAAATCATTTTGGGTCTCTACTATGTTGTGTCTGACCTTGGTTGATGCATGTTGATAATATTTATTATTTTGGGCTAGTAGTTTGCATTCTTTCTATTATTCTATTGAAGTCGACATGAAGCAATGCAATTTCTTGTTGCCGATATATATGAGTGATTGTTTTCTCATTTGAGAAGAGAGGAATAAGAAGTGTTAAATGTGAAGTGTGTGTATGTTATGTGCGAATAAGGTTTAGATCATTCGAAGGTAGAGAATAGTGTGAAGAAGAGTAAAAGAAAGTGTAGAAGTGTTCATGTGCTTAACCAAAACTGTACTCAAGCATTAGCAGATGCTACTTTCTTAGTTCAATTTCTTCAGATGGATTTAATTTGAATTTTTTTATATAAGATAGTGAGTCTTCCTTTGAGTAGTGAGCTCTAGGTAGTGTGACTGAATGCATGTGCATTCTTGTGTCACCAAAAAGTGTATACCTTGGCACTTTTTCACTCATTTTGGACTTTTACACTAGATTTTGACCTTTTTACCTTAATTCAGCCTTGTAAGCTTCCAATTCATCCATAACATAACAATGTTTTACTAAGGTGTTCTAAAGTGTTGTAATGCATTTCCTCACTTTTCTAAGACCCTTTCAACATAATTCACCTAAATAATACATTATTACACCTTCCTAAGCCTTATGACATAGTGTTGTGATGCATTTTCACACTTATCTAGGCTTATCACCCCTAAATTAACCCTTTTCAATGCTAATTTGGTCCCCTTAATGTAATTTTAGGCCTGATTAAAGTGTGTTTCAAGAGGCAAGGATGATTAACCTCATTAATCATGATTTTATTCCTGGCCACCACTTGGATTTTCCCAAGTGGACTAGGTCACCACTTTGGGTGACCTAGTCCTTTTAGGCATAAAATTAAAAATTAAAACATGAAACTTGCAAGAATTTTCCCCCAAAACCCTAAGGTCAGCCTATCATAAGTAATTTTTGGGAAAATTAGGGTTTTTCATGTACAAATAAGGGTTTTCATCCTCATTTTGTGGCTCCTAGCTCTCATTTTCTTCTTCCAAGTTCATTCTTACACTCTGGAACTCTCACAAGTACTCAAGCATCCAATTCTTCACAAGCAAGCATACAAGCATTAGGGTTTCACAAGCCATCTCCATTAGAGATGCTCTTGCATGTTGCAGACATCTTCATCAAAGGTTTGGTAAGTGTTCTCTCAAGTTTATCATTGCATATTGCTTTCCTTTGATTTCATTTCATTTGGGTTTAATCACCTACAGAGATGTTTGACCTAGGCAAACCTCTATTTCCTAACCCCATAAATTTCTTGGTCTTTGCTTATTTTTGTAGGTCTTTCTATACAGGTTTGGAAGGTGCTCTAAACTCATCAAAGGAATCCAATTCAATAAAGCCCTAGTTCAGTAGAGTCTAAACTAGACACCTACTGGGGACCAGAGTGCAGACCGAGAGCTCCAATATCCTATTTTAGGTTCCCAAAAACCCATAAGAGGACTAGGTCACCCATAATGGCCACCTAGTCCCTTTGAGATTATTTTTCGAGGATTTTCATATTTTTGGGCACCCATTTCACAAAAACATGTTTCTTCAGCTTTTCTCGAGAAGAGGACTAGGTCACCCAGCTTGGTGGGAATGTCCCTTTGCACATTTCAGATATTTTCGAGAAGATTCTAGGGCCATAAATCTACTACTTCCAATACCCAGGAGCACAAGTTTTGTTACTTCCAGTTTCCTTTTTTTTTGTAAACATTTAGGTCATTTTAGAATAGGTCATTTACTTTACATTGTATGTAGTTTGGTTTACATTGCTCTATTTACATTTCATAGATTACTGTAGTATCATTTCTATTTCATTTTTTGGCCACACTACACACACAGTCACAAACCTTCATCCATCAACCCCATCCTCCATTTGAATGTAATCACCCAAAACATATCAGCAAAGAGCAAAAAGTGGCATTCCTACAATAAGTGCTTCTAGGGTCAAAAACCCTAGGAGCCTATTTGGGGAATCCTCTTTCCCTTGTTTGTATATGTTTTTGGTGGTTCATTTTGGTGAACTCGACTCTCTTACCCCCTTCATTCCTACATTGGAGTCCATCATCATCCTAGGTTTGCATAGGATTGCATTGTGCATTATTTAATTTGGATTCTAGGGTTTTAAATTTTTGCATAAGTGAAAATTGCATTTAGATTGCAATTTTGTATATCAAATCATTCAAAATCATCACAATTCTACATTTTCATTTTAGGTCTACATCATACAACGCCGACACCATCAAAATCAAACAAAAAAATTTAAAAAAATCTCCAAAAATCCACCAGGAGGAGAAGGTCGCCATCCTGGGCAACCTAGTCCCTTTAGGCCTCTAAAACTATCATTCATAGGGTTGAAAACCTTGTTTTTAGGATTTTTTTTTTTCTGCCTTTATCCATCTATATCAGTGGTTTGTCTCTTTGTTACATGCATTTTACTCAATATAGATTAAATTGGTGCAGTTCATGCATTGCTTAATTTTCATTTTGCATTCACCGCATTTTATTTTCAGTAAAATCAGTAAATTACATTGTTTTAAATCTGAAAGTTGCATTTCATTTTATGTATTTACATTACATTTTAAATTTTTCATAGCTTGTATTACATTCAAATTATTAGAATAAGCATTGTTTACATTCATGGCAATTAGACTTTTGCAATTTTTGTTTTCTACATTAGTTCCTAAATCATTTCAATCAGATTATGTAGAAACTGAAAACAAAACATTAACAACATCACTTGCACCCACTCACACCCTTCTTAATCCCTTTAGTAGCGAATGACTTGGACATGTTAGATCAAGCCCTTGACGACTTCATATCTTCTAGTTCATCCACTAAAGCCTTGACCGATGAGCATAGAAATAGTGATAATCATGATACTCATAATTGTTCTTCTCTTGATATCTCTCCCATTGATGATGAAGATATCTTGCAGAAAGAAGACACAACTATTGAAGACCTCGATGGTCCTGCTTGTCTTTCTCCTCCTCCCTATTGCCAAGACCTTACAACACACAAAGCTAAAATCATGGTTACTACCTTACCTATTCCTCCATCCTCTCCCAACACCTCCCCTCTTGGAAATCATGCTTTAATAACTAAGGCTAGGTTAGTATCAAGCACCCCAATGATTGAGAGTTATAGTATTATTTCTCTCCTTCCTAATATTCCTCACATTTGGAAGGGTCTATTTGAGCATAATATTCCAATCATTGATAACCTTCTAATTCCTAGTTATCCCTCTCTTAATGCCTATCCTATGAGTGATGAAGCTACTTCACCAACTCTAATCATGCCATGTGATCAACCTATTACTTGTCACTTTCCAAAAATATCTCCTCCTAGGATAGGCACTATGGCACAAGAGCATGAAACCTTAGAGGAAAATAATGCAACCATCCACAATCATAATATTCAACTTTCCCCATCTCCTAATATCTCTCATATTTATGAAGCAAATATTATGATGGAACAAGACACCTCAATCTTTGACCATTCCCTTATTTGCGATGAAGTCGATAGTGTAGAACTTGGTCACTTTTCGCTCATTTGGACCTTTTCCTATGGACTTTGGACTATTTCCAGCCTATTTTCACACATTTCCAATCCTTGTGTGGAAGTTTAGTAAAGTGTTGCAAGACATTTTCATGCTCTCCTAGGCTTTTCATCTCTCAATCAATACATTATTATGCCAAAATGACCCCTTAATCCTCATACAAATCCTATCTTGGTTAATTTTTAGAATACAATCTCAAAAAACACAAATAATAACATTTTAATTACCGAAAAACACTTAAAAATGCCCAGATGGACTAGGTCACCACCTTGGGAGACCTATTACCATGTGGCATACATTTCAATTTTAAGTTAATTTCTTTCGGTATTTAGGTCTCTAAAACCTTAAGGTTGGTCAGTATGATGTTATTTCAAGAAAATTAGGGTACAACTTGTATAAATAAGCTCCAAAACCCTAATTCCTCATTATGCATCACCCATTTTTCCTCTCAACACACAACTCTCCATCTCTCTCTCTCTCCTTCCTCTCAAGCAAGCTAGGGTTTGATCCTTCCAAGTCAACAAGACACCATTTCTGAAGCATTCAAGGGTTGATTGCTGCAAAAACATAAGATCTCTCATCATGGCAAGGTAACTCACTCTATTACTTCATGTTTCATGTTTCATTTCATTGTTTCTATTCATTTTGGTTTAGTTACCTAAAAGGGGTTTGACTAAGGCAAACCCCTAATCCCTAACAATCAACATTTTTCTCTTTCTCTCCTTATGTGATTGCAGATTCAAGTAATTTGAAGATCTTTGAAGGAATTGAAAACTTTTTGAAGGCTACCCCTAGCATGCAAGGTAAAATCATCCACCAAAAGTCACTCTCAGGTCAGAATGTCAAATTTTTAGAAGTGGGAAACTATGAAGAGCTAGGGTGCAAATCTAGGGCTTTCATTTCCTCTTTGGAAACTCCAAAAAAATTGAAGAGGACTAAGTCTCCAAGAATGGAAACCTAGTCCCTTTGGATAGAACTGTTTATGATTTTGACATTTTTGGACACCCATTTGGCAGAAATGGGCTCCAGACTAATTTTTGGGAGTTTTCCATAAAAAGGACTACTTCACCTAGCTTGGCACAAGTTTCCCTTTGGCCTCAACATCAAATCCAGCAACATTTCCAGCCTCTACAAGATTCTAGGTGCATACCCCTCTCATACCTAACCTTATATTTTAGTTTAGTGTATATCTCTTAGGTTATCTTGTATATGTTTGCATACATAGTGTGTTTTCCAGCATTTATATTTCAATCGTTTGTGTTTCATAATTAGTTTCTATTTCCAGTTTATTATACTTAGACACATATAAAACACCTCAAAAATCCAAATCCTTTGAATGAACTCACCCAAGAGCATACCATTAGTGTGAAAGAGAGCCATTTTCTAACCAAGAGCTCCTAGGTGAAAAACCTAGGAGCCTATTTGGGGAATCCTCTTTCCCTTATTGTGTATGTTTTTGGTGGTTCAGAACGAAACAATGAATATCTTATTTGTAGTTCTCCTACGAACTCTCCTATTTGGGAAGGTCTCATGGTGGAAGAAAACAACAACATGGTTGCACTCCTTTCACTTAAGTCATATCTCTTCCTTTGGCAATGGTGAAAACATGATACTCAATTGCCCTTTCCTAGAGATACATCAACCCAAGCCCGATAAGGTTATGCATACGCAAGTGTCCATTAGATCCCCATTTACTGTTGGACCTCCACTGCATCTTCTCATATTTCCCCACCTAAGGACAACATTTCACATCAACCAAGTTACAATGACCTTACTCACATATATAACAAAGTCTATACCATCAAGGCCAACTTAGCCGAGACCTTGTTTCCTTACCCACACAATAACATTAGTATCTGCTCCTTGTCATGTAATAGTTGTAGGATCATAGCATACTCACTATTTCATGTTTTGCATACCTCACGAGGAGAAACATACCATCATCCATACCAAGCTCACATTTTCCTTACACTAAGTGGGCGCAAATGGGTTGAGTAGCCTTTTCCCCCATATGTCACTTGTCATTACCTCTTTTGACTAGGAGATAACCTCTCATGAACATACAAGAGAAATCTTGGGATGTGGATGAAATTTCTTAAGTTGTCTTGCATGTGACATACTTACCCTCTCATACCTTCTTCTACTTTAAATAAATTGCTCATAGTACGATGTGTATCAATTCCCTTAAAGTGGGGTCATACACTGGCACTATTTCCTTTTGCATTTTTATTTTTCTTGGTTCTTAATGTAGCCTTATCACTTCATGCAATGATTCTCTCACTTGGTGGATGAAATTGTGTGTAATATCCTTCATGAAAGTGACTTATCATAGCATATTACATTCCTCTTAGTGGCCTGATGTGACGCATTGCATCCCTTAAGTTGTGAATCTTCTATCCTTTGATCGATCCTCTTTTGGAGACATTACATGCAATGTTACCCTAAGTTAAAGACCTCATATGAACTAAACAAGACTCCTTTGAACATCCCCTTTTCATTTTAGTTTTTTTCATTTTACACTTTTTCACCTTTGCATACATGGCCACCTTGCATAACACAACTTGCATGCTTGTGGTGCGATCTTGCACTTGTTCATGGGTTATAAGAATCCAAGGATTTTCTTATCTCATGAACAACACCCATGTCCTTTGTGGCACCTTATCAAAGTTATTAGAAGGTATAACTTTGGTATGGTTGAGCAGGAAGCCCAACTAGGGGCACGACTTTCCCCATAGCCACCTTTTTCTGTGTGAGTGCATACCAACCGTGTGTATGTATCTCGCCACATATTGGAATTCTCACCCGCTAACAACCAAAAGTCTCATCGCCCTAGAGTGAGTACATCCTCTCCTTTTAGAAAAACAACCTAGATCTGATCCACAACTAGATGGAAAAATCATCAAAGCTTGATCTAAATTTTTCTCATCACTCCTTGTGTGATCTTCTTTACTTATGTTTAGTTTTCCATGGGATCTTGATCCTGGGGGCTTGATCATCTCTCTTGATCATAGTCATCTCACCTTACTAGCATGAGTACATTAGATCTCGCTCGACATGCATGATTCAGCTACTTTAGTGTGAGTTTGAAGAACATTCATACTTTCACTAAAGTGGGGGCTAAATGTGTCGCCAAAAAGTGTATATCTTGGCACTTTTTCACTCATTTTGGCCTTGTTACCTTAATTCAACCTTGTAAACTTGCAATTCATCAATAACATAACAATGTTTTACTAAGGTGTTGTGAAGTGTTGTGATGCATTTCCTCAGTTTTCTAAGACCCTTTCAACATAATTCACCTAAATAATACATTCTTACACCTTCCTAAGCCTTATGACATAGTGTTGTAAAGTGTTGTGATGCATTTTCACGCTTATCTAGGCTTAACACACCTAACTTAACCCTTTTCAATGCTAATTTTGTCCCCTTAATGTACTTTTAGGCCTGATTAAACTTTGTTTCAGGAGGCATAGCTAATTAACCTCATTAATCACTATTTTATTCCTGACCACCACTTGGATTTTCCCAAGTGGACTAGGTCGCCACTTTGGGTGACCTAGTCCTTTTAGACATAAAATTCAAAATTAAAACATGAAACTTGTAGGAATTTTCCCCCAAAACCCTAAGGTCGACCTATCATAAGTCATTTTCGAGAAAAATTAGGGTTTTACATGTACAAATAAGGGTTTTCATCCTCATTTTGTGGCTTCTAGCTCTCCTTTTCTTCTTCCAAGTTCATTTTTACACTCTGGCACTCTCATAAGCACTCGAACATCCAAGTGTTCACAAGTAGGCATACAAGAATTAGGGTTTCACAAGCCATCTCCATCGGAGCTGCTCTTGCATGTTGCAAACATCTTCATCAAAGGTTTGGTAAGTGTTCTCTCAAGTTCATCATTCCATCTTGCTTTCCTTTGATTTCATTTCATTTGGGTGTAATCACCTACAAATGGGCAAACCCCTATTTCCTAACCCCATAAATCTCTTGGTCTTTGCATGTGTTTCCAAGTCAAGTTCTATATAGGTTTGGAAGGTTCTCTCAACTCATCAAAGGAATCCAAGTCAAAAAATCCCTAGTTCCATCTTGGAGACCTCTCTCTACCTGTTTTTAGTAGAGTCTAAACCAGACACCTACTGGGAACCAGAGTGTAGAACTTGAGCTCCAATCTCCTCTTTCAAGTTCCAAAAAAACCTAGAAGAGGACTAGGTCACCCATAATGGCAACCTAGTCCCTCTGAGCTTTTTTTTTGAGATTTTCATATTTTTGGCCACCCATTTCACAGAAACCTGTTTCGACAACTTTTCCCGAGAAGAGGACTAGGCTGCCCAGCTTGGCAAGAATGTCTCTTTGCACATTTCAGACATTTTCTAGAAGATTTTGTGGCCAGTCATATGCTACTTCCAATAACCACTTGCACACATTTTGTTACTTCCAATTTCCTTTACGTTTGTAAAAATTTATGTCATTTTAGCATAGGTCATTTACTTACATTGTATGTAGTTTAGTTTACATTTCATAGATTAGTGTCCTATCATTTCTATTTCATTTTTTAGCCACACTACACACACATTCACAAAATTTCATCAATCAACCCCATCCCTCCTTTGAATGCAATCATCCAAAACATATTAGTAAAGAGGAAAAAGTGACCTTCCTATAGTAAGTGCTTCTAGGGTGAAAAACCCTATGAGCCTATATGGGGAATCCTCTTTGCCTGGTTTGTATATGTTTTTGGTGGTTCAATTACTTATTCATTTATCTTAATACTTTTAACAGGGTATAGCTTGTAGATTAACCTCCACCATGGTTTTTCCCCAAACAGGGTTTCCATGCAAAAATTTTGGTGTTATTTGTGTTTCTAATGTTTTTTGATTCATGTTTTCACTGTTAATAATCAAATCTGACATTAAAGGTTAATAATCTTAATAAGTTTGAAATTATGTGATATTTATTTCACCCCCCTCTCAATTGTTTGCCTTTGTGTTGCCAATAAACTCTATATTAGAGTAGGTTCCTTGGAATAATTTTAACTTGAGTTGATCCGGGATGGCGACATACAAGAAGGATAGTCCAAGATTTGGTGGAACAAACTACACTCTATGGAAGGCTAGAATGGAGTTTCATTTGAAGTGCATTGGTGAATCCTATTGGAAAATTACAAGTAATGGGTATGTTATTCCATAGATTGGTCCTACTACTACTACTGAGATTAGGGATGTTGAATATAATATCAAAGATTAAAAGGAAGCATTGTTGATTACTTTGACTAATTCTGAGATGAAGAATGTTATAGATCTGAAGACTGCTTATGAGATTTGGAAAAATTTGGAAAATTTATATGAAGGAGATGCAAATGTAAAGATTGCTAAGATTGAAAGTCTGAAAGGGAAATATGAATTGTTGAAAATAGGTGATGATGAAAATATTGCTACCTACATGCAAAGAGTGAATGAACTTGTGTGTGGTATCAAATGTGCTGGTGGAAAATTAGATGAATAAAAGATTATTGCTAAAGTGCTTAGATTTGTACTTGCTACATACAAGGTTAAAGCTATAGCTATTGAAGAGCTCCAGACTGTGGTAAATGTAACTAGAGATATGTTGGTTGGTAAACTTACTGTTTTTTAGTTGAGTGAATTCAGTGATGCCTTTCTTAAGATAGAATCTAAACATAAATACACTACTTCTGGGAGAGACAAACAGAGATATGATTCAGGTGAAATTTCCTCTAGAAATCAGGTATGAGGAAGAAATGAGACAAATTGAAGAAGAAGAAAGAGAATTGAATGAGCTTGAAGAACTTATTGTCAAAAGGGAAGCCAGAGGAGAAGGTAAGTATAAAGGAAAGTTGCATATAAAATGTTTTTCTTGCAATAAGATAGGTCATTTTGCATCAAGGTGTCCAAAAAGAGTTCCTAAGCCAAGACCTTACAAGCCTAAATTCAAAATAAGTGTTATTATGTTGTTGATGAAGGTGTGACAGATGATGAATCTGACAAAGGCAATGCAAGTGAAGATGAGTTTGTATTTATTGCTATCGAGGAAAATAATCCCTTGTCTAATGAATCTGATAGTTGTACAAAAGTGGAGAAATCCCTATCTGCTCAAGTTGAAGAAAAAGATGAATGGTTAATTGAAAATGTATGTTCACATCACATGATAGGTGATAAAAGCAAGTTTGTAAGAGTAGAGAAGTATGATGGTGTTGTTGTAAGATTCGGTGATAAAAATGGTGGTATAATCCATGACAGAGGATGTATTTATTTTGATGGTAAGCATAATATTGATGATTTTCTTTATAATGAAGGTCTGAAGCATAATATTCTGAGTGTTGGACAAATGGTTGATAATGGATATGATCTACAATTCAAATATGGAAAGTGTAGCATATTGGGAAGTTCAAAAAATGTGATTGCTTCTGGTACAAAAACAAAAGGTAACATATTTCATCTAAATGTTGCTAGTAAAAGTTGTATGATTTCTCAAGTTGGCGTATGTGCAGGATCATCATGGAAAAATAGGCCCTTAAGTGGCAATAAATTCAGAAAAATCAGAGTTAGGCAACTTGACATAAAAATTTAAATAAATTATCTATATTATTTCAAAAATATGTAAGAATAGAATCTGTAGAAAATTTAATATAGTTTCTAAATTACTAGGTTTATTTAAAAAAATAAAAAAATCTATTTGATGAAAAATTGAAATTTCAATGTAGTGGTACTTAAATTTCAGGGAAAAAATAAGAAGTAGGTGTCTATCTAACCACCCTAACCACAATAAAATGATAATATTTTTTTATAATATTTTATATATAAGTAGAGGACTCAAGTCCCAATGTGATGCATATTTTTTAATAATTTTTTTCCAAGTAAATAATTAATTATTAATTTTAAAAAAATATAAAACTCATATGTCTTACCACCTTAACTTGGTCAAAAATTCATGAAATTAAATTCTCTTTTTTTAATCCTATATTATGTGAAGTATATAATGTGACACATTTTTTGGATTCAAAAAATGTGATACCATTTGAAATCTATAGATTTTTTTCAATCAGCCTATCAATTAGGACTTTAGTCGTAATTCAAATAGAATATGAATAATAATTATTTATTAAATTCAAAGTAAAGCATAATTTATATTAGTGGAAAGCTAAGAATGTCCTTTAAAAAACCTTTTCGTTTCATCAATTTTGGGTAAAAAAAAATTCATCAACCACATGGGTCATCATATCACGTACATATCACCACTTTTTGGCCCATCATGATCTTGCACATACCCGTTGATGAAATTTGGTTGTGGCATAGAAGAATGTGTCATGTAAACTTTGACAATATTATCAAGATAAGATCTTCATAGGCTATGAGAGATCTTCCTAAGCGGGTGAAGCCTACTAATGTCATATGCAAGGATTGTCAATTAGGAAAGCAAACTAGAATTTCATTTCATAGAAAACAACATTGTTCAAATGAATTATTGGAACTTGTGTGGTCATACAAGAATTAGAAGTCTACAAGGTTACAGGTAATTCATTTTTCTTATTGATGATTACTCTAGGATTATGTAGGTTACTTTCTTAAAGGATAAATCTGAAGCTCTAGAGAAATTCAAAATCTTTAAGGCTATGGTTGAGATAGAGACAGGTTTAAAGATTAAGTTTCTAAGATTAGATAGAGGCGGTGAATTTACTTCCAGTGATTTTGATTCTTTTTTTGAACAACATGGGATAAAGAGAAAATTATCTGCACCACAAACCCCTCAACATAATGGATTTGTGGAAAGGCAAAACATGACAGTTCAAGATGCTGCTAGAACTATGATGCTGGAAGGAAATTTCCCTCATGTCTATTGGAGATAACCTATGAGTACTGTTGTTTATATCCTCAATTGGGTACAAATAAAAGGTAATACTAGTAAGACTCGTTTTGAGCTATGGTTTGGTCATAAGCCTACTATTAAATAATTTGAAATATTTGGGAGTAAATGCTATATCAGAAGAGATGAAGATATAAGAAATTTTGATGCTAGAAATGATGAAGGAATATTTCTTAGTTATTCTACTAGGAGAAAGGCCTACCGGTGCTACAAAAAGAGATTGAAGAAAATGGTTGAAATTGTAAATGTTAAGGTTGATGAAGATAATGCTAAAACCTCCAGAACCTATGGATATGATTTTGATGATCATAATGATAGTTAAAAAAAGAGTCGGACTTCAAATCAAGTTCAGATCATTCTGGTGAATCAAGAAGATCAACAAGAAGGAGAGACTGGTGAAAGCACAAAAGAGAGATCATAAGAGCCTAAAATTCAAGAAAATTCTAAGACTCCAAGGTATGTGAGATTAAATCATTCAGAAAATTAGATTATAGGAGATAAGAAAAAAGGTGTCCAAACAAGGAGAAGAATTGCAGAAGAATAATATTTAATTTCAAAGGTTGAGCCAAGTAATTTCAATGAAGCATGCAAAGATGAAAATTGGATTGAAGCAATGAAAGAAGAACTACAGAAAATTGAGAAGAATAATACATGGATTCTTGTACCTAGACTGAAAGACAAAAATGTAATTGGAACTAAATGGGTTTTTAGAAATAAATTGAATGAACAAGGTGAAGTTATCAGAAACAGAGCAAGACTGGTATACAAGGATACTCTCAGATAGAAGGAATTGACTTTGAAGAAAATTTTTCTCTTCTTTCTAGAATTGAAGTTGTGAGATTGTTTCTTGCTTATGTTGCTTACAAAAACTACAAAGTTTATCAAATGGATGTCAAGTCAGCATTTCTAAATGGTGATTTAGAAGAAGAGGTGTATATTGAGCAACTTGATGGATTTCAATTGATTTATTAGGGAGACATGGTTTGTTAGTTGAAGAAATCATTATTTGGACTCAAACAATCCCCTAGAGATTGGTATGCCAGATTGGATAAGTATTTTTTGAAGCTTGGATTTAACAAAGGTACTATTGATAGTAATCTATATTTCAAGATTGATGATGATAAAAAAAAATTGTGGAAGTCTTTGTTGATGATATCATTTTTGGACGAGATAATGTTTTGTGCATGAAGTTTTCTAATTAGATTCAGAATGAGTTTAGATGTCAATGATTAGAGAGCTAAAATTATTTTTCGGACTAAAAATTACTCAGTTAGATAAAGGAATCTTTATATATCAGTCCAAGTATGTGAGAGAACTACTAAACAAGATTGGTATAGAAGATTCAAAGCCATTCAATACACCCATGGTGATCAGATGCAAGTTAGCACAAAATGATGATTCTATGAAGACAAATCAGACTAGATACAAATCAATGATTGGTGGATTGCTTTATTTGACTCAAACTAGACCAAATATCATGAATTTTGTATGCCTTGTTGCTAGATTTCAAGCTGATCCTAAGGAACTTCATGTGACTGTTGTAAAGAGAATTTTTAGATACTTGAAAGGAATAGTTGATTTTGGCCTATGGTATCCTAAAGATGATTATCTTACTTTAAGTACCTTTACTAATGTTGATTGGGCAGGAGATGCACGAATGATAGAAAAATTACTAGTGGTGGTGCATTTTTCTTGGGGAAGAAGTTGATTTCATGGTTAAGTAAAAAGAATAATGTCATTTCTTTTTCTACTACTAAGGTAGAATACATTATTTCTACTAACAATTGTACACATCTATTGTGGATGAAGTAGATACTGAAAGATATAAGAGTTGTGTATTATGAACACATTGCCATATTCTATGATAATTCAACTAATATTAATATTTCTCAAAATATAGTATTATATTCAAAAACCAATCATATATCTATCAAGTACCACTTTTTGAGAGATAAAGTGAGTGATAAGGAATTCAGACTAGAGTATGTGCCTACTAAGGAGAAAATTTTAGACATATTTACTAAGACATTTCCTAAAGATACTTTTGAGTATCTCAGAGGGAAGTTAGGGGTGATTACCCCAACTAATCAGAACTAAGATGCATAGTCATTGCATCAGTTTGTGCATTCCTAGTCATATCTTGATTCAGATTGATGTTGTGGTGGTTGCTACTTAGGGGGAGTAGTCAGATGATTCTGATATATGGTTCAGAGCTTGTGTACCTTTTCCATTGATATCAAAGGGGGAGAAGAGTAATGTGAAAAACTACGGGGAGAATAATAGTGTAAAAAACCTTCAAATAACTAAGGGAGAGAAAAGCAATACCTAAGGGGGAGATTGTTGGAGAAGAGTTAGTCGTGTTCATGATATTTTTCACATCATGTGTTACCATCAATTCCAAAGGGGGATATTGTTGGATGTTATGGTTGTATTTCTGATATGTGGTTTTCATTGATGTCAACACTATTATCACTAATGTCCTTAATACTATATATGTTGAGGATATTAATAAAATTGTAATAAAATATGTTACAGGTTGTGTCTGAAGCAGTGAAGATCAGTGTGTTGGAAATTTTGGTATGTTGATGGTGATAACTTGTGTATCAAAGGGTTTGTTTGCAGGTGAATTTAGTTTCTACTTTGTAAGTTTCAGAGGTGCGCATGAATATTTGAGAAAGTTATGAGTCTCTGTGTTCAGACAATTACTTTGTTACTGAAACTAGTGTTCATGGAAGAAGATAATTTGTTTATGCTAATATAAGTTGTTATGTATGTTCCTGAAGTGTTTTTGGATGTTTCTAGATCATGTTCTTCTGTGTTTCACATCTACATTGATCATTTTTCTCACGATCTGATATTTTATGTTACGTGTTCATTTTTTTCATGTTCATGGCCAACAAGGCATTGAAGCGTGTTGTGGATCTCTAAGGAATAATATTTGAAGGTGTTTTGTGTTTGAGGATATTATTTTGGATCTCTACTAAGTTTTGGATGACCTTCATTGATGCATGTTGATAATCTTTATTGTTTTGGGCCAACATTTTGCATTCTTTCTATTATTTTGTTGAAGCCGACATAAAGCAATGTAATTTCTTGTTGTGGATATATATAAATGATTGTTTTCTCATTTGAGAAGAGTGGGATAAGAAGTGTGAAATTTGAAGTGTGTGTATGCAATGTCTAAATAAGGTTCAGACCATTCAAAGGTAGAGCAGAGTGTGAAGAAGAGTGAAAGAAAGTGAAGAAGTGTTCATGTGCTTAACCGAAACTGTACTCAGGCATTAGGAGATGCTAATTTCTCAGTTCAATTTCTTTAGATGGATTTAATCTAAAAAAATTTATGTAAGACAATGAGTCTTCTTTTGAGCAGTGATCTCTAGGAATTGTGCTTAAACTCATGTTCATTCCTTATTCATTTCTCTTATACTTTTAATAGGGTATAACTTGTGGATTAACCTCCACCATGGTTTTTCCCCTAACAGGGTTTCCACACAAAAAATCTTGGTGTTATGTGTGTTTCTGATGTGTTGTTAATTCATGCTTTCACTTTTATTAATTAGATCTGAGATTAAAGGTCAATAATCTTAATACGTTTGAAATTTTGTGACAACTGATTCACCCCCCTCTTAGTTTTTTGCCGTTGTGTTTCCAACACTTTGCTCCTTGATAAATCTACAACCTAGTCCTACAAATCACACACAAGAAGAGGGAAAAATGTTGTAGGGGTTAGAGAATAGTGGTTTTCCTTGGTCAAACCCCTTGTTGGTAATTAAACCTTGAAATGAAATCAAATGTAAAGAGAGAGTGATGAATGAACAAAAGGTAATGTTGCAACTCACCAAACCCTAGCAATAAGGTCCTACAATTATGCTTGAAATGGTTGCAATAGATGTGGTTCTTAACTCTTGCTTGAATGATGGTAATATTGAATGAAACACTAACTTGAATCACAAACCCTACACCACAATTGTTAGCACAATAACAAACATGATGATTGATGCTCTTGAATTCTCTTGAATGCTTGATAATATGCCCTTAAATGCCTTGAATGTTTTTGCTCAATTGCTCTTGTGAACTCAATTTTCTATATGGATGAGTACTTGAATTTGTGGGGCGTGAAATGTGAGAAAAAACCTTGTATTTATACTCAACTATGCAAGAATTCTTGAAATTAAAACACTACAAGCTGAAATCAAAGCTAGGAGAATAAAATCCTGTCAGAAATTTCATTTAAATTTGAATTTTGGTCACCTAAGACTCATTCGTCCAAGATGGTGAATGAGTCCCATCACACATAATGTATGGGACCAAAAATTAAAATTTTCTAGAAATGTGTGAAACTTGCATCAAGGCTAAAAAGACCTAGGTGGGACTCATTTGCCCAAAGGGGCGAATGAGTCCCAAACACTAAATCTGGACCACACAAGCCAAGAACACCTAATTTTTTTGGATGTTGTGGTTTCATTGCTGATATGTGGTTTTCATTGATGTCAAACCTATTAGCATTGATGATGTTTAAGGCTATATATGTCAAGGATATTGAGAAAATTATAAAAAATAATATTGCAGGTAGCTAGTGAGGCTGAGAAGGTCAGAATGGTGGAAAGAGTTGTAAGTTTCTAATCTAAAGGTGCACTTCAAATGGTTTGTTTCTGAAGCTTTCTAGTATGTAGCTCGAAATTTTCAGAGGTTCGCATCAAGATTTGTGGAAGTTATGAAAATTTGTTTTCCTACAGTTATTTAGATTTTGTAGATGGTGTTCTTGGATGAAGAGGATAAAATTATAGTAATTATAGTTTTTGTGCATGTACCTATCATGTTCATGGATTATTCTAAATCATGCTCTATCTTTTTTGTACGTTTGCATTGATCGAAGTGTTTGTGATCAGATATTTTTCTGATGTGTGCTCAAGTTTTCATGTTCTTGGCCAACATGATGGTAGTAGCGTGTTGCGGATCCATGAAGATTAATATTTTATTGTTTGGTGTGTTCTAAGGTGTTTTTTTGGGTCCTCACTATGTTGTGAAAAAATTGTGTTGGTGCGCATTAAAATTTTATTCATGTTTTCAGGCCGATAGTTGTAATTTATTCTTTATTTGAGGTCGATTGAATAGTGGATATAAATTCGTGTAGCAGATATATATATAAGTGATTATTTTCATCATTTAGAGGAAATTCTCAGTGTCTACAAGAGATGTAAATGTGCAAATAAAGGTAAAATCATTCAAGAGCAGAGCAAAGTGTGAAGAAGTTTGAGCAGAGTGTGGAAGAGTGTGTAGAAGTTTTTGTGCACCTAATTGAAACTATATTTAGGCTTTTGTAGAAGCTATTTTCTCAGTTCAACTTCATCAGATGGATTCAATTTGATTATTGTATGTAAGGAAGTGATCCTTCCTTTGATTAGTGTGCTCTAGGCAGTGTTCTTCAAGGCAAGTGCATTCCTCTTTTATTCTTCATTATACTTCTAATAGGGTATAATCTTGTGGACTAACATCCACCGTGTTTTTTTGCCTAACAGGGTTTCCACATATAAAATACTGGTGTTCATGTGTCTCTGATGTGTTATTGATTTATGTTTTCATTGTTAATTATCAGATCTGAGATTTAAGGTTGATTAATGTTGAATAATTTTTATTTCGGAAACAACTAATTCACCCCCCCCCCCTCTCAGTTGTCTATCCTTCTTTTTCCAACAATTGGTATCAAAGCTAGTTCCTCTAAAGAAGCCTAACAACTTGAGGTGATTTGAAATGGCATCATATAAGAAGGATAGTCCTAGATTCGATGGTACAAACTACTCTTTATGGAAAGTCAGAATGGAGTGTCATTTGAAGTGCATTGGAGAACCCTTTTGGAAGATTACACAAAGTGCATATACTATTCCTCAGAATGGTCTGTCCTTTGAAGATGAGATCAAGCAAGCAAAAATTAATACTAGAGCTATTGAAGCTTTGTTGAGTGCTTTGACAGATTCAAAGATGGTAAATGTGTTATGATTGAAGACTGCATATCATATATGGAAAAAGTTGGAAACATTGTATGAAGGAGATGCACTAGTGAAAAGTGATAAGCTAAAAAGTCTAAAAGGCAAGTGGGAAGACATGAAGATGAGTGAAGATGACAACATCCTCTATTTATCTCAAAAGATAAATGAACTGGTGATGAGCATTAGATGTGTCGGTGGAACCTTGGATGAAGAAAAAATTGTGACTAAGATACTTAGATCTATGCCTCCCTCCTGCAAAACAAGAGCTCATGCTATTGATGAACTCAAGATAGTGAAAAATATTACAAGAGACATGCTAATTGGAAAACTTGTTGCCTTTGAGTTAAGTTAATTTGGTGAATATTCTCCCAATACTGAATCTGCATTCAAAGCTACAATATCCAAAAAAAGCCAACAGAGATATAATCTGGGTGAGATTTCCAAAAGGACATTAAAATATGAAGAAAGAGAATTAGAAGAACTAGAAGCATTGAATCTAAAAAGAGAAGCCAAAGGTCATGGTAAGTACAAAGGAAAGTTACCTATTAAATGTTTTTCTTGCAGTAAAATAGGTCATTTTGCATCTAGATGTCCTAAAAGAGTTTCTAAGTACAAACCTAAGAATACTATATTTCAAAGGAAATTCTATTATGCTGAAGAATGTGTAACTCATGAAGAATCTGATAAATAAACTGGAAATGAAGATGAATGGGTATTGATTGCTATCAAAGAAAATGGTCAGGTGTCTACTGAATCTACTAGTAATGTGAATGTTGAGAAAGCTCTTGCAACAAAAATCAAAGAAAAGGATGAGTGGTTAATTTACAATGGATGCTCACATCATATGACTGGTGGAAAAAGTAAGTTTTTAAGCTTGGAAGACTATGATGGTGGTGTTGTAAGATTTGGAGACAACACTTCTGGTGTGATTCGTGGTAAAGGCACTATTTATTTTGGCGGTAAGCACAATATTGATGATGTTATTTATGTAGAAGGCTTAAAGAATAACTTGTTAAGTGTTGAAAAGATGGTAGACAAGGGTTATAATCTTCAATTCAAGGATGGTAAGTGCAGAATAAGGGGAAGTTCTGAAAATATGATTTCTTCAGGTACAAAGACAAAAGGTAATATCTTTCATTTGAGTGTTGCTAGTGAAAGTTGCTTAATTTCTCAGATTGATGTAACTTGGTTATGGCATAGAAGGTTGTGTCATGTGAATTTTTGATAACATTGTCAAGATAAGAACTACTCAAGTAGTCAAAGATCTTCCTAAGTTAGTGAAGCCTACTAACACTATGTATAAGAAATTTTAGATTGGAAAGGAGACAAGAAATTATTTTCGGAGAAAATAGTATAGCTCTAAAGGAGTACTAGATTTGATACATACTGATCTATGTGGTCCATCTATAATCAGAAGTCTACAAGGTGAAAGGTATTTTATGTTGCTCATTAATGATTATTCTAGAAGGATATGGGTTGCTTTCTTAAGAGAAAAGCATGAAGCATTAGAAAAGTTTGAAAGTTTGAAAGTTATGGAAGAGAATGAGATAGGTCAGAAGATCAGGTGTCTAAGGTCACATAGAGGTGGTGAATTCACTTCCCGAGAATTCAATTCCTTTTGTGAAGAGCATGCAATCCAAAGATAGTTATCTACTCCCAGGACCCCTCAACAAAATGGAGTTGTTGAAATAAAGAACATAACCATTCTAGACACTGCTAGAACCATGATGTTGGAAGAAAATGTTCCTCATTTCTACTGGAGAGAAGTTGTAAGTACTATTATGTACACCATTAACAGGGTGAATGTCAACAGTAATTCTAGAAAGTTTGATGCTAGAAGTGATGAAGGATTTTTTTGGCTACTCTACTAAAATAAAAGCTTACCAGTACTTTAATAAGAAGTTAAAGAAAATGATTGAAAGTGAAAATGTCAAAGTTGATGAAGATATTGTTGGACCATCCAGATGTAGTGGATATGATTCAGATGATCAACATGATAATAATAACAATGGAAATAATGTTTGGATACAAAATCAACTTCAGATTGTTCTGGTGAACCAAGGGAATCAAGAGGCAGAGACTAGCAAAAGTGAAAAATAAAGAACACAAGAACAAGAAGTTAGAGAAAATCCTAAAACTCCCAAATATGTAAGGAAAAATCACTCTAACAGTCAGATCATAGGAGATAAGATAAAAGGTGTGAAAACTAGAAGAAGAATTTTGGAAGAGTGCTATCTAATTTCCAAGGTTGACCCTAGCAATATCAATGAAGCAAGCAAATATGAACATTTAAGATGAAATTATGTCCAAAGGAGAATCAAAACCAAAGGTATAATGAACTATAAAGGTTGAAGGTAAAGATCATGTTAGTGAGTTTTCAAAGTGGGAAAATTTTCCATTTCATGAAGATATGAGAAACCAATAATGTAGGCTTAAGATAAAATTAGTGACTTGAGAATTTACTAAAAATTCTTATTGATGTGAAAAATAATTCTATTAAAACTTCAAATATTGAAAATAATGTGCTTTGGTCATATGAAGTATGTTTATAGTACACTGATATTAATGAATATGAGTTTGAATGATGTTGACTCTTGTATCAGTAATATTTATTCTAAAAGAATGAGTCACAAGAGTGGTAAGGTCATTTCAAATCTCTTAGAAATGTGGAAATATCTATTTCAACAATAGAAAGCAAACACTGATTATATTTTTTATAAAATGCATAAATTATTAGCAAAGAATAGATAAATCCCTATATAGGAGAAAATAAATTCTATCCTAAATATATAAATGGTAAATGGGACCACTCTTTAAAAATAAAATACAAATCCATTATATGAGTTTAAAATTATAATAGTTGAGAATGAGAAAGAAGATCTATAGTTTCAAGAATTTGAGAAGTAGTAGATGGAAGGTGTAGAATCCAATTCTAAAAAAGATATTTTTTAATTTTTTTTTTATGGTGTGGATCATCACATTGGCAATACAAAGCATACAATTGTAGGTTTCCAAGATGGAATGGTTTGTCCTTCTATTCCCCTAGGAATTAGAAAATTTTAGTCTCCTTTAACATTTTAATTACTCCTGTGAGTATAATTTAAAATTAGAAGATCATAATAACACAAATGCACTTGATACTATGTCCATCTAATTCCACTTCATTGTTTCTTATTTTTACACAAAGAATCCCAATTTTGTAGGAGCATGAGGGGCAAGCTAGAATTATAAATTTGTGGTCATGACTTGAAATCCCCCAATTCCAAATAAAACATTTAAATCACAACTCCCCCTCCACCTATATAACTCTTTTTCCTCTTCTTCTTCCACATATCCCCCTCTAATCTTTTCCACTTCTTGTTAATAACTCATATGGTTTTATAAGGCTAATGTTGAACAAATTATGTATTATGTTATGAGGTATGTGCTGCTTACAAAAGTGTCAAAGTTCATTTTAGATAGTTTTTATTTATAAATTATGTGGGAGCAATCAAGCTCTAATGTTTATATCAGGCTTCTCTTTTTTAAGAGTTTCAAAAGAATATTTAAACTTAAGTTTTAAATTATTTTTAAAATATTTTCTTATAATTCTATCTTCTATAAAACAAGAAATTTGTTGTTGTCTATAATAAATCTATGCCTTGTGTACATAATATCTTTAAAAATCCATGTTTTCTATTTTTTGACTCATACTATATTACAATCATTAATGTTCAAAAATCTATTATTCATTATAGTGAAATTACATTTATGATAGTTTTGATTAAGATAAAAATAGGAAGGGCCTATACCGAGTACAAGGAAACCATCAAGTAAAATGGAACAAATCTCACCAAAGATGAGACAAAATGGAAACAAACAAATACTAGCAAAAATTTTGACCAAAACTAGGAACTAGAAAGCAATACAAGGCTAGGGGTGCAACCCTACATAAATGGACTTAACATCTACATCATGAGAAAGAGAACTGGAAGAGGTAGAGGAGGTTTCTTAACACCTTCTATGAACAATGATCCAAGAAACGCTATTGTCAGACAACCATTTCATGGTAGAATAAAGGGATCCACCATAGGGAGACCAAGAGTACCAAAGGAGGTAAAATGAGGACAACCAAGAAAACAACATGTTAGCATGAAATTACTATTTACACTATACTTAAGCTCACTTAGGTCAATATGAGGTTAGACAACTTCTTGTCTAACTGAATGTGCAACCATTGAGACCTCTAGAGGTTACCAAGTTATTTGGTAAACCTTATGAGCTACCTCTTTGAGGTTGGAAGCATTTCCATCTCACCTCAAAGATCACTCAAAACTTGGTGCACAAGGTTGATGACTTGGTCATGGAGGTAGGTCACTCAATACTTGGCACACAAGGTTGATGACTTGGTCATGGAGGTTGTTGGTTTGCACACTCCAAGTGTTCCACCTATAGGACACTTCTCTACTCCTTTGTGCCACCTTATGGGACACTTTTCAATTCACCTCATAGGTGGATTGCACCATCCTTTCCTATATAGGCAAGGCATTGTTCTCATTACAATTGGGCCAGCTAATACAATATTGCATTGTTCATGTGCTTGTCTTTATCTCCTAGATCTTCCTAATTATAATACAATATTTTCTAACCCCAATAGAAACTTGGGGCAAGTAAATAGAAGTAGGAGGAGCAAAAGGAGTGCACTCAAGAGCACCACCAAGGATAATAGGGAAAATCAAATCTGATCCAAGAGTATAAGGCTCAATAGAAGCTTTGGGGAAGCCACCACAAGAGATTTAAAAGTTGAAACAATTAGGATATCATCATACACATCCTTCCACCAAGTCTTTACACCCTTTCATTGTTGAAGAGAACAAGTTGAAGCCAAATGACCAGTATAAAAACAACAGCGACACCTAAATGTGAGACCCTCATAGTCAATCGGTTGTGACTAGGGTCAATCCTCAACCAACAAAACCACCTCTTCATATAGAATAAAAGAGATGTAGGTATCCACCAAAAATTAAGCACATGTAGAATGACCCATAAAATAAGTGTATGATTATTTTTCAAAAAGTGACTAATTGAGTTCCCAATGGCTTAAAAGCAATTCTCCTCCCATAATTGAAGGGGTAAATTGAGGAGTCTAACCCATACTAGATGCACATTGAGTAGTTTGATAAGTGGATTAAAGGAAGAGGATCGGGGTATGAGCATAAGAGAGTGAACTCCCCAAGCCTAAATATCATCAACAAAAGAAAATGTGGTATTGAAAAAACATGTAACACAAATGAAGAGTTTGATCTTATCCAAAACTAACATCCTCCAATGCTCCAAAACCCACTTATTCAAGTCAAAGAGAAAGGGCCAAACATTAGCAAAGTAGCAAACCAAGCCAAACCTCCAATAAAATCTTCATTCTCAGCCACTTCTACCCCATAGACCACCACCAAAGAAGGAGTAGGACATACTAGAGGGGTCAAGCACAATAAAACCTAGTCACCAAGGAGTAGGAGCAACCCCCAGAAGCAATAATATGCACTATAGGAGGTGCATTTGGCGAGTGGGATTTTGTAGGAAGCATTTAGGCAGAGGCATCAGAGGTCAGATGCAAGGAAGAGTCTTTTGAACCCCTCAAAATGACCCAGATTTGGTGCCATTAGCAACATGTGGGGAACGGGCAACAGCATGGGAGAGAGAGAGATAGGTGTGCTCGGGAGGGGCACCGAGTAAGCCAAATGTGTCTAGTGAAGAGGGGCTACATGTAGGAGTGAAGAGAGCCATAGGAGAAGGCATGGCTTATAACACCACTGGAGTGTATTATGCTTCTATATACATTCATGAAGAAATAACCAAATAATAACACACAACCAAGAATATAGTTGAATAATTATAGATTTGAGAAATATTCATAATTTTATTAAGGTCTATCTAGTCAATTTGTATATTTTTATATATTTGAAGGGATCAATTATAACTCATCAAATCTATCAACAACACTTGATTATCATTGATAGATTTTATTATTCAACCTCTACAAGGTAATTTCCCAAAGTTTTGATTGTTTTGATAAATAGAAATGAACAAAAGGGGTTCTACATCAAGTGATCCTTCAATACACAAACATGAGATTAGCCCTCAAAAATCTCATAGGTGATTTACCTCATAGCCATAAAAATTGTGACAGCATGAAAAATAAAAGATCAAAAAATTATGATTAAACATAATTACAAGACAATCAATCATGAAAATTACTTAAAACACCTATTCAAAAAAATCTACTAAGAAAATCACTTAGAGCACAACCTAATGATTATGTTAAATGAAACTCAAAAAGAGATCAAACATGGAAATTTCTGAAAGCATCTTAAAATGATCATTTTCAAGCAAATTTACAAAATTAATCATACAAATCACTCAAAACAAAGCATGGGCATCTATATTTCATAAAATCTATAAGGAAATTCCTAGTAACTGTAGGATGGTGAAATCTTACACATTAATTGTATAGATTCAACCATCCTCATAGAATAATATGATTCATTCCTTCAAACAATTGATAAAACCAACTCAAGCATGCAAAGAAGAAATGCAATACAACCTATTCTATGGTGGATTGGTGCCCTCCATGAAAATGTGAGAGAGCCCTTTCCCAATCCTTGATAAGCTTAGTGATATCATAGACAATGAGATGCTTGAACTCAAGTTGCCTATAGTTTTGATACCTTCAAAGTGTGTTGTAGAAATGAGAGAAGATGGCTTGCATTTATAGGAAAAGTTGATAGAAGAGAGGCCAAAATTAGGCAATGTGGGACTAAATCCCATCCAATAGGATAGAGACACTTGTCATAATGGGATTGGTCAAAGCTTGTGCAAGTTTTGGCCAATGTGCCCATTCAAATTTGAAAAAATGTTAATAAATGCATGTTGTTGAGAGTTTTGGGGGGAATAATCTTTGTCCAAAAAAGTCAAAGATGAGAGTTATTGAGGGAAAATAGTCTTTTTAATAAATCAATTAAATTGATTTATTGATGCAAGTGGGTGAATCTAGAAGATTCTTGTAGTTAGGATTAAATTAATCATGATTTGATTAATCTAATAGGTGATCAATGTGATGACATTTGATTTTAGAATTTTGTATTTCTTTTAAAATCAAATGAGAGGAAATGAGATTTGATCATTTAATTTAATATTGGTGATTAAATTAATAGACCTTAGGAGATTTATGATTTAATTAAATAAAACTTGGTTTAATTAATTAAAAGATGAATATTGACAATAATATCAAATCTGCATGTCTACATTTTGCCCCTCTTTGAAGCAATGTACTTGTTGCATTGGTTCAAAGAATGATGTTGCCGATATCGAAATTAAAAAATTTCTGATTTTTCGGATGCCCCAGCAAAAAGAAATACGCTAGTACATTGCCCCCTCGAGAGATCGAGCGAAAAGATTCGATTTGAGGGATCTCACGATAAAGAGGTTCAAAATGGATGTATGGATGGTTAGACTATATGATAATGATGATGAAAATGAGATGTTTGGAAGATGCTTAGAATAACAAATTTATATTATCGTAAACAACTTTAAATGATTATGCAATGCATGTGAGATGGATGAGATGGATGATGTTGTCCTGATATGATGGTATGACATGATTATGCGAAATGAGAATACGGATGCAAGATGGATGCATTGTTAGCGTGACAGAAGATAGAAGAATGAGAGGGATGAACCCTTAAATCTAAGAAGAATGTAGAAGTCCAATAAGTCCATTAGTCATCGAGACTTTATTGGATATGACGATGAATGATGATGATGTGTTGCTTATCCAGGGATGGGAAAAGAGCATACCTTTCTTTATGTTTGATAACACACGTAGGTGCGATGCATCAAGGTATTAAGAACCAGGATGGCGTTGCGCCTAGTGTGATGGACTTTGACTCGACAATCAGATAGGAGTACTCTTGTTCACACTTGACAAACATAACCTTATTCAGAATGCAGTTCAGATATTCTAGACATCTCGGGCCAAAACATAAGAAGGCAAGCCTTCTTATGTGGTCAACAAGATACCTAAAACATCCTTCCTACAAACAAAACAAAGTATGCATGACGAAGTTATTTTACAAGAATATCCAACAAGCACAGCAGATAAAAAGATAATGATCATTGCCCCATTCCTTTCTCTCTAAACCTGTTTTGTTTAGGCATCATCGAGAGGTCCTTGGAATGAGCGCAAAATAAGATAAGTCTAAAAGACCAAAATAAAGTAAACAAACAAGCTAATGTTCTTCGTATCGCTAGCCAAGGCTAAACTACTGTGGGGTACCTGATGCTTATGTCCATCGTGGGAAAGCTTCATCCTAGGACATGTAGTGATCAGGGTTTTGGTGGACTGATTGGGTGATAAGCTATTGATACTCTGAGTTGACCAACTTGTTGACTTACTGACTTAGACCTTCGAGACTTTGACGATTAGGCATTCACTTTAGAACCTACTAAACTTGCTTCTGACTAACTCACCAAAGGGTGAAAGCGACGATGATTTATTATGAGTGATGACAATCACGAGTGAAAGCGAGATGAAATGGATGCACCATTTTGGTTTTTTCAAATGTTTTGAGGCTGTTTTTGGTATTTTTGGAATTTTACAAATGTTTTTGGTATTTTCAAGATTTTCCAATGTTTTTGGTATTTTCAAGATTTTACAACGAACAGACTAACTTAAAGACCTATCCTAGGGGTCTCGAGAGCTGATCCATAGATTAGCCTTGCCTACGTTATATACGCAGAGACCACGTAGTTCGACTGGTGGTGGACTGACTTGATGATAATATGGACAAATGGATTGCCATTTTATTGCCTAAAGGACTGACTTAAGATGCAGACTAGATGGGCAAACGGATTGCCAATGTGACGGACGCCTAAAGGACTGACCCAACCGTCTCGAGGGATGATCAAAGATCAGCCTTGCCTACGTTCAAGCTCAGAGATGACGTAGTTCGACAAGGTGGAAGACTGACAAGACTAAATGATGAATTTTTTTTGAAGATTTTCTAATATTTTGACATGTTTTTGGATTTTTGATGATTTTTTTTGAATGTTTTTGGTTTTTTGATGAAATTTTTCTGAATGTTTTTGAATTTTCGCATAATTTTGACAATTTGGATATGATATGTGATGATATCAGTGCTTTGTTTTGGGATTTTGTTGAAAACCAAGCTTTAATGTTGATTAATTGGATTGATGGATTGATAGTTTGACTAAGTGTGTTAAGTCAAAAAAAAGTGATAATGCACTCGTAAGTTCCAGGAAGTTGTGTTATCCCAAAGTAAACTCGTACAAAAAGGATAATTTGGCTAGGTGTGTTAAGCCAAACAAGGTGATTATGGATTTGATAATTTGGCTAAGTGTGTTAAGCCAAACAAAGTGATGATAATGAACTTGTAAACCCAAGGAAGTTGTGTTATCCTAGAGTAAACTCGTGCACAAGATGATAGTTCGACTAAGTGTGTTAAGTCAAACAAGGTGATGATTGATTAGATTCAATTGATCAAGATTGATGAAGCTTGAGTTAGAATAAAATAGCTTTGATGATTTGATGTGACATTGAAGTACACATTAGATGCAACTGATATGGATTGTTCAAATTGATGTTCGATGAAATATAAAGCTTGATGAGGAATGTCTTCTTGTCAAAATATGCCATGGGCTAGTGACTTGGATTCATGTTCACAAATGATTTGACCAAGTTGATTTCATGTTTTCCAATGTTCGGATCACCACATAAGTTGGAGGATATATATCAAGATTTATTCCCGAAGCAAGATGTAAATATTTGCCCCCAGTGTCTAGCAATGTTTGAACGACCATCGGTAGATTCTTGGATACGAATGGATATGGATTATCTTGCGATAAGATAAGGTGTTCAAATAGAGGAATGCTCATTCGGATAATGCTTCAAGGCTCAGTGAAAATGACCCATGTCAAGATGTCTACCATAAACAAGTGTAAAGTGTGCTCCAAAATTTTATCAAGATCAAGGTAACTTGGACCTTGGATGCAGACGGAAAATGGATTGGATAAACGGTTCATGGATGAACAGATGATATGGATGGAATGTTGGCTTCATTATGGATGCAATAAGATGCTTTCTTCTGAACTGGCGCACGTAGATGCTCGATTCTACACATGATGCCTGTTTACCAGGTTTTCATCATGGTACTTGTCCAAAGCGCCACCGCAGCGGTTTTCACTGGAGGACGATTTTTTTTCTTTACTGTTTTCAATCCTTTTTCTGATTTTTTTTTGGATTTTTTGTATTTTTGATTTTTTTGTTGTCGCCAAGATGCCTATTTGCTAGGTTTTCATCAAGGTGACCATTTTTTTAGGACATTTTCCGATTGTTTTTGTATTTTCTCAGAGATTTTAAGTTGATGCTGAACCACCTGGTGGTGCTGATGTTGATGCTTCTGTCATAACGTGCCATCGGTATCCTGCTTGTAGAAGTTGTCTTGCCAAGATACGTGCACTTGAATGCAACTTTTGAGATTCTTGATCTGCTTTGCTGATACCGGAGTTAACTCTGTCTTTGTGCGCACATCGCAATAGAGTGCCTTCTGAATCCTTATGATGAAGGGTCGCCGCCAATACATGGTCAATGTGAGAATTGGATATCATGCGTGGAGGTGTGGATGGAGTGTGTTTAGGAGTAATAGATGGATTGGTCAATGGTTTGGAACCTTTGACTCTCCAAACTTGGGAAGATGAGCAATAATGGGTGGATATGGAAGTGTGCATGGAATTTGGACCAACTGCTTGATACACTTTGTACGTTGCTTGAGAAGCCTGCTTTTTCCTTTATGGAAATCTTTGATGGATACTTGCCCCATTTTTATTTTTCCCCATAGTTTCTTTGACTGATGGAGTTTGATAGGGATAATCTTTCTTTGTATTTTTTGGTATCCATATGTACTTGATTTGTCCAATATGCTTCTTAGCTTCTTTTTCTTTGATAACGTTCTTCATGCTTTGATTCAAGTCTTTCTTTTGATGTTGGTCCCAATTTGTGGATGGGGTGATCGGTGGATGAAGATTCGTGATATGGCGGGTTGTAGTATTGGCATTGGTTTCATCATAAGGATTCTTCGTGCTCCCTATGTTGACGTTTGCTTGAGGCGAAGTTGCCCCTAGTATGGTGATAGTATTACTGATATGTTGAGATCCCTTGATTGTTGAGTAACCAAGGCCTTGACGCTTAGGATTGCCAAAAATCTGCACTAGTTCTAGGATACCCTGTTCCTGTAGGCCTAATCCTCTGCCTTGATAATTAATTTGTTGAAACATTTTATTTGCAAAAGGATATGATTTCCCTTGGAAATAAGGTGTTTCTCCTTCTCTGCTCTGTGGTGGACCTTCAAATGTGTTAGCTTCTTTATTGATGAGATAGCTAGCCTTTAAAAAGGTGAGTGATCCAAGTTTATAAGTGATAGGATCTTCTGCATGTGGGATGACTTCCTGATTGATATCTTCAACTTGATCTTGTGACATATCAGATTGTAGTGCTTCTTCAAGAAGTGTTGATGCTTCGCTATCTACACAAAATTCTTCCTCATGACTCACTTCATAGGATGTTTCTGATTCATGACTTATGTACAAGCCTTCTTCATGATCCATTTCTGATATGTCTCTGCATTTCTCTACATCTTGATCATGTGTACAAATTTTAAGAGTAGGAGACTCTTGTTCCTCAGTAAGAGTATGAGACTCTTGTTTTGAATGAAGATCATCTACAAGTCCATCCAAAGAAAGCATCTCATGGGTAGATGGAAGAGTATGTGCTATGCGGATATGGTCATCATTTGCAACATCTTGTATAGATAGGAGAGTGTCCATTATATCGTTGTAGTAGCTTGGAGATACAAATTCTCGATCTTGAGTGATTTTGGAATTGCTTTCAACATGCTTTGGATCAAGTTCTTGACATGGGTCAATTTTAAAGAATGGACTTCTTTCTTGGATATCTTCATTAGGAAGTGGCTCAATATTCTCTTGAACTTTGAGAGGATTTGGATCAAATGTTGAGATAGGGATTCCTTCAATATCTTTAACCATGAGGTCAAAGGATGTCAATATGTTGTTGGAAGGGCCATTGCTAGACCTTGATGGAAGATTTTGATCATGCTTTGGAATATGTTCTTGAAATATGTCCTCTGACTCATTAGGTGATGTAGAGACATTGTCAACATGATCATTGGTGGATGGATCTTGGTTTATGTCAATGGGATCAAATAATGTTAACACATCTTGAAATAGATCGCTAAAAAGTGGCTCTTGATGAACGACGATTTGATCAATGGATGGGGTAGACATATCCTCAATGTGCTCATTGATGGATTGATTTTGATAATTATTTTCAACAATTTTGGTGGAGGTATTGTCAATGTTCTCAAACATAGGATCAAATGATGTTAATGTTTCTTGGATTGGATCATTGTTGGGTATCGTCAGTGAGTTTTGATCATGATTGAAAAGTGACTCTTGGTGTGTGATGATTTGATCATTGAATGAGATGGGAACATCTTCAATGTGTTCATTGATGGATAGATCTTGATCATTGTTTTCAACAATTGCGGTGGGAATCTGTTGCAAGCTTTGTTGGGCGAGTAAGGCCTGCGTTTGCTGCTAAGCCAACAACACTTGTTGTTCGTCATGTTGTTTTTGTGCCAACAATGCTTTTTGTTGGGCTCTTTGTTGTGCTACTTCTTCTTGGATTGATTGCAATAGTGCGTAGAATTTTGCTTGCGCTTGCGCTTGTTGGGCTACTTGAGCTGCTTGTGCTTGCTGAGCAACTTGTTGGGCTTGGAGTGCCTTTTTGCGGGAAGCTTCTTGAGCGGTTTGCAATATGATGGAGAATGAATTGGTCGTGTTGTATTTTGGGGGTGGTGGTGGTGGTGGTGGAATGGGAATGCTGTTGATTGTTGGGATTGCTTGGATAGTTGCCATCTGCTGTTGCGATATCGATGAAAAAAAGGGATAGTTTGGTATGATGTTTTGATTCGGCATTATAGGTTGAATTTGAACATTGTTGTGGTCTAGAATCATATTTCCTTGATTTAGGTAACTTTGATTTTGCATGGTGTTACCTTGACTTGAATCAACATATGGAGTTGCCAATATATTGCTAGGATTTTGAACAACATTAGGGGGATTTGCAAACATGTCGACCCCAAAGTTTACCAAGTGTGGATTTGAAATGGTCATGTTTGGTAAAGTTTCACTTGGTATGTATGGATTTGGTGGGATGATGTTGTTTGGAAAACTCATGCATTGAGCGTTTGGTTGATAGATTTGCAGATTTGGACTTGGATTTAAATCTATCATTGGGAAAGGTGTTCCAAACTTTGGATCGGGCATACTCACATTCGTTGTACCATTGATGTTTGTATGAGATAATGCTCCCATGTATGTATTGTACAAGCTTTGATAATCAAATGGTATTGCAAGGCTTGGATAGTTTGGTTGAATCGAATTGCTCATGATGGATGGATCAAGTTTATATTCCATGTTCCTCTTGTGTTGAGATCGAGTTTGAACCATAAAATGAAGATCGATTTTCAAGAATGTAAGAGATGAACTTCTAATCCTTTAGATCGGTCTAAACCTTAAGTTCAAAGAAGCGAAGAAATAGGACAATTGAAGGATCAAAGTGATGACGAGGATGAGATACTGAAAAATGAGTGATTTGGATGAATGGAACTCTTGAAGAAACTTTGAAGGAAATGCTAAGCTTTTAGGACTTTGATTTGATTGATTCGTGATTGGATTGATGGTTCGACTAGGTGTGTTAAGTCAACCAAAATGTGATGAATGTAATTATAAAACTCTTGGAAGTTGTGTTATCCAAGAGTGAACTCCTACAAGATGGTAGTTTGACTAATTGCGTCAAGTCAAACGAGGTGATGATTTGATAATTTGGCTAAGTGTGTTAAGCCAAACAAGATGAACTCGTAAACCCTAGGAAGTTGTATTATCCAAGAGAGAACTCGTGTATAAGATGATGGTTTGACTAGATGTGTTAAGTCAAACAAAGATGTTTTGATTTCGCCTAAAAGTTTAGCATAAAAGATGTTTACAAAGTTTCCAAGAGTTGTTGGTGAGGTGATTTTGACTGATTTTGATGGTTGAGAGATGGATGAAAGTGATTGAATTTGATCCTAGACTTGACCTAGAATAACACTTCTTCTTACAAGACCTCGGTGTTGAAGAACACGCTATATTCTGAACTCGAAAAGTCTCTCAAGATGCTCCTCGTGACCTTTAAGACTAAGCTTCTTGAACTTTGATTTTTTGGGATTTTGATCATGTTAGAAAACACATGTGTAATCAAATTTGTCTCTTATCTTGGCTTAGTGAATTCTTTTTACACAAAGTACTTGCTTGATTATGTTTCCAAACTGAATGTCTAATGTCCTGCTTTCATTTTCATCCCACAATGTCCATTATGTGGAAATCAAAGAAATTAGGGCAAAAGTTTCTTATGTTTATCCTTAGTGAAAACAAATGATGATAGAATTCAAGCACTTAGAAACCTCTAAGGATGTGATCCCTAGGGAAAGCAAGAGTGCTTAAATTCGTCAAGGATATTTGTTTCTTCCAAGGTGTTTGAAATTTGAGGCTCTTGTGAATGTCTATTTTTCAATCGTTTTGAGAACCAAGCAAAGTGTTTTTTTTTTTTTTTCAAGCACTTTCACACTCCTAGGTTGATGAGACAATACCTTGTTGGGTTCCCACTTGGATAAATCCAGCTGCGCATATCTTGTGCGAATGGCTAAATGCTTGACCACACTGGCTCCCCTCCACGGCACTCACTTATTCGGGTCAGCCAAGCATTAGTACCCATGAATCTCCCATGGCATACTTTCCATTTCCACAACAAGACCGCATGTTATGTGGGGCGGCTTCAGAGGACATGACCTCTTGCACCAACAAGATAGATAAGGTTTTGGCCAATTTCTAAACAAGGGTTCTAATTCGGGCATTCCGTTCGTGGGGGATTATCCAACGTCGGCGAGAGTCCATTGTTGTCCATCTCGTCGGAATAATCCTCGTGATTCTTGAACTTTCCTCAAGAATCCACACTTATATACCGGTTGGAAGTCGCTTGGCTTTAGCGTGTTCCCGGTTGGGTCGTTCCCTTGGGTGAGTACTTTTTCCCACAAGGCAGGCCCTCTAAGTTAACAAAAGCGAGCTAACATATCCTATCGTTTACACAACCTTTGTTGAAAAACAAAGGGGAGAACCTCCGCAATATGTCGTGCTCACACTCGCATGTTTTGTTCAATTTTTAGATCCCAAATCGACATGTGGAGGCAATATTTTTGACAACTTAATATCACCAAAATGCTTTTGATTCTCAAGATCGTTGTGAAGCACGAGAGAAGCACATACACACTTTAAATGATATTAAGTTGTGAAAAATATTGCAAAACATGACAAGCACTTGTTCATTTTATACCTCAAAAGCAGTGATGAGTTTGTTTTAAAAACACCAATCGAAATGTGAAGTTTGATTGTTTAGTTTTACACCAAATTGAAAATTCTAGTATGTTTGAGGTTCAATTTTAACCAACTTTGAAAAGATCAAGTCATTGATTGATTTTAAGCCCAAATTGAAAAGTGAGTTGTTCTAAAATAGAAAATGAAAGTAGGAAGTGAATGCTCTAAGCATTAAAAAATGCTTTGTTGATTTCAAGTTCAATGCTCAATAATCCAACTCAATTTTGCTTGGTATCTTCTTCCTTGGTGAAAAGTAGATCGGTTTGTAGTTAAGTATGAAAAAATGATCAAAGTTAATCAAAAAACTCCACCTTAGCAATCTGCACCAAACAACTTTAAATTAGCATAACAAAATCAAGCATAAATTAACAACTTTATTCAAATAGAAAATGATCTTCCCCTTTCTTGATAAAAGTGATAGTGGCCAAATTGTAACATTAAAATCTTATCTTATCAAGTTTGAATCTTCCTGGTTATGATATTGATTTGATTCCTCTTATCAAGATTTTAGAAAAACTTAGTGTAGACAAGTAAGATTCGATTTAATGCTATGACCATCGATTTAATGCAAACAAGTCAAATTTATTGTTTTTCAATCAACCTACAAAAAGCATGTGAGAAAAATCCAATAAAATCACCAAATTAAAGAGCATAAATTAGATGCATTAAATTTATAATCAAATGTGCAAATTTTATTTTTTTTCAAACAGCTTGTAGTTCTAACAATCTAACAAGTTCTTGATAAACTTGGTGAATGATAACATCTAAATGAATGATGACATTTTGATTATTACCCTGCAAAAAAAAAAAGCCAATAAAGACTTTATTTTTAGTGACCAAAGATACAATAAAGCATGAATTAACAAATCCACAACAATTAATAACTATCCCAATTTACCCAAAGAAAATATATAGCTCTAGATTTTGAAAACCAATGAAAAACTCTTGATCCGGTTCCCAAGATATATATTCAAAGAGGTTGAGTGAATGATGTGTCTTTAGTGCCTCGAATCTGCTCACTTATCTACTAGCAATAATCAACAAACATGGTAGCTAAAAGGTCAAGAACTTTTATATTTGAACTACATCAATTAAAAGTTCCTAACATGGGTGTGACAGTTTCCTGCGCAAAGAAACACTCAAGCAAATTGCATTAAATTGGTGCTAATAGATTATTCCAGATGTGATAGCATGGCAGAAAGGACTGACACAAGATGTGCTAGATGTATCATTGATACGTAATGGTTGCTGTTGGGGTTTGAAATTTACTTGAACAACAAACCAAAGATGGTGCGATCCTACCTGATGCATTCAACTGCAATTAATGGAAAATCTGATAGTAGTTAGAATAGAGCAACTCAAATTTATATCAGAATAGACCTTCAATCAAATGCAATCAGCAGGCGTAAAGCTAAATCCTCGGGCCTTTGCTTGCAGCCTCTCCACCGAATGTCATTCTTCTTCAGAGTACTTGTACCTAGACTACTGCAAAACGTCTATTCCATCAATCAAGATTACTACATAGGGTTTCCTCTTTAATCCCACCAACACTCCTTTCGATGATGATGAGATGAGGAACTACTCCCTTCCATGTGCGATCACCGTGAAGTTGTCCAAAGATGAAATGTTATTGATAGGCATAAATTCAAATTCCAATATTTTTGCTAGTTTGCAAATGATAATAGGACCTGCGCAAAAGCAAATACAACTGGGCGCGCAAACTAGGAAAGTGAAGCGTTAGATATAAAGCCTCAGAGAAATGTAGGAAAATGACAAGGCGTGCAAACTATTTGACAGAATGATTTAAGGAAAATGTGACTGCAAACGTTTGTAGTGAAAAGCCTTTAAAAACTTGCAAGCGAAGGCTATTGGTGGTGGTGCTAGCGAGAGTAGATAGGAATCTGAATCCACAACAAGTTAGTTTGGAGCCTAAACAGCGAGTGATTCAACTCTGTTTGACCTGACACCTCAAAAGGCACGTTGTTGTTTGACAAGTTTCCTCAAAGAAGTGCAGTCTCATGGAGTGCAATGATTGCACAATGTGTAGAAAATGGACTTCATGAAGAGGCTTTCAATTGCAACAAACAATTGCATAATTTCAAATACAATAGATCAGCAAACACAGATGGGAATGGGAATGAAATGCGTTGGTAGAGACAAGTCAGGTGAACTATTTTGACAAAGGCGAAGTAGCTAGCAAGTGTAAATCCCACTACTTTGGACCAGTATCCTCCCTGCCTGTGCCAAAATGTATGCGAAATTGTGAAGCGCAGAGAAGGCACGTGAACTGCTTGACAAATCCCTCAAAGTAGTGTGGTCTCATGGACTGCAATGCTTGCAAGGTATGAACAGGTCAACTTTTTGCAAAGGGCTTTAAGAATTTTCTTGCAAATGCAACTGACAGATGTAAAGCCAAATCTCTAAACCCCTGCCAACATCCTTGTCGCTCGTGCCAAACACAAGCCATAGGATAGTGTATGGACATCCATCAGAGTAGCATTCAAAGTCAGTTAGTGATAAGATCAAGTTGTTCATAGTTTAAAGAAGATATCACCTATGTGTGCAAACGTTAAAGAAGAAAGGTGGGAAGGCCCTAGCTACAAGATGTGACAAAAGGCAAAGAACACCACAGGTGGGGGAAGTTGACAATCACAAAAGTGATAGTATGGAGAATGGAGATTACTTTCTTGATGAAGTACCGCCAGACTCAACAAGATCATCATTCAGTATTTTGCATGAAGTGCTAAAGCTTTCAAAAAGATGCCTAATTGACCATGGACCAAAATCATTGCTGCATATTCTCAAAATAGGTTTTCTCGAAATGTCTCGGAGATTTATAAGCAAACTCAAATGTTAGATATAAAGCCAAACTCAGCCAAAAAAAAAAAAAAAGAAAGCAAACAAAACATGAGCATCCATCAAGCAGGAAAATAAAGTAAACAAAGCATGGGCATCTATATTTCATAAAATCTATAAGGAAATTCCTAATAACTGTAGGATGGTGAAATCTTACACATTAATTGTATAGATTCAGCCATCCTCATAGAATAATATGATTCATTCCTTCAAACAATTGATAAAACCAACTCAAGCATGCAAAGAAGAAATGCAATACAACCTATTCTATGGTGGATTGGTGCCCTCCATGAAAATGTGAGAGAGCCCTTTCCCAATCCTTGATAAGCTTAGTGATATCATAGACAATGAGATGCTTGAACTCAAGTTGCCTATAGTTTTGATACCTTCAAAGTGTGTTGTAGAAATGAGAGAAGATGGCTTGCATTTATAGGAAAAGTTGATAGAAGAGAGGCCAAAATTAGGCAATGTGGGACTAAATCCCATCTAATAGGATAGAGACACTTGTCATAATGGGATTGGTCAAAGCTTGTGCAAGTTTTGGCCAATGTGCCCATTCAAATTTGAAAAAATGTTAATAAATGCATGTTGTTGAGAGTTTTGGGGGGAATAATCTTTGTCCAAAAAAGTCAAAGATGAGAGTTATTGAGGGAAAATAGTCTTTTTAATAAATCAATTAAATTGATTTATTGATGCAAGTGGGTGAATCTAGAAGATTCTTGTAGTTAGGATTAAATTAATCATGATTTGATTAATCTAATAGGTGATCAATGTGATGACATTTGATTTTAGAATTTTGTATTTCTTTTAAAATCAAATGAGAGGAAATGAGATTTGATCATTTAATTTAATATTGGTGATTAAATTAATAGACCTTAGGAGATTTATGATTTAATTAAATAAAACTTGGTTTAATTAATTAAAAGATGAATATTGACAATAATGTCAAATCTGCATGTCTACAGTAACTATAGAGGGAATCCATATCAAACCACACACAACCTAAAATCACATTTAAAATCCAAGTATATAAGTGAAGTTTCTAAAATGTATAAATGTAGCTTTAGCTTTAGGCTTTGGCAAAATTTGGTGATGCTAAAGTTTGTAGAATAGAAAGATTTATTCAAAATATTTTCATTTTGACAATAACAAAATCACCTTCTAATAAATCTAATTAAGAAACACCTTACATGTTTTGTGAATGCACCAACCCCACCACGCTATTATCTTTTTAATGAGATAATGATTATCAATACAATTGAAATTTTAGCAAACAAAATTTTAAAATTCAAGAATGCAATATCAAATGAAATGAAAATACAAAAAAAAAAGTTTAATTCATATACAAATTATTCAAATCAACCATGTAAATCACTCAAAACATAATAAAACATCCATATTCAATGAAAACTACAAAGTAATCAGTAATAACAATAGAGGCATTACATACCATAAACACCCACAAATCAGAATCGTATTGGAAATCAAAGTATAAAAATGAATCTTCCATAATATATAAGATTTCATTTAATGCATAATTTTCTTTTTATTGAAAAATGCATCTATATATACAACAATAAGAGTTAAAAGAAAGTTTGAAGGAAGCATCTTGTAATCTTGGTAGCCTAAAAGTAAAAATTTGAAGATTCATTACATGTAGAACAAAGCATCACAAAGAGGTTACATAGAACTAAACAATTTATGGCATCTTAAAGAAATGGTTATAAGGTTGATTGTGTATTACAATAAGAGATAATGTCAATTTTATATGAACATAGACAACACATACTCTTACATAATAACATTGGCAACATTAAGAAAAATCTTTTATGGTTATTTGTAATAGCTGCTATCTAAGATTGAACATTAGCTTTTTCAATCTTGAGCTCTGCATTGTTACTAGTTTCTTTTTCAATATTTTATTAAGAGCTGACAGCTGCAAAATAACATTAGAGAAGATACCATGCATAATCACTTTCATAAACAAAAAAAGTACCAGAAAAACTTTACATCAAATCATACAATACATTAAAAAAGATTTAAAAACATTAATCTATGAACAATACAATTAAAATGTATAATTTTCACATGAGATAAAATTTAATAAGAATAAAATTGAATTCACCGACCAATAATTCTAATGAATTTATACCTTATACGTCAATGCCCACACCTCACTACAATATTATCATCTCAATACGACAATAATAATTAATACAATTGAAATTTTAAACACATAAAATATAAAAAGTCAAAAATACCTTCAATGAAGCTTCGACAATTTTTATTGCACTTTGTATTTTCCTGTTATATTTAATTGAAAGTGTGTCAACCGGGATAGTGTTGTCCTGACTATGAATGAGCAGCCAAATTAACTTTGTCATCCTTTTTTCAAATCTTATGTCAAACATGTACGGAAAGTTAAGTAAAAGGTTGAACAAATCCTCCATCTAGAATGTTAAGGTGAATCTTTAAAACAAACAAAATTTATGAATCAGGTCATAAATTTTGTGTATATGTAGCAATTGCTTGGAATATCGTAGGATTTTTGTTTTTTTCTTTTGAAATGTGGACTGGTTTCTCATCTATCTATATCTAAGGTTTGGAGGTGTGACTCATCATGCAACTTGCCACATCAATACATTTATGAGAATTGTCTAAAATTTGACTTTTAAAATATCTGACCGAAACTTAATCATGTTACTCCTAATAGTTAAACAAAAAATAATCATTTTTTTCTTGTAGAATATCATATTTTTATTTAAAATAAAACTTATATGCAACCTATGTAAATATTGTCTATATGTAATGAGTTTTATGTGGATCATTAATGTTCCTCAAAGATGAATTTGTTTGAACCATTACTAATGAAATATGGGTCAATGGGTTTGACTTGAAAATCACACAATTGAATCTAAATAAAAATTATAATTTGACACACTATGAAAAATACCTCCTTGCAAATTGATGAAGTAAAGGTTATCTTTAATGAATGATTCCTAAGGCACAATATATGCTAAAGGTTTTGCAAATGAGGTAGCAAGCTAAGTGATTTTTATCTTGTAGGAAACTCCATGGTTAAGTGTACTTGAGATAGAGTAGTATTGAGTTGGGAAACCTTCTAGAAAGACTCAATGCTTCACCCCTATAAGCATCACCTAGTTGCAATTAGTGTCAAGTGGATGCTCATGAGAAATGGTTTCATGTGAACCACTACTCATAAAATATGAATCAATGAGTTTGACTAAAAAAGTATGTAATTCAATCCTAATAAAAACATAACAATTTGATAATGCTACAAAAAAATACCTCCTAGTTGTCAATGAATGAGCTAAAGGGGCTCTATAATGAATGGTTAATAAGACACAATGCTTGTTGAAGGTTGTACAAATGGGATAGAAATCTAAGTAGGATAAGTCTTAGGGGATGCTCTGGGGTTAAGAGTGCTTGAGAAGGAGTAATAGTAGGATGAGTTCCCATCGAGGAATTCTTGATGCTCCGCCCTTGTGAGCATCACTTAGATGTGCAATAATTTTTAAGTGAACTTTTCATTCTCATGTTAATTGGATTCATGTGAACCACTACTCATGAATTATGGGTCAATGAATTTTATTAAGAAACTATCAGTTGAATCTTTATAACAACATCATAATCTCACACACTATTAAAAATACCTCCTACTTGTCAATGGATGAGCTAAAGAGGATCTATATTGAATGTTTTAGAAGGACCGACAGTTGATAAAGATTTTGGGATGAGGGGAGAGAGACATTCAATGTACATAAATTTTGAAGTGTGGTGGATTACTGCAACATTTAGTTTATTGCCTGAGCAGGAGATTGCAAAGATGGGTTTTGACCTACTCCTTTTGCTTTGAGAGGCACATGGGCCGAAGTTCTAGAAAGGAAAAGTGAGGATGGGTGTGCAGAGGAATGGCATGATGAGCAACAGATAGCTAAAAAAATGAAAAATGTCTCATGTTATATAAGGTTCTTAAGAACTTGGAACTATTGTGGTCTCTTCAATCTATATGAGCTTGAGCCAAAATAGAGATTAGGATCCACAAAGTTTTTAAGTAGTGAATTGGATTTCTCCCTTGTTATAAGAAAATATGTGGTTATTTTTGCATCTCCCTTTTAGAGCTCCAAATGAATATAGCTCTAATCACATTTGGATATATAGGATTTAATGATGTGGAAATAGAAGAATTTGGTTTACTAGGTGAAGAATGTGAAGGGACATGGATGAATTCATCTAATACCTAATCTACCATGTTAATATCATCTTTGGAAAATATTTTATCAGAGGAGTTCAATGTTGAAAAAAAAGAAAGGAAAATATAGTTTGTGCACTTATCCTATATGTGTCTAAAACTAAGAATAAGATGATTTATAAGCATAAAATTCTTGGTCTAATGAGGAAACTACACCCTAGTGTGCATATTTCTACAAATAGGAAATGAAACACTAATTTTATATTATCAAATCTAATGGAGCAAATAGGGAGCTACAATTATATTTTAAAAAATTGTTTCACAATATTACCAACCAAGAGAAAAAGGGGGAGTTGAGAGCATTGGAGTAGAGTCACAAAATTTACAAATCAGAGACATCCACAAGTCAAAATCACATTGAAAATTCAATAATATAAGTGAAGTTTTCATTATGTAAAAGTTTCCAAAATGTGTACATTTAACTTCAGACTTTGAAAAATTTAGTGATGATAAAATTTTCTAAAATGGAAAGATTTAATTACAATATTTTCATTTGACAACAACAAGATCATCTTCTAATAAGTCTCTATCTTACTAGTTTGGTGAATGATTACACCTCGCCAAAGTATTTTTTATTTTTTATTAGCAATGTCTACGTAGACTTATTTAATTACAATATTTCCATTTGACAACAAGATCATCTTCTAATAAGTCTCTATCTTACTAGTTTGGTGAATGATTACACCTCGCCACAGTATTTTTTTTATTATTATTAGCAATGTCTACGTAGACTTTAGATGAATATTTGACCATATTTATTAATTGATTAAAAATATAAAAACACATTTTCTTTCATGCCTATCTAAACTTCAATGCATATTTGACAAGGTCAAAGATGTATAGACGGGACACACATGTTAATAATGCTTATAACATTATTAGCAATGTCTACGCAGACTTGAAATGAATATTTGACCATATTTATTAGTTGATTAAAAATATAAAAACACATTTTCTTTCATGTCTATTTAAACTTCAATACATATTTGACAAGGTCAAAGATGTATAGATAGACTGCACATGTACAAGAATTTTTTTATATCATTAGCAATGTCTACGTAGACTTCAGATGAATATTTGACCATATTTATTAATTGATTAAAAATATAAAAACACATTTTCTTTCATGTCTATTTAAACTTCAATACATATTTGACAGGGTCAAAGATGTATAGACAATCTGCACATGTACAAGAAATTTGATACAACATTATTAGGAATGTCTACATAGACTTTAGATGAATATTTGACCATATTTATTAATTGATTAAAAATATAAAAACACATTTTATTTCATGTCCATTTAAACTTCAATGCATATTTGGTAGGGTCAAAGTTGTATAGACAGTCCGCACATGTACAAGAAATTTGTTATAACATTATTAGCAATGTCTACGTAGACTTCAGATGAATATTTGACCATATTTATTAATTGATTAAAAATATAAAAACTCGTTTTCTTTCATGTCTGTTTAAACTTCAATGCATATTTGACAAGGTCAAAGATGTATAAACAAACTGCACATGTACAAGAAATTTGTTATAACATTATTAGCAATGTCTACATAGACTTCAGATGAATATTTGACAATATTTATTAATTGATTAAAAATATAAAAACTTGTTTTCTTTCATGTCTATTTAAACTTCAATGCATATTTGACAGGGTCAAAGATGTATAAACAATCTGCACATGTACAAGAAATTTGTTATAACATTATTAGCAATGTCTACGTAGACTTTAGATGAATATTTGACCATATTTATTAATTGATTAAAAATATAAAAACACATTTTCTTTCATGTCTATCTAAACATCAATGCGTATTTGACAGGGTCAAAGATGTTTAGACAGTCTGCATATGTACAAGAAATTTGTTATAACATTATTAGCAATGTCTACGTAGACTTTAGATGAATATTTGACCATATTTATTAATTGATTAAAAATATAAAAACACATTTTCTTTCATGTCTATCTAAACATCAATGCGTATTTGACAGGGTCAAAGATGTTTAGACAGTCTGCATATGTACAAGAAATTTGTTATAACATTATTAGCAATGTCTACATAGACCTTCAGATGAATATTTGACCATATTTATTAATTGATTAAAAATATAAAAACTCGTTTTCTTTCATGTCTATCTAAACTTCAATGCATATATTTAAGAGGGTCAAAGATGTATTCTCATTTCTGGGAAGACAATACGGACAGGGCTATGTACTTATTTAATAAGTACCGTTCATTATGAAGTTGGTGGTCTTTGTCTTTTCCGGTTCTACAGGGAATGGCACGCATGTCGACCGAAAGAGGGTTGTCCCTACCACGAATCTGCAGGCCATTTTTACTTTACACCTTTTCCAAATATTGTGGTGCACAAAGAAGACAAGTCAAGTATTAACACATATAAGACAAGTTCGAAATGTTGAATAGTTATTTAGTTTTACTTTTCCAAATATTGTGGTGGACACAATAAACGAGGCCAAGCTGCGGACTATTCACCGGTTGTTTCACAAATGCCATCAAACTCGTGTATGATCCAATTATCTATTTATATCCACTGCGCTGAAACTTTTAAAATGAAGGAAGTTTGCGAATCAGGCATCATACTGAGAATTAAGTATCAAACAGAATAAAAGATTTTTTTCCAGTGCGAGTGTTTTTAAACAAGTGTAAGCATTCATTGAGATTATGGCAGTATCTCGATTATTTTTAGGTAATTGGAAGGAGGTTGAACAGTATTTACCGGCATGTAATACCATTTCTCCACACCAAGACACAAGCCAATTGCAGGTTGGTAATATATGGCGAGATATCCAGGGTGCCAACCATTGGAATGGCATGCTCGATCCCATTAACCGACTTCTCAAAGCAGAGATACTCAGATATGGTGATTTTGCACAGCAATGCTATGATTGTTTTGACAATACACGCTCTTCCACATACTATGGGAATTGTAAGCGCAGCAAAAGCTCGCTCGCCCAGAGACTGGAATTGTTAAATTGTGGGCGTGGCTATCAAGTTACCAAATATATATACGCCAATACGAGTCTTTTGGACTCCCTTTTTGGCGAGGAATCAAGCGAAGGCGTTACCTGGATTGGTTATATTGCGGTTTGCACTGACCCAGATGAGATAAAGAGATTGGGAAGGCGTGACATAGTTGTTGCATGGAGAGGCACGCAAACTCCGTATGAATGGATGCAAAATCTCAGAGACATATTAGTTCCTGTTATGACATCAAAGGCTGCAACATGCTCCAACATCCAAACCATTTCAAATCCAGATGCCAGGATAGAGAAGGGCTTTCTCAGTTGTTATACTTCCACCGACGAGGACTCTGTGAGATGCAAGCTTAGTGCAAGGGATACTGTAGTGGGTGAGATAACCAGATTGGTGAAGAAACACCAAGAAGAGGATTTGAGCATAACATTTACTGGACATAGCTTGGGAGCTGCACTGGCAACCCTGAGCGCATACGATATCAAACAATCATGGTAAACAACAAGGACTTGGTTCCAAAAATTCTCGTGACAGTGTTTTCCTTCGCGTCTCCTCGCGTAGGGAATCTGTCATTTGTCCAACATATGGAAGAGATTGGCGTCAAAGTGTTGCGTATGGTAAACAACAAGGACTTGGTTCCAAAAATTCCTGGGATATTTTTTAATGAAAATCTGGGATGGCTGACAAGGCTTCTGCACTGGCTTCCCTGGGCATATGTTCATGTGGGAGTAGAGATTGCTTTAGACAGCAGCAGCTCACCTTCCCTAAAGCAAACATTTAATCCTGCAGACTTCCACAACTTGGAGGTTTATTTGCACGCTCTTGATGGCTTTCAAGGAAACAAGCTACCCTTTAAGTCCTCGGGAAGAGATCCAGCTCTAGTTAACAAATACTCAGACTTATTGATTGAAAGCCTTCAAATCCCTTCTAACTGGTGGGCAAAGAGAAACAAAGAAGTGGTGAAACGCATAGATGGCGTGTTGGTGTACTCTCCTACAACTCCAACTCCCGTTCCTCTTCCGCAAATCCCCCTCTGATCTATTCCACTTCTACTTCATTGTTTTTCTCTTGTACACTCCGCATGAGGGGCGAGGAAGAATTATAACTCTGTCATTGTTTTTACAGCAGTGTCAAAGTTCATTTTAGATAGTTTTTACTATTTATAAATTATCCAGGAGAAATCAGGCTTTTCTTTTCTCAAGAGTTTGAAAAGCATATTTCAACTTTAGGTTAAAAGTTTTTTTAAAGGATTTCTTTAAGGTTCTATCCTCTATAAAACAAACGATTTTTTCGCCGTCTGTAATAAATCAATGCGTCAATATTCTCTTCCAGTCGTAGAGTTCATTTTAGTTATTTTAAATTAAATTTATTAGTAAAATAAATAAATAAATCTATGTCTGGTCTACTCAATATTTTAAAAGTCTATATTTTTCATTTTTGAATATAGGATCAAATGTTCAAAAATATAATTATTCATTACAGGACAAATAATTAAACGACAGTTAATAAAAGAAAGATCCAATCAATAACACACAACCAAGAATATAGTTTGAGAAATGTTCATAATTTTTTATTAATGTATTGAGTCAATTTGTATATTTTTATATATTTGTAAGGATCAATTATAATCTATCAAATCTATTGATGAGACTTCATTATCATTGAGAAGTTCTACTATTTAACTTCCACAAGATAAGATCCCAAGTTTTATTATAAGATAATATTGTATCTTATGGACACAATCACACAAACAAGACCACACATAATAGCATCATCATATCAGAGAAGCAATGAGTAGAGAAGATGATGTATGTTCTTGATGTTGGTTTATAATTGAAGGTGAACCAACGTAAAACAAAAGCAAAAAAATGTCAACAATCAAAATAAGACAACTTTCTAAAGCCTTCTTCTTCTAATTCTTATTCAATAAACAACATTTTCTATTTATTTAGTCTTAATTCTTATAAGTCTAACCTTTCCTTGGTACTCATTAGACTTTTGGACTTCTTCATTATGTCATGCCTTCCATCCTTTCCCCCACTCTTCCTCTATACTTTCCAGACTTTCAGACCTATCTTTACCATCACCCCATTGCTTGACCCCATTTTCCTCAACCTATTGTATGAGTTCTCCCATTTATTTTTTTCTCTCCACAACACCCCAAAACATGCCATATTATCATTAATGGTTAGTTTTAGAACCACAAATTTCAAATTGGCACTTTTTTCTACCAATAATTATTATACAAATTGGGAGATTTATATTTATATTATGACTGACCTATTATTTTGTGACGTATATAGAAGGGGTGAGCATCCATTTGGGAGGCATCATCTGTTAACCAAATTACTTCCAAAACATATTTTTAGCACTTGTGTTTGAGTATATGAGAATCCTAGGATGAAAACTCTAATGATTTCAAAGATCAATCTCATATAGAGTTTGTATTTAAGCTTTGATTGGACATGGAATCTCATATTGTATTAACTTACTTTTCTATTTTTGTTGGTATGAATTGCATGTTGTTGTAGAATCATTTGAATGTAATGTAACCATTATTGTAATAGAAAAGAGATTAGGGATTACATGTATACTTTTTGTCCATTCTAATAAGAATATCATATGTTATGTCATCAATATTGATCAAAGTGTGATGAAATTATTGATATATTAGTGGTAATTTAAATATATGTTATCTTCAAGATATTATTGAATAATAGGATCCAATAGTTCTTTTATTCAATTAATAAGTATTTTTAGAAGGTTGAGGATTAGATTTGCATTATTATTTTGTCTTGAGACATTATAGTGGTATTAGAGCTATTATTTTGCTAGCTTATGAATCATGGGATGATTCTATAGAAATCGAATGTCTATTCAAATGAGATCTTGAGGAGCCAATAAAATTGAGCATAAAGGCGCAATCAAAGAAGGAAGCATGAGAAAGAAATTTCAAATAGTCAAAGACATCATATCCTGCCACAAAAGGTTAAAAAAAAATTATTATGATATTCATATACATATCTCATTTACATAATTCTACAAGTTATAAATAAGGTATTCATCTATTTCAATAGAACTAACCTAACAAGAATCAAAAATTATTCAAAAAATAATTGATGCATCAAAACGAGGAAAAAAAATTTTAAAAAGCCTCATGAAGCCATTAGGTGAGATATAACCCTCAAATAGTCAATGCCTCCTTCCAATCATGAGTAGAAGGATCTATAATTCTTCTATTGCTTCTTCTTATTCATCTTCTTGTTCTTGCTCTTGTTCCTGTCCTTGCTCTTGTTCTTTTTCTTGCTCTTTCTCTTTCTCTTACTCTTGTTCTTTTTCTTTATCTTGCTCTTTCTCTTTCTCTTTCTCTTTTTCTTGTTCTACTTCTTTTTCTTTTTCTTTATCTTCTTTTTTGTGGCTACTTTTGTTGTGAAAAAGTTCTAGAAACATAATTTTGTAATAAATAACAAAATAAATTCAAAATACTCTAAATTTTTTTGTAACTTACCGAGGCCACTTGATTGTACTTTCACATAAAATCTCCCAAAAATTGGGTGTTTTGCAATCTTGAGAGAAAATTTATTGGAAACCATAATTCTACAATCAATAAATTATTTATGTTCCAATTTCTCTAAAATTTGTATTGTAGGCTCCTCTTTGTCTTCTTCAAAAAAATACTGGAAAAATGAGGAATAAATATAGCAGGGTTTGGAATATATGGTCTTTACAAATAAGTTGGGAAGAAACCTTAATTCTAAAATGAATCACTCAATTTTACTCCAATTACTCTGAAATCTAGAATGTAGCTACTCCAGTGTGTTCTTTAGAAACCCTTTAAAAGTTAGACAAAAAATTACCAAAATATAGGAGATATTTGATTCACAAAATGACCTCCAAAATTAAAAAAAATTCCTTGTCGCAATGATTCCAAGGTCATGCTTTGAGACCACTTGTTATCAAATAACTTACACAAGAATAATATAATCTAGAATATGCTACAAATACTTGAAAATGATATGCCACTTTGAAGGGGCAACCACCTAATCCACTTCGAGGGTGATACCTACAATAGCCTTCAATAAGAACACAATACTCAACATGATGATAATAACCTACCTATTACTCCTCTATATATTGTACTTATGCATAAGATATCACCTAGCCTAACCTAGATAACCCTATATAAGCCTTGGGTTGAACAAAATAACTAAATAAAAATACTATAATGATAATATGACTTATTTAAGAGTTAAGTTAGCCACAAGCCAACTACTCATAAAATTATACACATTATAGGGGTAAGGGCATAACCATACCTGTAATAGGGAGTAGCTTGAAGAATTATTACTAGTCAAAGAACTATTTTCAAAGAACAACTTCCTTATAACATATTTTCTATTATTATTTTTCATGTTGTTAGTCATTTTAGTGTTGTAGTGTTAATAGGGTGTGTTGGAATATACACTCCAACATAAACAAGCGTTTTAGGGAAATTTTAGTGAGTGTAGAATAAGTCATAACAAAATAATATTCGTGCAACTTATGTGGACACATAAAATATTAAAAAGGTGTCACTAATGATTATACAGGCATCTAGTTTATTGTCAACAATTCCAATTAGTTAACAACTCGCTTAACAACTTTATAAGAAGACTATTGAAGTTATTCATATCTATAGATTTTTGTATGTTGTTTACTATTTATCAATAAGAGATAAGTGAGTCCTTACGTTGTTTAATTCTTCATGTCTGTTTTGTTTCATTATTTTATATTTACACAATGATTCAATATTATTGTAGTTACTTGTGATGAGCAATGCCAATGTTGGTAAATTTTCAGTATAATATCGCACGAAATTTAATTATATGTATTGTGTTAGTAGGCTTTTTGGATTTATTTTCTCCATGTTATGTTCCACCATGTAGAGTAAAAATTTGTACAAAAATAGGTGAAAGAGGAAATCATTTATTTGAGGTGTGCAATAACATAGATAAAAATTTCTTGTGGGATTTTCAACATCTGACAAAGAGAGGATGTTTTGAGTTAATGTCACTCTACACGTATGGTGTTGATGAAGAAAAATAAAGTAGATTCAATTTTTTTGAAGGGTTTGGCAATACTATTGAGTGGGTACAATCTTTTGGATTCTTTGATCTTAATATTTTTTCACAATCTATAGTCACTATCCTCTTATTTATCTTGATCTCGTTATTTATTTCCCAACTTATCTCCTACAAAATAACTTTTCAATGTTGAACAGTGTAAAGATGGAAATTTCACTCCCTTCTTGGAGATAGCACAATTTCTCATTTAATCTAGACCTATTTTAGTACCCTTGCATTAATTACCCTTTAATCCATCATTGATAGGCCACTAAGACCCTTTATTTTGGATCTTGAGGCTTATGTCAACTAAAACCTAACAAAATCTACAAAAGCATCAAAATTTCTAACAAGCCACCCTGAAAATCTATGGTGGGACTCATATGCCACCTTGGGCGTATGAGTCCCCCTAGGTGGGACATGTTGATCATCAAAGCTTGCACCTCTCTGACAACCTTATGGGAAATTCAATGAGTGGGGGACCAATTTGCGCCTCACTGAATACCTCCAGGATTTTTAAGAGAAAGTTGGCTCCTCTCTGAGTTTGGGAAAAGGGTAGAAAGGAATGTAAACATAAAACATGAAAAGCTCGGCAATACGCCAATGCTTTTACAACATTTCAAAACCCAAATTATTTTCTATGAATGACATGATAGACACAAAATGCCACAAACCTTCATTATTGGGAAGAGAAAAAACAATAGAGACTGGATACAAGCACAGTGTAGCCTTTCAAATTTCCCCACAAGAAGTGTCCATTAAGGTCCGATCAAGCATAAAAGTTCCAAGAGTTAAAAATATATATTTAGAAAGCTACATAAACTCTTCCTCTTAATATAACATAACACGAAGAAACAACCCTCAAAGAAAATAGAGGTCCAATGACATAATCCAATTTCTACAAGCTATCACTTTATCATATTAGCTTACAACATGGAAATCAAATAATAAAACTATTTGAATTAAGCTAGACACAGTTTTCTAGTTTGAATGAAGATATAAAGAAGGAAACATTAACAGAGAACATATCATGCACAGTTTCAAATATTTCTCCCAAATAGTTCATACTTAAATATCATATGAACTTTAAAATAGAGGTCGTATTCTAATCTGACAATAGTTTGAGTTAAAATAGATATAACATGCCAGAGTGAAGCAACGTTCTACAAACTTTAATGAAAATACTCCTATAACTAAGGAAAGCTAAAGAATTTCTTTCCAAAAGGGAAAACTTCAAGAACCCTTTTCTTTTGTTGTCGCCTCAAATTTATAGCTAAAAGGAGAGAGAAACGCTGCCTCTACCTAGAAGTAATTACTGTCAGATGTTTGCACCTAATAGCTCGCAATCCAATCATAGATCTTTAATTAGGTTGCAATAATCTCCGCTCATCAACTCTCAACTACTGCATTAATATCCCTCAAATATTTTAGCAAGATTGCCCTCCATAAATTCTTGGATCCTAGGAAACAGCCTAGAAAAAGTCTTGTTGACCAATCACATGGCTTGGTGGCACCGACTCAAATCTTCCTCCTGAAAACCAAAGAAAAAGTACGCTCTAACAAACTCCAAATAGAAATCTCCTTAAAGTACAACCTATTTGCAGCGAAGAGATGACGTGTTGAGCAAGCAAGTATTCTCATATTTGTGAAAATCATTCTTGATAAATTCTCCACTGAACTGACACGTGGCCCAACTTTCTCTTGAAAGAAAAGTGATAAAAAAAACCCATGCAGCCACCACATGGTGCATTGCGTGCCTTTTGGAACCAATTTTTCTTTTGTGCATGGATCCTTCCAAAGCCAAAAAGTAAAAAGCCAAAAATCATGTAAGACTAAGGAAAAACTTGCTTCACAGTTCTAGTGACTCACAGGGGGCCGTTGCTTGCAGAGGCATGAACCCAAACCTCTGATAATTCTTGGAGTTTGAGGAAAGTGAAATGTTGCTTCTCCCAATCTACATCAGCTAGTTGGACAAGATTATAGATAACCTTGTATGCTTGATCTAGCACGAAGACTTTTTTGAAGGAAACAAATCCCCATCTTGCTAAAATAGCTCCCAAGTGATAATAGAGATGAGAAAGTGGAAGGATTTCACGTTCGACATCATCGACGGTGGGTGTTGCACTCAAACCTGAAAGCTCTATAGAAGTCCAGACCTTTGTGCAACTGTTAACTCTTGATGTAACCGAGCCTCCTTTTCTCTTGCATTCTCTTACATTTGATTCTTCTCCTTGAGGACATTCACCAGCTCAGAGCCTAGTTATTTGATCTCCTGATCATGAGCCTGTAGAGTGGACTCGACCTCTTTCTCGTCATGTCTTATTTTTTTTGCTTCCACCTGGGTCTTTTGAAAATTATCATAAGCCTGATATCAGACTTCATCTAGCTCTCTCTTTATGCTTTCTTGAGCATGTTGGTACTCTACATTCGATTGATGCTCGCCAGTAAGCTCAACTCTCAACTTTTCAAACTTAGCATATAGTTGAAACTACTCACTTTGGGTCTCTATGAACAACCTTTTTGCTTTCTCTTGTTGATCCTGTATTTGCCTTATGTGGGCCATTTCAACATCTTTGCCTTTGATTTATGTCTACAACCTATTCACTATTTCCCTTAAATTCATTAACTTTTCCTTGTGCTTCTTCAATTTATGGTCTAGCCTCTCATAATCCACATATGTACCACCTTTTGGGTGGTCTTAGCTAGATCCACCTTGTTGTGTGGGTGAATTTCATTCAAATCCAGACCCATGGCCCAGATGTCGTAGTCCTCCATTTGTATTTGTCCTTCGGATTGGGATACGATCGACTTCATGGTAGTAATCCACAAAGAATTTTTATCTTCATTGAAGCAAGCTTCAATCTTCTTGGTGGTTGATAGTTCAGTGTTCTTTAACAATCACTTATGCTTCCTAGCTTGTCAGGCCCACTTAGTTGCCTCAAAATTATCTTGAAGACTCTGTGGGGTGTCAATGCTATGTGATGCAATGGAAGCAGCAAGAGGAAGACTAAAAAGAGTAATAGAAGGAGAAACTTCAAACATATGAGCATGCGGAGATGGAAATGGGAGCATAATCATGGAAAATGGTGGGATACCAAATTGAGATTGGGTCGAGGAAAAACCAATTGGAGTAAAGAGGCAAATGGGAGGAATGAGATATTTTTGACCTGACGAGGACAGAACTAGGATAATGGGAAAGATGGATGATTCAGATTTTTTGATAGGGGCCCTAGATAGGGCGATCAAATAATCAACAGTGATCGAAGTGAATTCTACTCTCTCGACATGCAGGGGTACATCACAGGGTGTATTAAAAATAGCAGGGGGTTCATTAAGAACAAAAAGTTTGGGGTCTATGGATGGATCATTCTCTTCAATAGATGGGGGCAAAGGAGTAACCAGAGACACAAAGGTAGAAAGAAGAGGGGGAGAAAGACTTACCTAGACCGCAATGGTCGAAACATTTTGCAAAACTGAATCTGCTTCTTCTCCCCTGACTATTACCTTAGGTGAACCCAGATCTTGGACTTGCCTTCTCTTTGCATGACCCAAACTGGTGTGTTTCGATCCTTTAGCAGATGATCCCGCTAAACTTTGACCCTCATCAACTGCAACAAACCTTCTTGGAGACAGTCAGACTCTCTTTCCCTTGCTTCAGACACTAGCGGAGGATGTGGAATGTGAGTCCTTTTCCTTTAAGCTTCTTCTTCTGTCAAATTCGTGTGGATGGGAAGTATGACATGGAAGTCACTCCTCTTCAATCTCATGATTGGTCTCAAGGTTGCTATTGTTAGTGTCGGCCTTGCGATCATAAATATCCTCGAAATTTTCATCATGTGGTTGAAACTCTCTAAACAACTTATTTAGGCATCTCATCTCTTGTCATAACCTCTGGAAATTTGTCTTCTTTCTTTCCGACCATCCCTAGTGCTTCATTTGTATGTTGAGGGATTTATTTATCAGGAGATTCCTCTGATACTCTGCTTGTGATGTATAGAAACTTGGCCATTTTGGTCGCCTAATTGGTATGTGGGCCAAGTCAATGTATACGTCTACCCTTTCCTAAGTCGAATTTCTCCTAGACTCCAAATACTCCTGACTCTCATGTCTCAAAGTGAAGTGCCTTGTCGGATTGTAGTCCCACATGTCATAGATGAGAACTAAGCCTAGGGCCACCAACAGATTTGTAAGTTCTTTCTTCGCCTTCCACTTATCCAATATCACCTAACTATTGGCAATGCATAGGGGAAGCGGATATAACTTTTTCTTGTTTCTTCCAAAGCCATAGGTGTTATTGGCAAGGGTTTCCTGACATTATGCTACCAACGTGAAAACTCTATTTGTCACAAATATGGGGAGTCGAGAAGGCTCTCCGATGAAACCATGGAATCTGATAAATGTGAAATCTTCTCCTAGAAAAAATACATTGGAGTCAGCGGAGTTTTCATCCATTGCAAACCCTCAAGAGAAAATAGCCCACAAGATGTAGCAACAATTCTTGAAGCACAGGTCTCAGAAAATGGTTTGCAAACCAATAATAATTGCATTTTTTTTACAATACATAGGTCCACACAAAAACTAGTAGATATAAACCATTTGCATTGAGCCTAGACACTAGTAAATTTCTCTTCAAAAAATCAAAATTTTGATGTAAAATCAAGTGAGCCAAGAAAGAAGAATACCTAAATTTATACTCGGTATGGTAATTCCTCAATTGCTCCAGCATGCTTTCAGCTACTACATCAGCAAAGTCGTAATATTTCTGACCTCTCTCCCTCTTGAGTATTAAAGTTAGGCCCATCTAGAAGGGATGGACTTCCTCATCATTATCAAAACAAAAAATCCAATCCAACATCAAGAAAGCATCATGTGTGTTGTTCTTAACCTTTTTGGATGCAAGAGCAAAAGAAAAATGACCTCTCATTGGCCTTTCCTTCACTTCACTCTCATAAAAACTTTAGTTCTAGTTTGCTTCCTCCTAGAAAATCTCCATATTTTCCTTAACAAATGGCTCAGTGCCCCAAGTGGTAGGGATACATAGCATATCCTGTATGGCTTCAGCAGAGATCGTGACCTTGATCCTATTGCACACAATGGTTCTCATCTCTTTGTTAAATCTTTTGGCAGATGCATCCACCAGCTCTAGACATGAGTGTATAGCAGGAAACGTGAACTCTAGAAACCCATAATTCTAGAGCTGAGAGCCAAAACCCTTCGATGCACTATGCTCTAACATCCTTCTAAATGCTTCCTCCTTAAGCCTCTCAGGGTTAGCTGACAATTTTGGATCAAAAATATTGTCAATAACATATCGCATCACCTCTTTGGCAACACTTTTATCTACCTGCACCCTTTTACAAAATTCAAACAATCGCTCCTAAGGCACTGGGGCATTGGCAAAGGAGTTTTTCCCAAAGATATTGGCAAAACTAGGCCTTCTAGATGAAGCTCCAAAATTTCTACCATACGTTGATGGCTCTTCCATGGCTGCTTCAAGAAGTTTAAGAGAGTTTCTTTAATGAAAACAACCACTTGCCTTTTTCTACTTTAGAAAAATCTACCTTTTGGTGTAATTAACTGCCTTAGCACATACATGCAGTTAAGGCTATGCCATTACCGTTGGTCCATTAAATGCTTCCAACGAGGAGATACATGTGGATTTGAGATTTGTATCCCTCGGGAATGCCAAAACCTCTGCGAGAATGGAATTAGTACATTCTCTCCATCACCTCTTTTCACAAATAAGCTCTTTGTCTTAGGGAACATTCTTTTAGTTATGACAAACATGCTTAGGTGATGAAAGGTACCTTCGAAAATATGCATCCATTTAATTTGTCAGATTTTAGCATGTTAATCCATGTCTTTTCACATAAGCAAACTAGCTAGTATTGATGATGAAAAAGGACGCCTGTCGATGATTGGCTTATGTGAGCATTTACTCCCAACACCCAAATTTAATTTTTAGGACCTTATGTCAGATCCTTCGTATGATTTATCCCCTGTCCTTCAGTTGCCTTGATATTTTCTCATTTTCGTCCAGCCAAAAATAGACTTTTCGTTGATTGGGTTTGTTGGCACCTCTTTTCTATAAAATAGGTACACCACCTTAATGCAATATTCATTCGAAAATATAGCCTTTTAATTTTAGCAATCCTTTTCGCTATCTCTATTTTTCCTATCGCTTTTCTATTTTTAGCTATGTATGTTGGCCTAGGCACTCTCGTTCATCTGTTACCATGAAGGCTGCAATATGCCTTCACCGAGGAGATCACTGCTAATAGAATTAAACGTCTAGTGAAGAACTATGACCATCTTGGGGTAATTGCATTTCATTGGGTCATTGGCTAGGACTTTATCGAGGATGGGAACCAAATGAGAAGCAACTACAACATTGTATCTCACTTTATGGCCTCTCTCCTGGACCTGAACATTGTCAAACCCATAAAAATTGACCTATGTCACGGTATGTTTGACGCCTCTCTACTGGAAGGGCTTGGGAAAATTTTGCAAGTCATTATCCTAGGTGTCAGCATTCCAAGTGCAATGGACCTTCGCAGTCATGTTGATCATGGGATAGACATGCTCTAGTTACCCTTTTTGATGGACTTCTACACTATGGACCTTGAAGCTCACTGCTCATTGTCTTTTTCTACGGCCACCTATTTCCTATGGGATTATGGTGTAGAATGTGTTCCTAGGTTGGCCTTCAGGAATCATTTTGAGTTTCTAGTGTACAACTGCAGAGACTAGAAGTTGAGGTCCAGTACGGTGTGTTGTTGTGTCCCCCATTTCCTTGTCAAAGAAGAAGAAGAAAAATAGACTATGGGAAGCTTTCCTGCGTAACTATGGTTGGAGGCCTAATCTTTTCACTTTTTTCACTTTTCCTCCATTTTGCTTCTTTTTGCTTTAGGACTCTTTTTGGATTTTGATTGAGAGAGCTTCAAGTTTAAAATTCAAGCCTCGGGTTGTATTACACTTATAAATTTTTGATGAATATATATATAATAAAGTACTTTTCTACTTCTTTTATGTTTCTCTCATGGCTTATTCTTAAAAGTAAAGTGTACTTACAAAAAAATTACATATGGTACATAATTGTTAAACTTTTTAAAACAATGTACTTAAATGGAATAATTTTAGATAAATATCATTTACTGGTATATTTAGAGTGTTTCCTTCCATATCTTCAAGTTCATACGCATTCTTTTCTTTACACATGCTAATTCCTAAGGGTCCCTTCCACAGTGCCTCAAATTTGGTATGATGCCCTGGTTTTGCAATGCGCTCATTGTACTTTAGCACTAGGCTTCATTCCTTGAAATCTGGGTTGGAAGTCTTTTTGTCAAGCCACCACTTAACCATCTTTTGGTGATCAATCATGGCTCCAAATGCCTTTTCTTTGTCTTCCTCAAGTTTTAATAGCTATACTAATTGTACTTCCATTCCATCGCTTTCCTCTATTTCTAGGTCTTTTAGTAGTTGCAAAGTCGGGAGTTCCCTAGAAATAGGTAGCACTACCTCTTTTCCATATACTAATTCATAGGGAGAGGCCTTCAAGATCTACTTTGGTGTAATCTGATCCACCCATAGAGCAGCCCACAGGTGTTTGTGTCAATCCCTTTGTTGCTCAGACACGATGCGCTTGATTAACCTAATTAGGTTTTTATTAGTTGACTCTGCTAGACTATTTACTTGTGGGTAGTAGTTTGAAAAATTCTTGAGATAAATCCCATTTTTGTTAGCAAAATTTGACATCCTTAAACCTACAAAGGCTTGAGCGTTGTCAGATATGACATGTTGTGGTGAACCAAATCTGGTCACCAACTCTTCATGGAAATTGGCAATCTCTCCCTCTATGGCATTTTCCAAGGTGATGGCCTTTTTCCACCTTGTGAAGTAATTAGTCACTGTGAGGATCCATTTGTGGCCAACACTGGAAATAAGAGTTATCATTCAGAAAAAATCCAAACCCCATTGAGCAAAAGGCTCTTTGGTTACAATTGGACTTAAGGGCAAGATGAATTTTTTTCTTTTGCCAACAAAGAATTGGCACTAAGCACATTTTTGCACCAAATGGTGCACTTCAAAAAATATAGAGGGTCAATAATATCCTACTCGCATGATTTTCAAGGCAATAGTCTTGGTAGAGAAGTGTCCACCCTTAGAACTGCTATGGAATTCCTTAAGAACCCTTTCCACTTGTGGCTTGTCTAAACATCAGAGTAGGAAACCATCATAATTTTTCTTAAATAAGGTCCCTTCAATCGATACATACCTAGTGCCTTACAATCGGTAGTATCGCCTTTTGTGGAATGGAAGGTTGATTGAGTAGTGCCCCTTTTGCATATATTATGTTCATTTCACCATCCAAGACTCATCAGACTCAAACTGATTTGAGTAGACTTGATCGATCTCCTTCTTAGCTTTAGAACTCGATTCCTGTGCAAGGTACTCATAGAGACCTCTTCCCCAAACTAGATTAGTTGTTATGATGTCTACATCATATTCTAGGATTTTGGTGATCCAATTGGACCTCTTCTCATTTATCTCTCCTTCGGTAATATATTACTATACACTAGGATGAGCAACCAAGATGGTAATTTTATTGGCCGACACCAAGTGTCAAAACTTTTTTAGGCTTTTAACAATGGAAAAATCCTACTTTTCCACAAAGTTGCACCTTGTTTCATAACCCTTAAGGGTTCTTGAGTGAAATGCAATAGGATGCTCCCCGTTATTCTCTTCATTCTTCTGAGTGAGCACAGAAGCTATGCTATGTTGATCATTGCATACATAGAGTAGGAAATATTTAGAAAAGTCTAGGTTAGCTAACACCAGAGTAGGGAGATAGCTATCTTTATCTGCTCAAAAGCCACTTTTCCCTTAGGGGTCCATTTAAACATTAAGTTCTTCTTGAGCAACAAAGTGATGGGTCTTGTGATGCTCAAAATTTTTGAAATGAACTGACTGACAAAGTTAATCTTCCCTAGGAAAGATTGAAGCCCTTTCTAATTCACTGGTAGGGATAACTCCATTATAGATCTCACCCTTTTGGGATCTATTTCAATTCCCTCTTTTTATACTACAAAACCAAGTAACTTACCTTGGGGTACTCTAAAAACACATTTTTGGGGATTTAAAGAAATCCCAAACTATTGACACTTTTGGAAAACTTGTTCAAGATGGTTGAAATGATCATCTTTTGACTTTGAAAAGATTTTCAGGTCATCCAAATAAATTAGAATGATCAAATTGATCAATCCTCTGAAAGCAATATCTATTGCTCATTGAAAAGTTGCACCAACATTTGACAGTCTGAAGGGCATTTTCGCATATGCAAACATTCCCCACTTGGTGATAAACGTCATTTTATGTTGGTCACCTCCTTTCACATATACCTGGTTGTACCCTGAGAAACCATCAAGCAATGAAGATATCTTTGATCCAGCCACGATCTGCAAGATCTTCTCCATTGATGGCAAAGGGTGGTGGTCTTTTAGTGAAGCTTTATTAAGATCTTAGAAATTAACACAAACCCTAATGTCACCATTATTCTTATGAACCAATACTAGATTAGACACCCAGGTGGAGTGCTTAATCGGGTATATGATTCGAGACTCAATCAATTTGGTGAGCTCATGTGCCATCATCTCCTTGATTTTTGGATTGATCGGCCTTTGCTTCTATCAGATGAGCTTTGATCCTTCTGCAAAGTCAATGGTATGTTTAATTATGCCAAGATCGTATCCTCTAAGATCATCATATGTCCAAGCTATAACTTTATGATATCTAGAACATAGATCCCTTAGCCTTTCCTTATCTTCCCACGAAACATTCCTTCTAACTTTCAACTTTCTACCATTTTTGACATCAAGCTCTTCACAATCATTTTCATCTATAGTGAACCTTTATTTTTGTTCCTTACATCTTCACAATCGAAGAGATTTTTGAGGGAGATTAGGCCTCGAGGGAGCTTATTCCCTTTTAACTGGATAACCTGCTCCTTGAGAGGTTGGGCTCCTGGTTGTGAATAGTCAAAAACTCCTTCTGATTTTTGTATGAAGGTGGCGATCTGAGTGTCATGTTCAAACACTTGCTAGTTATGATCATTCTTAGGGATTGATGGTCAAATGATGATCTGTATTGCATGACCTAATTTTTTGTCGAATTGGGAACTGATTCAAACTGTGACCTGATTGATGTCATCCAATCAGCTACACTATTTTGTGATCGAGGGATGACTTGCACATTAAAAGCTTCAAAGCCTTTAATGAAATCCCATATCCGATGTCTATATGACTTCATTCTTGTATTTTTAGTAGTCGCTTTCCCATGGACCTGGCTTACAATCAACTCAGAATCTCCAAATTCTTGCAACCTCTTTATGCCCATTCGCTCAGCAAGAATCAAACCATAGATCAAGGCTTCATATTCCACGTCATTATTAGAGCATGAGAATTAAAAATGATAGGCCTTGAGGTTCTCTGATCCTATTGGGGACAATAATCAAACTCCTACTCTAGAACAGGCCTTACATTTGGTGTCATCAAAGTATAAGGTCCATAGACGGTTATTTCTTGGATCATCATATTCCTCCTGATTCTTCATCAATTTTGGGTAGACCAGAACATCATCGAAGATTACATATGTGCTTAGTCCCATGGCATGAAAATTTTCAAATGGGTCAGAGTTGATGAACTGGTTAAGGAGGATCTCTTCTTCAGGAGTTTGATCACTTGTGTCTTCTTCATCCTCCAACATCTCTACACAATATCCCTCATATTTTGAGAAGGAGGTATGTGCTGCTTCAAAACATAAGATTGAATTGTCCGCTATATATTCAGGGTGCAAAGAATCGAATAGGATCTTTATCTTTGCCCCATGCTCAGTTCTCAATATCAAATGGGACCAAAGTAAAATGCCCCATGCTCAATTATTTGTTGAAAAATTCCTTTAGAGTCTGTAGGCACTGGGTTTTCTTGACTAGCCTTTTTCTTAGGTACCGAGAGTACACTATCTTGTTCACAAATTGATTTTAAATAGCTTGGCCCTAGTGTCTTTTGGCTTTTCACCATCTCCTCCTGACTTTGAGCCAGTGCCATATGGCCTAACTGACTGCTTTCTAGCTGATATATTTATGCTAGAGGCCTCTACAATCCCTTGCTCTTTTCTCTACGAAACTCTTTGCTCATGGGGAGAACTCGCACTTTGGCATCATTTTTCGTTCAACCAGTCTAAAGTTCTTCTCAAAATAGGGGCAAAAAGGACCATTAAGTCTAAAACTTCATTCTCTAACCAACTAATTTTGTACAAGGGCCTAGCACCAGGGGCCCAATATTCAGGATCAAAGATCACCAAGCCTTCTTGTGCATCTTCTAGAATATGGAAAGAAATACCAAAAGCTTGTATTTACCTTAGGGTCAATCTCATGAAATTTCTTCTATGCACCTCGCCTTCATCTGTACAATCTTCCAAAAAATATTCAATATTAGGGCATTTTTCTTAACATAACCCTTGCTATCAAAATTAGTTCTCATGGGAAAACACTAAAAATTGAATTCATTCAGGGCTTTCTGCACACCCCTAGCAATATTATTACTTTTTCAAAGTATTGAATAGGGATTTTCTTCAGCCTATGTCTCAAACTCAACATTCCTTATGTGATTTGTGTCAATGTCATTTGTCTGAGTCCCACTGCCATTGCCAGTACCAGCGTTTCAAATTGGAGTGTCTATGCTGCACAACCCGGTCCCTCTTCTTTCACATGTGGACCTCTAGATTGCGAGTGCCCTTTCAAAAAGATTTTTTTGGAAATTATACATAGTTCCTTTCATCCTCAAGCAATTTTCCAGACTCTTGTCTAGTTTTTTTCCTTTAACTTTGATTTCAAAAACCCCAATGTACTAAAAACTCTCTCATCCTCCACCAACCCTAGAATATCATTGTTTGACATAAATCAACAAGTTTGAAATATTTTGATATTGAATCATGTAATATTTCACTCTAACCTAAGTTTGTCCAAACCTTTTTTATTGATCTCAGTTCAAAGGCCTTCTTCGTGCCCATGGATTTATACTAGTCCTTCATAGCTATTACAAAACTCCTACATTGTTGTCCAAGATTGTCCTTATTTAAAATTACTTTTATTGTCTGCTCATTGTATGTTACACTTTTCAAAAATTGTTCAATCAAGATTTTTACTTTATCATGAAAATATTTTGGGTTATCTCGGTTTACCCAAAATTGAGGATACACAATACCCATGCCTTTTAAGTATTTCATGTCGAGGAAATCTTTCACGAATCTCTAAGGAAAGAGATTTTGCAATTTCCTTCAAATTATCACTAACAGATTTAACAATGTCATTATTTAATCTTCCTCATTAATAGCTACTTCTCTGCTAGAGCACCTAGTTGTCTTACAATGGTACATTGGTATCTCATATCCACATACACAGATACATAAGTGCCCACTTGCATTAAAATGTAAATAATTATTAGGATTATTCAAATCAATAATTTTCCACCACATGAAATAATTTGGGCCTTCTTGCGTTAGATCTAGATATAGATGATCGAGGTCCAAGCATGTATGTTTACATAGATTGGCATATTCATAAATATACATAGTTCTATCTTGGGCTTTCTTCATGATAGTTTTTATCACATCCAGCATGGGGTGAAGACTAGCTAAAGTCAAGAGTGTCTCTATATCGCTTAACCTATGTAAGAGGTCAAGAGCTTTGTCTACTATGTTGTGATGCTCGTACATCACTCCAATCAAGGATTAAGATTCTAAAAGAACTTGTTGTGTTGGTCCATGCAGGGATATCCATCTGGTATCAACATCATTGAGAAGCTTGTTTCTTGGTGTTATTCCCTTAGCAAAATTTTAAAATTCTACGAAACGTTTGGGACTTCGGCAAAAGTATGTGTGGATCTTGCAGACTAGATTTTCAACTTTTGATACTATAGGAAATTTTCTTACAATTTTGAATGGTAAATTCATTCTGCAGGCAATGCAGTGAATGCCAAGTATGTATGGTGCACAAGTGGTTTGTAACTTTGTGAAAAAATCACTCCTTTGAACTTGCATCACTGCATCTCCATTAGCTCCTACACACACCAACATTTTGGTAATTCTCAACTCATCCATACCTGCAATTTCATTCAAATATTTCTTGACTTGTTCAAATAGATTTTGCGATGTTGAACTATCCTTCATTTTATGAACATAGAGAAGATGAGCTTGGTGAACATGTTGTTCTACAGTATAGAAGAATTCCTACTATTAAATATTTCAAAGTATTTGGAAGCAAATTCTATATCAGAAGTGATGAGGAAACTTTGGGTAAGTTTCATGTAAGATGTGATGAAGGCATTTTTCTTGGATATTCTACTAATTGCAAGGCATACAAATGTTTCAATAAAATACTGAGAAATATTGTAGAGAGCTCAAATGTGAAGGTTGATGAGACAATGAATAATCCTATTGACATTGATAGATATGTATCTGATGAGCATGATTGTGTAAGAATAGAAGATATTACATATGGAAGAACGGGAAAAATACATGATTGTGTAAGAATAGAAGATATTACATATGGAAGAACGGGAAAAATATGAGCAAGGGAAGTGGGATGAATAGAATGAAATAGAAGAAGATGCTCTGGTGATGTCCCCTAAGACACTGAAATATGTATAGAAGAATCATTCAGAAAGTGAGATTATTAGAGAAAAGACAAAAGGCATGTTGACTAGAAGTAGAGCTATTGTTGAAGTAAATCTATGTTTACTTTCTGAGATTGAACTGAAGATTGTATGTGAAGCTTGTAAAGATGAACATTGGAAGGAAGTAATGAAATAAGAACTCTTGTATCTATTGAAAAGAATCAAACTTGGGAATTGATCCCAAGATCGGCAGATAAGAACATTATTGGATCAAAATGGGTATTCAGAAATAAGTTGAATGAGAATGGAGAGGTTGTTAGAAACAAAGTGAGGCTTGTATGTAAAGGATACTCACAAGTAGAAGGCATAGATTTTCAAGAAACTTTTGCTTTGGTAGCAAAAATGGAAGCTATAAGGATGTTCTTGGAATTTGATACTCATAAAGACTTTAAGATATATCAGATGGATTTCAAGTCAGCATTTTTTAATGGTGAACTAGAAGAGGAAGTTTATATGTAACAACCAGAAGGATTTTAGTTAACAAAGCAACTGGATATGGTGTGCAGATTGAAGAAAGATTTATATGGGTTGAAGCAAGCTCCTAGAGCACGGTATGCGAGAGTGAACTACCTAGATTTTTGTTGCCTCAGAGTGAGTGTGCATTTGTTTGGAAAAATAGCCTAGATCTGATCCACATTGCGATGGACAAACGATCGAAGCTTGATCCGACTCTCTTTTATTTTTTTCCTTTTCTTTTCATCTTTGGCAGTGCATGCTTATGCCTTTTATAATGCTCTTTATATCATTTCCATGTGTGTTCTTTTGTGCCTATCTTGGTTTGTCATGGGATCTTTATCCTGGGGACTTGATAACCCCTCTTGATCGTTGCCATGGTTTCCCAGGAAGCTGAATTAGGAGGTATAACTTTGGCATGGTTTGACCGGAAGCCGAATGAGGGAGTGACTTTCACTTAGCCACTCGTGTGTGTGTGAGTACATACCAACCATGAGTAGATGTGTCTCATCGTCTTGGATCTCTCACCCAGTGGACTACCTAGATTTTTTTTGACTTAGAGTGAGTGTGCATTTGTTTAGAAAAATAGCCTAGATCTAATCCACATTGCGATGGAAAAACGGTCGAAGCTTGATCCAACTCTGTTTTATTTTTTTCCTTTTCTTTTCATCTTTGGTAATGCATGCTTGTGCCTTTTATAATGCTCTTTATATCATTTTCATGTGTGTCATTTTGTGCCTATCTTGGTTTGTCATGGGATCTTGATCCTGGGGGCTTGATCACCCCTCTTGGATGAGCCAAGTATTCTTTAATTTTGTTGAAGCCTTGTTGACATTCTAGATCCCACTTGAACGTAGTGTCTTTACGTAGCAGATGTGTAAATGATTGGCATTTGTCAGCTAATTGAGCTATGACCCATCTGATAGATTGTAACTTCCCTTGGAGGCTTCTTAATTTCTTGAGGTGACAAGGCGTGAGCATTTCCATTATAGCCTTGACCTTTGTTGGATCTACCTCTATACCCCTCCTAGAGATGATGAAACCCAGTAGCTTCCCAGATGTAATTCCGAAAACACACTTCTTTAGATTTAGTCATAGCTTATAATGCTCTAGATGCTCAAAGATTTTCTTTAGGATCTTAGGATATTCTTCTCTTGTTCTAGACTTCCCCAATAATTTATCGACATAATCTTCCATTATTATATGAATAAGGTTGTGAAAGATAACAATCATGGCATGCTAATAAGTAGCCCTTGCATTTTTAAGGCCAAAGGGAATGACATTGTAGAAAAAGGTGCCCCAAGGGGTGGTAAAGGTAGTTTTATATTGATCCTTTGTAGCAACTTTGATCTGATTATAGACAGAGAAACCATCCATAAGGGATACCATCTCATGTCCTGTAGTAAGGTCCACTAGCATGTCAATGTTTGGTAGAGGGAAGTTATCTTCAGGACAAGCTTTATTGAGGTTCTAAAACTCTATGCAGATTCTGATACTCCCATATGGCTTGGCAACAAGCACTATGTTGGATATCTATTCTGAATAGTCGATTGACCTGATGAACCCAGCTTCTAGCAACTTTTCTAGCTCTTTCTTAACAAGGAGAGCTACTTGTGGATGCATCTTTCTAAGCTTTTATTTTAATAGGCTTCGCATCCAAACGAACATCCAAATGGTGTACCACTAAGGAAGGATCTAGACTTGGCATGTCTGAATAATTCCATGAAAAGTTGGTGATTCCTTCTTGTAACAGGTTGATGATGGTAGCATGCTCTTCTTCTTATAATGACTTGTCTACATATGTAATCTTAGGATCTTCTTCAGTTCCTAAGTTGACTTCTTGAGTTTCTTCAATCAAGATAGAGGATCGTTTGAATAGCTGAGTTCCAACAAGGGGAAGGTGAACATCCCCATCCTCCAGTGCCTCATCAAGGTTTCCACTGTCAGATACACCCTTTATTTTGACTTTTCATGAGTCGAGAAGTGCCTTAGAGAGGTTTTCACTAGATGACCCTTTTTTATTTTTTTCTTCTTACTTTTGCAGTTAGGGTGTTCATCATCCTTCAATCCCATGAGATTTTTACGTAGGTGTCCACTGAAGGAAAGGTATCGATAGGTGCACTTCTTTGCAGGTCCCAGTCAATAAGCTCAGGATGGCAAAGGGAAAGGTTAATGGAAAAGACGAATAGGTAGTCAAACATGGAGGAGATATCTACATCATCATTTATGAGTATGATGGACTCTTCTTCGGGTATGTCCTCAAGGAGACTATTTTCCACACTAATGTTATTAGAGGCACTAGTGGAGAGTGCGGGACCATTTTGTTTCCTGACATAGCCTAGGCCTATACATCTTGGTCGCACAAATGCTTCAATGAACTATCATCTTACTTGTTCTTCTATACCAAGACCTCCTCCTTGATAATTACACTTTTCAGCCAATTTTGATGCATGTGGATAAACCTCCTAAAATTATTCTACGAGGGGAGGTGATGATTCAAGCTCTTCTCTTTAGACCCATTGGCTGATGTTGTCATCCATTTGATCTTGAAGGGTGCCCAAATCTCAAAATGTTGTTGAACCCATGTTTCTAGAGCTGAGGGTGATTATCTTCTCTTCTTCATTTGATATGGACTGAGAAGGTTTACCATGTGTACAAGGAGATGGTGGCATGGTTGCCACATTTAGATTTGTGTGCATCTCATACTCACCACAACCTTTGTCTATGATCTAGACCTTGGTGATTATGGATTCAAAAGTGGAGGATGGAATGGATGATGTAGTGGATGACGGATTGGAAGATGGATTGGAGGATGAGGCCTGAGATACCCCCACTTCAACTCCTGGATAGTAATGAGAGTGGGGGAAGGAAGCTTCCAAAGCATGATAATATTCAAATGGTTGCAGATCAACATTCCATCCCATTAAATAGGAATTTAAGGCATTGATGGTAAGTGCATGGGATGACCTACATGGAATGGATCCATGGGAAGACAAGAAGGAGGTTGTATGGAAGGTCCAGATCAAGGACATGACATGTTGTGTATTGAACTATAGGGCCAACCTGAATGGGAAGGAAAATTATTCCTTCAGAGTCCCTTTTCTGCATTGTCATATGCTTTTATGGTGATGACCTGGTTGTTCAAGTGAGTGTGGGTGTAGCCAACCTGCTTTATAAATTTAAATGTACAAAGGTTGAGGGCAGAGCCATTATCTACCAAGACACTTTTTACTTTATGATGGGCTATGAGGACCTCAATGTGAAGGGGACAATTATGATTTGAGTCGATGGAAGGCATATCATTTTGACTAAATCTCAATTGATAGGTTGACGACAAGTGTCCTACTAAGGCTTAGAACAAAGTAGGATTTATGTCATTAGGTACATGGGTATCCTGTAAAGCTTTGGTTTGGATTTCTTAATGAATAGGAGAAGACTTGAGCAAATCCAAGATGGATATTTGGGCAGGTGTCTTTCCTAGGTGGTCAAGAATATTATATTAAGAACTTATAGGAGTTGGTTGGTGTGATTTGGAAGGACAAGGAATGGAGATGCAAGTGCGACGAGTTGTAACAACACATTGTGGATCTTTACCTTTAACTCAAATCATGGATATGCAAGGCTCGACTTGGCTATTACACATAACTATACTATCATAGTTATAAGGCACATTTTTATAGCTGATGTTATTGGTGTTGTTGTTTTGACTGTTGTTATTACTTGACCCAAGATTAGCATTAGACGTACTGGCACCCTGGTTGTGCTTTAGGAAGGCATTTTGATATATCTACAACTGAGCATTGGATGAGGTTTCCTAATTAGCATCCACTAATATATCTTTGTGATATATGAGATCTTGCACATATGTTTTGAGTCCTTGACACTTGTTAGTGGAATGGCCTTTGACCTTATGAAAGTCACAATACTTATTCTCCTTGTACCAGGCTGGATTTGGTTTAGACTCATCAAAAGGCTTAGTCACGGGATACGTGATCAGATAAATCGCTTGCAGAAGCCTATTGAAGATGAAACTTAAGGGCTCTCCCAAACCAGTAAAAGAGCGTTTATTGTTGCCTTGATTAATTTGATTGGACTGTTGAGGAGGACGAGGTGCACCTTGCGGCATAAAAATGGCATTTGGGATTGATTGTTGTGGAGGGGTATATTGAGGCCTTTGCAAGGTATTAGCTACTTGAACATGTTTGGTATCTATGACACCATTATTGACCGCTTTCTTGTTTTTGTTCTAGTAACGGGACTTATCCCCAGATGACTTTTCCTTATCTAGATTATAAATTTTAATTTTTCCCTTAGCGATGAACACTCTCTCAATGATAGGACCTTTTTCTATGACTTCTGAAAAGGTTGTGACATAATAAAGATTGAGATTATGTGTCATGTCCAGATGAGCATTCACCACAAAGAGAGTGACTAGGTCTTTCTCACTTAAGTTGAGATTTCATTCAACTAGCCAAAGCATGCCATTTTTGTAGGTAGCTAGCAAAGGTTTCACCCTCATGTTTTTTTTCTTTCAGAAGATCTAGGGTATCAATATCCTTCTCCAAATTGAAGGAGAAGTGTGTGACGAATTCTCTGAAAGATCCACAAAAGAAGAGATGGATCCCTTTGGAAGACCTAGAAACCAATCTAGATCCACCCTCGTTAAACTCCTAGGGAATAATCGTAGGAGATAATTGTCGTTGTGGAGGACTTCTTGGCAATGTGAATAGAATTCATGAAGGTGGTTCTTAGGGTATTTAGTTCATTTATACTTGTCAAACTTTGAAATTTCAAAATGTTTGGGAAAAGGAACGATCGAAATTGAGGGATCAAACGGATAGGGACAAATCTCTTCAAACTTGAAAGACTTTTTAGAGGTCCCTACTTGTAAGTCTTTCAATGTGGCTTTTACCTCTTCCCACTCCTTATTAGTGAGTGTTGATGAAGATGGATTTGACAAATTAGATGTATTATAAGGCACATATTGTTGATAAGATGAAGATGGGGTAGACATGGTTTGATCATATAATAGCATAGATGCATATGGAGGAGTTAACTAATGTTGATTGCTATAGGTGGGTTGTGATGGAGGGTTAGTATATAATTGATGATAGGATGGAAGATTTTGGTAATAAGAAGAGGAGTCCCCTTGTTGATATGATGGAGGTGCTTGATAATACGAGGCAGAAGCACCCTATTGATATGACGACTGCTGCTATGAGGTATAATATGGATTAGACTGATAGTTGTAGGCAGTGTATTGTTGGGACACATATGGAGGTTGTTATGGATTAGGTTGTTGGTAGGAAGTGTTTAGTTGTGGTTGTGAAGGGGTAGCATAAGATGTTTGTTCCTGATATTGTTATGGATTATGATAGGCATAACCAAGGTTTGGGTTGGATACAACAGGTTGCACATAGAAAGTAATTTACAGATGGTATAAGTATTAAGCCATGTGGTTGGGAATTGAATGGTGGGATTGTTGAGGTTGTGTTGGGATTTGTGGTTGTTGAAGAGGTTGTTGGTGAGGTGGGGTTGTTGGTAAAGAGGTTTAGTTGGAATTTGAGGCTGCTAGGTGATTTGAGGTTGTTGGAAGGGTAGAATTTTCTATGATATATTTTGATGCGGAGGACCTTGTGGATGATGAGGGGGTTGCAATGGATTACCCTGCTGCTAATGTGGGGGTGGCTATTGTTGTTGTGAAGGAATAGGGATATTCTACTATAGAGGTTATTACTGATGCAGCTAAGACAAAATTAGAATGTGTTGAGGGTTTTGTTGTGGTGTTTGTTGTGGGTTACCTTGTGGGGGTTGTGAATATGGAATGTTGCTTTGAGGAGGTTGCTAAGAGGTAAATAGAGGCGGCTGTAAATTGGAAGCGGGTGTTGATCTCAGGAGTGGTGGTAGCATAACAAAAGGATTGCCCCTAGTATTGACTGGTGGTTGACTTGGTTGATTAAGTGGGAGAGCCGGTGTAGATGACATGGGGGTCAAACCTTGCGAGATGTTCGAAGGTGGCAAAGGAGATAGATTTTGTGGCATACCATAGGCAAGGGGATCATTTGGATCAGGTTATGCTCTTGTGACTGTAATTAGAATCTGAGGGGGTGCACGAATTGGTACATCACGACATTACCAAACCCTGGTTGATACCAATTATCCACAGGGGGACCCTCAGGAATGTAAGAATTTCTAGGAGGGTTTTGTGAATTCTAGGGATCTTGAGGCATAAGAGGCGTGGGAGGTGGTGTATTGACATATTTGGATAGTTCTCAAATCTTGATGGTGGTTTGATGCCCTTCATGATCAATGTGGTGAGGATTTTATCCCCACACTCATTAACGAGGAGATCTATAATTTGAAGATTGACGTGATTATTGAGATAATCATCAACTGTAACCTCTAGTTGATTGACCATGCTCTCATCAATAGGAGGCGATGTGGTTTGAACCTTCATATTGGATTGTGACGAGCCACTGTTATTAGGATCCTGAAGGATGTTAGGCTAGGTAGCTTGCACTTGTTGTTCTGTTATGAGTTTCTTTGTTTGTGGTCGGATAGTAACGAGCATGAAAATGCAAAACTACAAGGTGACTAGGATGATACTACATGCTAAGATGCATAAAAAGGATGACCTAAGTGAGGATTAAAGGATTAGCTGAATATGATGATGAATCTATTGGATAGGGGATGCGATTAGATTTGATTAGATTGATCGATGAGATGAGATGATTAATATGATTGGATGATAGATTGGATTAGGTTGATGGAATCGGTTATAAACTAAGTTTAGAGGTTTGACTAGATGATGTAAGGTGTTGATTGACCGGATTAAACTACAAAAGGGATGATTATGGCACTGAATCTACCTAAAGATGGAAGTAGATTAAGTGGGTTGAAGATGATTTATTGACTCAGGACAGATGACAATCCTAGAAGCAAGTGTGAATGATGATGATCGGAGTCAGACACCTAAGCCAACTTGGATAAAAACCTCTAAAATGAAGTCTAGGGTATTGGGATCAATAAATCGATGATGAAATGGAACCTAGGAATTCTCTAAGATGCAACTATGTGATTTGATTAATGAATCGATGACTTTTGGAAAATGCAGATGGACTAAAGTGGCAATTACAGGAAGATGGATGATGATAAAACTTTTTTGATAGTGGAAAAGGACTCAAAAAACAATAAGCTTTCAGTGGTGAGAAGGATTCACTCTCTAGAATTTGTATGGGCAGTGCATACGCCTTTGTGTATCACAAATTCACCTCTTTCAATCACCACTTCACCTATTCGGGGCAAGCAAATTCACCTCTATGTTGATCAAATTCACTTAACTATATGACTCAAATTCGCCTATGTCTGAAGGTCAAACAGGAAATAGGTGAATCCACAAAGAAAATTCACCTATCTCTGATGGGGACACAAGAATAGGCGAACTTGTGATGCAAATTCACCTATCTCAATGCAGGTTCACCTAAACACCTAACAAAATCACCTCTAAGACAAGTGGGATCGCCTAAAACCTCAGAAGATCATAGTAGAATAGGCAGACTTGATTAGCAAAATCACCCGACAGGGTGAAAAATCCGCCTACTTCTTGAACAGTATGGACAGAAGTAGACTTGCCTAAAAATGGGATTTCCTGACAAAGAAACGGATTCACCTAAATCTTGACTTGTACATGTTAGGTTTTCAATGGCAGATATCTAAAAGCTAAATGCAGATTTTATCAAATAAACCAGAAGTAAAACACACAGAAAAATAACACAGAGAATTTAACGTGGTTCACCCAATGTGGGCTACATCCACCAAACCGCAGCCATCCAATGATTTCATTAACCAGTGTAAAACCCTATTACAATATCGCGAATAATCGCTTGTTTCTTATAATACTGTAACTCTATCCTAAACCCTTTATAAATTAGGGTTATACAAAATCGGGGATTTTTCCCTTTTTTGTGATTTTTCCCTTTTTCGAGGATACATGAAGAGTGTACAGTATAGAATGATCAGTCGCCACATACCAACAATCTCCCACTTGGAGACTGATCAGGCTCCACACCTAAACAATCTCCCACTTGGAGACTGAACCTGGACGACACCGCTGCACTTACAGCTCCCACTGGAAATAAGCACCTTGGATCCTGCTGCTTTCTTATACTTTAATTCAACCTTGAAGGCCAACCGAAGCTGAAGAGGAGCTCAGCTTCTCCCTTATCACCGCCTTAGTAAACATATCCGCTGGATTTACATCTGTATGTATCTTTGCCAGCTTTACCTGTCCATCCTCCATCACTGACCGAATGAAATGATACCTCAACTGTATGTGTTTGGTTTTAGAGTGCAAAGCAGAATTCTTTGCAAGATGTATAGCACTCTGGCTGTCTGTAAACAAGTAATTTTCAGCCTGTTGTTTTCCCAACTCTTCCATGAAAAGTTGCATCCATATCATCTCTTTTGCTGCCTCTGTTGCAGCCACATACTCTGCCTCTGTGGTGGATAAAGCAACCACCTTTTGCAATCGAGATATCCAACTTACTGCTGTCCCACCAACGGTAAATACATAACCTGTGGTACTCCGCCTGGTATCAATATCCCCTGCCAGATCTGAGTCAACATAGCCTTTTAAATCTGTATTAGATCCCTCAAAACATAAATGTTTATCTGGTGTACCTCTCAAATACCTGAGAATCCATTTCACTGCATTCCAATGCTCAATTCCTGGATTACTCATATACCGGCTAACAACTCCTACAGCATGTGCAATATCTGGTCTCGTGCATACCATGGCATACATTAAACTACCTACAGCTGAAGCATATGGTACTTTGGACATTTTTTCTTCCTCCTCTTGTGTCTTTGGACACATATCCTTAGTCAATTTTACATGACTGGGCAAAGGTGTGCTGACAGCTTTTGCATTCTCCATATGAAATCTCTGCAACACCTTTTTAACATAATCAACCTGAGATAAAAACAATTTCCTATTTTTCCTATCTCTTGTAATCTTCATACCAAGGATTTGTTTTGCTGCCCCCAAATCCTTCATAGCAAATGAATTTGCTAACTGTTGTTTTAACTCCTTTATGTGATCCATGTTAGACCCCGCTACAAGCATATCATCAACATATAAACATAAAATAATGTAGCTATCTTCACCTAGCATCTTAAAATAAACACAATGGTCTGAATTACACCTATTGTAACCTTGCTCAGCCATAAAACTATCAAATTTAAGATACCATTGTCGAGGTGCTTGCTTTAAGCCATATAAGCTTTTCTTCAATCTGCACACCAGTTTCTCCTTACCTTTGACCTCAAATCCTTGTGGTTGTTCCATATAAATTTCCTCTTCCAAATCACCATGGAGAAAGGCAGTTTTAACATCAAGCTGTTCTAAATGTAAATCTTCAACAGCCACAATACTTAACACAGTACGAATAGAGGTCATTTTAACAACTGGAGAAAATATTTCATCAAAATCAATACCTTGTTTCTGTGCAAATCCCTTTACAACTAATCTGGATTTAAATCTTTTCTTACCTCCATCCTCCTCTTTCATCCTATAAACCCATTTGTTTGCTAAAGCCTTTTTACCTGCAGGCAACTTGCATAATTCCCAAGTTTGATTTTTCAGCAAGGAGTCCATTTCTTCTTCCATTCCATGCTCCCACTGAACCTTGGTATCCACCTGCATAGCTTCATGATAACATTCTGGTTCACCAGCATCAGTTAATAGAATAGAGTACAAAGAGGGAGAAAATCTTTCTGGAGGTCTACTTAACCTTGAAGATCGCCTAACATTAACTGGAGTTTGTGGTATTTCTTGTTGTTGCTGTTGCGGAGCATGAGGAACCACTGGAACATTGGTGTTTGTAATATCATCCAGCACTGCATAATCCTGTTCTTTCTTCTCATGCTGCTGCAATAGATCTTTGTACAACATTTTCTCATTGAATATGACATCCCTGCTTCTCACAATTTTCTTATTTTCAAAATCCCAAAGTCTATAACCAAATTCATCTATGCCATATCCAACAAATATACATTTCTTTGATTTTGCATCAAGCTTGGTTCTATTTTCAGAATCTACATGTGCAAATGCTTCACAACCGAAGGTTTTCAGAAAAGAATAACTCACCTTCTTACCTTTCCATGCTTCCTCTGGAATACCACAACCCAAAGGATTAGATGGACCTCTATTAATTAAATAAACAGCAGTGTTTACAGCCTCTGCCCACATGTTTAAAGGCAACCCAGCATGCAATCTCATAGTCCGTGCACGCTCCATTATTGTTCTATTCATGCGCTCAGCCACTCCATTTTCCTGTGGAGTCCTTGGAACCGTTTTCTGCCTACGAATACCATTAGAGGAACAATAATCTTCAAACTCTTTGCTGCAATACTCACCACCATTATCAGATCTGAGACATTTCAACTTTTTACCTGTCTCATTCTCAACCAAGCTTCTCCATTTTTTAAAAGTTTCAAATACATCAGATTTCTGCCTAATGAAATAAATCCATACCTTCCTAGTTGCATCATCGATGAATGTGACATAATAATGAGAGCCACCGAGAGAAGATACCTGAGCTGGTCCCCATACATCCGTATGCACAAGCTCCAATTTCTCATCTTTCTTTTGTTTCCCATCCTTGAGAAAACTAACTCTCTTTTGTTTGCCATACACACAACTTTCACAGAAATCCATGTTAACACATTTTAGACCTGGTAAAGCATTCTTTGAATGAAGTACTTTCATACCTTTTGCACTCATGTGACCAAGTCTGTTATGCCATAGTGCTGATTCAGAATTGCAGCAACTATCTGATTTTCTTCCTGCTGAACTGCAGCAACTGTTCCTGAACATTGATTTTTATCTGCAATAGCTAAAGTAGAAGGAACAGTATGACCTGTACAAAGATATAAGGTGCCTACTTTCGCACCTTTTGCTACTACTAAGGCACCTTTTGTAACCTTCCAATTTTTATCACTAAATGTAACAACACAACCTTCATCATCTAGTTGCCCTGCAGAAATTAAATTTCTTTTTAGCTTTGGAACGTGCCTTACCTCATGTAGTAGCCAATGATTCCCATTCTGCAACTTGATCTTGATTCTTCCCTTTCCAACAATCTGACAGGGTTCATTATCTCCCAAATAAACTAGCCCAAAATCCCCTTGGACATAATCAAGAAAATAATTTCTATGGGGCGTAGCATGAAATGAAGCCCCTGAATCTAACACCCAAGAATCATCAGCATTATCAAGAGAAAGAATCAAAGCATCCTCATCAGATTTATTACTTACCACATTTGCCTCTTTATTTCCTTCCTGTTTGTCTCCTTCTTTATTTTTTCGAGACCAACAATCTTTCTTTACATGCCCTGACTTACCACAGTACCAGCAATCCCTCTTGTCTCTAGATTGGGACCTTCTGTCCCTTGATTTTCCTCGTGACTTCCCACGACTCCCAAAATTGTTTCGTCTCTCATTTGTTCTGCCCCTGCTTTCTGCATTCAAAACACTGCCTGATGTGGATGTTCCACCTGAGCTTTTCCTACGAATTTCCTCGCTCAAAATAACACCAACAACATCATCAAATTTCAATGTATTTGAACCAGAAACAGAATTGCTAACCGCCATTACCAAGCTATTCCAGCTTTCAGGCAAAGAACACAAAATCAAAAGAGCCCTAACTTCTTCATCAAAGTTAACTTTTACGGAAGTTAATTGACTGGTAACCGTATTAAATTCATTCAAATGATCAGTAACTGATCCACCTTCTACCATTTTCATATTAAATAAGCGCTTCATAAGAAATACCTTATTCGAAGCGGAAGGCTTTTCATATAACTTTGCTAGGGTTTCCATCAACTCTAGAGTTGTCTTTGCTGTTGTGATATTGAACGCCACCGATTGTGCCAGGCATAAGCGAATACTGCCAAGTGCCTTTCTGTCCAAAATATCCCAGTCCTCATCCGACATTGTTGTAGGTTTCTTGGTTTTCCCTTCCAATGGCCGCCATAAATCCTTCTGATAGAGATAGTCCTCCATCTGCATCTTCCATAACTGATAGTTCTGCCCATTGAACTTATCAACCTTCATCTTACCCTCGTCTGCCATTGCTCCCACTTAACCGTGAGACTCCCACTCAACCGTGAGACTTTCCTGCAAACGATAATTGAAAAACAACTCGCTCTGATACCACTTGTTAGGTTTTCAATGGCAGATATCTAAAAGCTAAATGCAGATTTTATCAAATAAACCAGAAGTAAAACACACAGAAAAATAACACAGAGAATTTAACGTGGTTCACCCAATGTGGGCTACATCCACCAAACCGCAGCCATCCAATGATTTCATTAACCAGTGTAAAACCCTATTACAATATCGCGAATAATCGCTTGTTTCTTATAATACTATAACTCTATCCTAAACCCTTTATAAATTAGGGTTATACAAAATCGGGGATTTTTCCCTTTTTTGTGATTTTTCCCTTTTTCAGTAATTTCGCGAAAAAGCAGGCCAAAAATTTTTCTCAGGGGCTACCGCCCCCGAACCCCCGCCCGGGGCCCGGCCCGGCCCCGGACCCCGGCGAGGATACATGAAGAGTGTACAGTATAGAATGATCAGTCGCCACATACCAACAGTACAAACACAGGAGACACAGGTGGAAACAAATTTTCCCCTGAGGACAATAGGTTTTCCTATCTAGAAGGATGTACAAAAAAGAAGACTCAGACCAAAAAAATAGGATTGCCCTTGTGGACAACAGGGTCACCCCTGAAGACGACAAATTTGCCTATTCTATGGGAACAGGTGAAGACTGACAAACTCGCCTAAGGGATGGATAAAATCACCTTTTCTAGGGAATGGGTGAAAATGGAGTCGCCTAAGAAAGGACCCACAGGCAAATTTGCCTCTAACATAGACAAATTCACTTAAAGGGATGACTTAAACACAAAATCGCCCTTTTGTAGGGCAAAATCTCCTGTCTACAGTGAAAATTCGCCTTTGTATGAAGTAATTTCACCTCTGAAGGAAGGGGCTGACTATTGTAAAGGACATCAAAGATGATAATCAACAGGCAGAAAGGCTGACCTGACTCAACTAAAAATAAAAGCGCTGGTATCGCACAATAAAGACACTCTAGGCAGCACAATCCTAGAATTAGTGATAAGGGTTTGCAAACATGATGGAGGCCCACTACCTTGAGTGGAAAACCCAAGGTTAATACTCTATAATACTGAAATATTCCAAACCAATTTTTTTTTTATTTTTCAATTAACAGATTTCAAACAATGCACCCGTTAAGGTTAGAAGATAAACCAAAACGTGCAGAAAGCAACTCTAACCAGAATGTACACCAGGATCCCGATGTGGGCAAGGTGTGAGCATTGGTCAGAGGATCTGAATTAAACTGCTTATGCAAAAAGCAACTCTAACCAAGGATGGCGCCGATGATGGCGAGCATATGGTCAGAGGATCTTCTTCTCTAAATACAGAAAGGAACTCAACGTCAAGAATGTGCTTTCCAAACCAAGATGGAATGGGAGCTACCATATGACGGAGATGCTAACTATGCTGAAAGTAAACTCAACACCAAGTATGTGCTACCCAATTCCAGAGTGGAAATGAGGCGACCATATGGCGGAGATATACAGAAATACAATGCAGCTTCAGAATGTAAAGTAAGATTAAGAGAAATGCTGACAGTACTACTGTTCAGCTTACAAAATATCAGAAGATGCCTGCAATAAACAAGATTAGAAGCTCTCCACTGCTGCAATAATAGATATGATCATTCCAAGGTTAATTATGACCTTCCAGATACAACTCTTCACCAAAATACAGATTACTCAAGACTGATATAACAAAACAGCAACGTAATATGCATAACCAGCAACCCTAGAATCCACTAAAATGCTCACAACTCACTCAATACTTGCCAGAATGACATGAGACCTGATGCAAACGAAAGCTATAATGATGGCAATGAGGACTAGACCAAGAAACAGCTAACAAATCGAAGTATTCTTTTTTCTAAACATTTGCCAGGCAGACCAGAATGGTGCGGCCAATAGAGAGAAGCGATTTTGCTTTTAAAAAATAAACACTCAATATTAAAATCTGAATCTTTGCAAGAAGGGTCGCCCCTATCAAGGAAACTCAATGAATCAATACCCAGAACGACTGTATTTTTATTTTCAGATTTATGAGTGAAACTACAGATTCAGCTTGACTTCAGCAACTTCAAAATGAGACTGAAATGCAAATCTAGAACTCCAAAAATGCAAGATACTCAACTGAAATGCAAGATAAACCTATTACAAACTATCTCTCAACTAGTTGCTATCTTTCAAGCAAGAAGAAGAGCCAAGCTAGGAGGCATTCATTCCTCGAAGCAATCCCAAAGCCATTCCGGCAGCATAACAATATTATAAAACATAAGATCCTCAAATGAGAACCCAAGGCTGTCTTTTATAAGCTTCTGTGGACCTTCCTGGAAACCCTAACTTCTTTTCCAAAGTCAAAACCCTAATCCCAAGAAATGGCGTCCTTTTCCAAGCATCTTTAATTTTGACTTCATTAAATTTCTCACTTAAATAAATGCGTCCTCCTTAAGGCTTAGTTTTGACTTGATAAATTCAATATAATTTTAATATAACCTCAATGATGGCGCCACCCTTCAAGTCCACCTTTTAAAATAACATTAAGTTATTTGACTAGGCCAAGGTGATAAAATAACATTTAAATTATAATGTTATTTTTAAGTGAAATGAGTTCAACTCTCCAAAACTGCATTCTGAAGCCCGAAACTGAATACGCCACTTGAGACAACTGAAGGGGAAAGTCAACTACCTGAGACCAACCTGTATACTGCCAAAAATAGAATTTACTAAAAATAGTAAATTCCAGAAAATGCTCTGAATGTCGAAATGAACATATTGCTGCGAAGCCCTCTGAAAACCCAGAAGGAATCCGCCATTGAATCCACCATCTCAGAGCCAAGACCTCCTCAAAAATAGGAAACCCTAATTTAACCTTCCGACTAGCCTTCGGGTTTCCAGAAAAAAGGCCAACGGTCATATGCACGATCAGGTTTGAGAAGGGGACATTACAAATACCGAGGTGGTTCTCTGGAGCACCCTTTCTCGCGAAGGTGGATAGCTAGAGTTCTAGTGGCATAGGGTCATCAATAGACACCACGAGCTCACCTTCACACTCTCACTTGAGGACTATCATAGTCCACCACGAGGATTCCTATCTCAACCCAAGGGAGTACATGGTGAGTAACTTTGGGGTATGATCTACATCCCCTACAATACACCAAGCTGTGACTAAAACACGAGTCTCTATTTAGACTATGCAAGGCTATCTCATGTGTTCTCGATATACACAAGGTACGTGAGGCACAAACGTGAACACCAACCCATCACAAGCGTGAGTTAGAAGCCCCAGTGAAGTATTGGAAACTCAAACCAACTTTGCACGTCTTATCTAAGTATCACCCTAACTTTGATGCTTTGCTAAACATGATGTCGCTAGGTACCCATTGGCTGATGTCATCATCCATTTGATCTTGAACAGTGCCCAAATCTCAAAATGTTGTTGAACCCATGCTTCTAGAGCTGAGGGTGGTTGTCTTCTCTTTTTCATTCTATGTGGACTGAGAAGGTTGACCATGTGCACAAGGGGATAGTGGCATGGTTTTCACATTTAGAGTTGTGCGCATCTCATACTCACCACAACCTTTGTCTATGATCTAGACCTTGGTGATTGTGGATTCAAAAGTGGAGGATAGAATGGATGATGTAGTGGATGACAGATTGGAAGATGGATTGGAGGATGAGGCCTAAGATTCCCCCACTTCAACTCTTGGATAGTAATGACAGTGGGGGAACGAAGCTTCCAAAGCACAACAATATTCAAATGGTTGTAGATCAACATGTATGGTTACTTCCATCCCATTGAATGCGAATTCCAGGCATTGATGGTAAGTGGACGAGATGACCTGCATGGTATGGACCATGGGAAGCCAGGAAGGAGGTTGTATGGAAGGTCCAGATCAAGGACATGACATGTTGTGTACTGAACTACATGGCCAACTTGAATGGGAAGGTGAATTATTTCTTTAGATTCCCTTTCTACATTGTCATATGCTTTTATGGTGATGACCTGGTTGTTCAAGTGAGCATGGGTGTACCCAACCTGCTTTATGAATTTCAATGTACAAAGGTTGAGGGCAGATCCATTATCTACCAAGACCCTTTTTACTTTATGATAGGCTACGAGGACCTCAATGTGAAGGGGATGATTATGATTTGAGTTGATGGAATACATATCATTTTGACTAAAGCCCAACTGATAGATTGATGACAGGTGTCCTACTAAGGCCTAGAAATAAGTAAGATCTATGTCATTAGGTACATGGATATCTTGTAAAGATTTGGTTAGGATTTCTTGATGAACAAGAGAAGACTTGAGCAAATCCAAGATGGATATTTGGACGGGCATCTTTCCTAGGTGGTCAAGAATATTATAATAAGAACTTACAAGAGCTAGTTGGGTTGATGTGGAAGGAACAGGAACGGAGATGCAAGTGCAACGAGTTGTAACAACACATTGTGGATCTTTACCTTTAACTCAAATAATGGATATGCGAGGCTTGACCTGGCTAATACACATAACTATACCATCATAGTTATAAGGCACATTTTTATAGCTAATGTTATTGGTGTTGTTGTTTTGACTTGTTATTACTTGACCTAGGATTAGCATTGGATGTACTAGCACCATGGTTGTGTTTTGGGAATGAATTTTGGTATATCTGCAGCTAAGCATTGGATGAGGTTGTCTAATTAGCATCCACTAATATATCTCTATGATATATGAGATCTTGGACATATGTTTTGAGTCCCTGACACTTGTTAGTGGAATGGCCTTTGATCTTATGAAAGCCACAATAATTTTTCTCCTTGTATCAAGCTGGCTTTGTTTTACACTCATCAAAAGGATTAGTCATGGGATACGTGATTAGATAAATCTCTTGCAAAAACCTATTGAAGACGACACTTAAGGACTCTCCCAAAGCAATAAAAGAGTGTTTATTGTTGCCTTGATTATTCTGATTGGACTATTGAGGAGGACAAGGTGCACCTTGTAGCACATATATGGCATCTGAGATTGATTTTTGTGGAGGGGTATATTGAGGCCTTTGTGAGGTATTAGCTACTTGAACATGTTTGGTATTTGTGACACCATCATTGACTGCGTTCTTGTTTTTGTTCCAAAAGCGAGATTTATCCCCACGCTTCTTTTCCTTATGTAGATTATAAATTTTAATTTGTCCCTTAGCAATGAGCGCTCTCTCAATGATAGGACCTTTTTCTATGACTTCTAAAAAGGTTGTGACACAATGAAGATTGAGATTATGTGTCATTTCTGATTGAGCATTCACCACAAAGAGAGTGACTAGGTATTTCTCACTGAGTTGAGATTTCATTCGACTAGCCAAAGCATGCCACCTTTGCAGGTAGCTAGCAAAGGTTTCATCTTCATATTGTTGATAATATGAAGATGGGGTGAACATGGTTTGATCATATGATGGTGAAGATTCATATGAAGGATTCAACTAATGTTGATTGGTATAGGTGGATTGTGATGGCGGGTTGGTGTAGAATTGATGATAGGATGGCGGATTTTGGTAATAAGTAGAGAAGGACCTTTGCTAATATGATGGAGGTGCTTGATAATATGAGGCATAAGCACCCTACTGATATTGCAGCTACTACTGTGAGGCATAATATGGATTAGATTGATAGTTGTAGGCAATGTATTGTTGGGACGTGTACGAAGGTTGTTGTAGATTAGGTTGTTGGTAGGAAGTATTTTGTTGTGGTTGTGAAGGGGCAACATAAGATGGTTGTTGTTGAAATTATTCCAGATTATGATAGGCATAATTGGGGCTTAGGTTGGATGTAGCGGGTTGCACATAGAAAGTACTTTATGGATGGTATAAGTACTGAGCCATGTGGCTAGGAATTGAATGGTGGGATTGTTGAGGTTGTGTTGGGATTTGTAGTTGTTGAAGAGATTTTTGGTGAGGTGGGGGTTGTTGGTAAAGAGGTCAAGTTGGAATTTGAGGTTACTGGGTGATTTGTGGTTGTTGGAAGTGTGGAATTTGTTGCGATATTTATTGATGTAGAGGACCTTGTGGCTGATGAGGGGGTTGCAATGGATTTCCCTGTTTTTGATATAGGGGTGGTTGTTGTTGCGAAGGAATAGGGATATTTTGTTGTGGAGGTTGTTGCTGATGTGGCTGAGATGGAATTGGAATGTGTTGAGGGGTTTGTTGTAGGTTACCTTGTGGCGGCTGTGGAGATGGAATGTTGCTTTGAGGAAGTTGTTGATAGGTAAACGAAGGTGGTGGTAAATTGGAAGTGGTTGTTGATCCTAGGAGTGGTGGTAGCATAGCAAAAGGATTGCCCCTAGTATTCATTGGTGGTTGACTTGGTTGATTAAGTGGGAGAGGCGGTGCAGATGACACGGGGGTCAGAACTTGTGGGACGTTCAAAGGTAGTAGAGGAGGTAAATTTTGTGGCATACCATAGGCAAGGTGATCATTTGGATTAGGTGATGCTCCCACGACTGTAATCAAAATTTGAGGGGGGTGCACGACTTGGTACATCATGATACTACCAAACCCTAGTTGATACCAATTATCCACAGGGGGACCCTCCTGAACATAAGAATTTCCAAGAGGGTTTTGTGAATTTTGGGGATCTTGAGGCACAAGAGGCATGGGAGGTGGCGTATTGACATATTTGGATAACTCAAATATCAACGGTGGTTTGATGCCCTTCATGATCAATGTGGCGAGGATTTTATCCCCACGCTCATTAAGGAGATGATCTGTCATTTGAAGATTGACATGATTATTGAGATACTCATCAACTGTAACCTCCAATTGATTGACCATGCTCTCATCAGTAGGAGGCGATGTGGTTTGAACCTCCGTATTGGATTACGATGAGCCAACATAATTAGGATCCTGAAGGATGTTAGGATGGGTACCTTGAGCTTGTTTTTTTGCCATGAGTTTCTTTGTTTGCAATCGAGTAGTAACAAACATGAAAATGCAAAAATACAAGGTGACTAGGATGATACTACATGCTAAAATGCAGTGAAAGAATGACCTAAGTGAGGATTAAAGGATTGGTTGAAAATGATGATGAATCGATTGATTAATTAATAGATTGGATATGGGGATTCTATTGGATTCAATTAGATTGATTGATGAGATGAGATGATTAATATGATTGGATGATATATTTGATTAGGTTGATGGAATCGATTCTAAATGAAGTTCAAAGGTTTGACTAGATGACGAAAGGTGTTGATTAATCGGATTGAACTACAAAAGGGATGATTACGACACTGAATCTACCTCAAGATGGAAGTAGATTGATTGGGTCGAAGATGATTTACTAACTCGAAATGTATGACAATCCTAAGGGTGAACCCACAAAAGTGGTTTACAATTCGAATGAGGAAGGAAAACTTCCAAAAAATGCCCCCACTCAAAATAAAATCATTTTGAGGGGTTTGAATGAACTCAAGGTTCGATCGAACCCAAAAGGGGTTCGTTCAAACCAAGATTCGATCGAACCCCTTTGAATGTGGAAACGTGTGTTTTCCATTGTGGAAGGGGGTTCAATCGAACCCTTTAGGTTCGCTTGAACCTCCCTTTTCCCACCTTCCCACCCTCTCTCACAAAAAACTTCCAGATTTTTGCCCTTCGAAGTGCGGGTTGAGGATGAAAATGGAGGAGACTTCACATACCCAACTGGAAGATGGTAGTCCTCAAAATGAGCTATCCAATGAATATAATTTTAATATGTTTTAGTTTTATTATGTATGTGTTTTTTTAGTTTTATTAAACATAGGTTTTTCACCGAAAATTAAGCTCTTTGTTTTGCACATGTGGAAAAATAGCAAATTATCAACCCTTGGAAAAACATAGGTTTCAACCGAACCGGGGTTCGATTGAACCCTTTAGGTTCACTCAAACCCCCCTTTTCCCACCTTCCCACCCTCTCTCACCAAAAACTTCCAAATTTTTGACCTTCAAAGCGCGGGTTGAGGATGAAAATGGAGGAGACTTCACAGACCCAACTGGAAGATGGTAGTCCTCAGAATGAGCTATCCAACGAATATAATTTTAATATGTTTTGGTTTTATTATGTATGTGTTTTTCTAGTTTTATTAAACATAGGGTTTTCACCAAAAATTAAGCTCTTTGTTTTGCACATGTGGAAAAATAGAAAATTATCAAAATAATTTTTTCTTAAAATATTTTCATGCTAGATATTGATTTCCTTGATCCATTAAAAAAAAAAAATTGAATTTCGATACATACACAAAAAGTTATGTTGTATACAGTCCGCCTATGTTTGAATTGCAATTGGTTTGACTTCGAAACTTGATTAAGGAAAAAATATTCAATAAAAAACTATGTGACCAAATGAAAGTGCTAGATATCATAGTTACAAATCTAAATTCGAAAAAATTAGAATTTTATCCTTCATACAAAAAGAGTTATGTTGTATACGGTGAGTGCCAATTTTTAAAAATGATGTTTTCTAAAAAAAACCAATTTTCATGGGAGATGGAAAAAGAACTGCAATCCAATTCCAAAAATTTTGAAAAAAATATTTTTAGAATCTATAGACAAAATTTGATGAGACTCTAGTTTGGATCATCTTCAAATTCCTCACAGTTTAGCCGCTATAGGTGCTTGAATGTGAAGATTTAGTTAAAAATAATAATTTTAGTGTCCAGTTTGGCCAAAAGTTCTAAACCATTATTGTGGGATCACTCTTAAGCAAGTGTGGATGATGACGATCAGAGTCAAACACCTAAGCCAACTTGGATAAAAACCTCTAAAACAAAGTCTAGGGGATTGGGATCAATAAATCGATGATGAAAATGGAACTTAGGGATTCTCTAAGATGCAACTATGTGATTTGATTGATGAATCGATGAATTTTGGAAAATGCAGATAGAATAAAGTGGAAATTACAGGAAGATGGATGATGATAAAAAAATTTTGATCATGGCAACAGACTCGAAAAATAATAGGATTTTAGTGGCCAAAGGATTCACTCTCTAGAATTTGTATGGGCAACTCATACACCTCTGTGTATCATAAATTTTTCTCTTTCAATTGCCACTTCACCTATTCAGGGTAGGCAAATTCACCTTTGTGTCAATCAAATTCACCTAGCTATATGACTCAAATTTGCCTATGTCTAAAGGTCAGACAAGAAACAGGCGAATTCACAAAGAAAATTCGCCTATCTTTGATAGGGACATAAGAATGGGCGAACTTGTGATGCAAATTCACTTATCTCAATGCAGGTTTACCTAAACACCTAAAAAAATCACCTCTAAGACAAGCGGGATCGCCTAAAGACTCAGAAGACCGTAGTAGAATGGGTGGACTTGATTAGCAAAACTGCTCGACGGGGTGACAAATTCACCTACTTCTTGAACAATACAAACGAAAGCAGACTCGCCTAAAAATGGGATCGTTTGAGAGACAAATGAATTCGCCTAAATCTTTACTTGTACAAATGGAGGAGACATAGGTGGAAATTAATTCACCCTTGATGACAACAGGTTCACCTATCTAGAAGGATGTACGAACTGTGGGAAGACTCAGATTGAAATAATGAGATTGCCCCTATGGACAACAAGTTCGACCCTGAAGATGATTTTTTTTCCTATTCTATGAGAATGGGTGAATTCAACGGGTGAAGACTGACAAACTCACCCAAGGGATGGACAAAATCACCTTTTCTAGGGAATGAGCGAAAACAGGGTTGCCTAAGACGGGACCCATAGGCAAATTCGCCTTTGACAGAGCCAAATTCGCCCAAAGGGATGACTCAAACCTAACTCAAACATGAAATCACCCTTTTGCAGGGCACAATCCCCTGTCTACAATGCAAATTTTCCTCTGTATGAAGAAAATTCGCCTCTGAAGGTAGGGGCTGACTGTGGCAAAGGGCAACAAACATAACAATCAACAAGCAGAAAGGTCAGCCTGACTCAACTGAAAATAAAAGCACTAGTATCACACAATGAAGAAGTTACTCTAGGCAACACAATCCTAGAATTAGTGATAAGGGTTTTCAAACTTGAGGTAGGCCTACCATCTTGAGTGAACAACCCAAGGTTAATACTTTGCGATACCGGGGTGGTTATCTGGAGCACCCTTTCTTGTGAAGGCGGAGAGCTAGTGTTTCAGTGGCACAAAGTCGTTAATAGACGCCACAAGATCACCTTCACACTCACTTGAGGACTATCATAGTTCACCATGAGGATTCTTATCTCAACCCAAGGGAGTACGTGGTGAGTAACTTCGGGGTACGATCTGCATCCCCTGCACTACACCAAGTCGCGACTAAAACACGAGGCTCTATCTAGGCTATATAAGACTATCTCATGCGTTTTCGATATACACAAGGTACATGAGGCAAAACCATGAACACCAACCTGTCACAAGCGTGAGTTGAGAGCCCTAACAAGGCACTAGAAACTCGGACCAACTCTGCACGTCTTATCTAGGTATTGCCCTAGCTTTGACGCTTCACTAAAAATGGCGTGACTGGATTGGGGTACAAATTTTCTTCTTCCCCCTTTATATACCCCTCTGGTAACACATGGTTGGAATCGTCCCCCGGGTGATGAAATCTTAGGTAGGTGTCCCTAAAGGAAGAAGATACTAGATGCTTCAACTGGTCCCCAAGCTCACACATAGCGCAAGGGGAGAGCTTAGACACACTAGCACCTCCTGGGTAGACTGGATTAGACTAGAGTAAGATATGATTTCTCGTCATCCAAAATTTCCTAAAGGCGCAAGGGGAGTGGATACATCAACAACTTACACCCGAGCACAACAAACAATGTTAATTGACCCTTTAATTAATTCTACGTGCACCTAACTATTATGGAAATCAACAAATAAACTAACTAATGGGGTCTTCGACCGATTGTCCTGCAGAAAATACGTTAGTAATTTAACACCACCGGTCTTGGACAAACGAGGACAAGCTGCACAATTCGCTAGTTAAATCACACACTCACAAACAAATAGGTTAGCTGATTAGTACTCAAAAACCAAATCAAATTGAAGTTGTAAATCAAAAACTTTGAGTCTCGGGTTCACCTCAAATTCGCCCCTGTGTCTGGCAAATTCGCCTTTTCTACTGATCAAATTCGTCTATCTAGTAGGATGGGAGAATTTTCTCTCACCTTTGTTGATTGCAGATTCACCTGTTTGTTGGGAAATTTCATGAATTCACCAATGTTTCAAGCAAATTCACCCCCGGTTTCAAGTTCGCCCCTTTTTGTAAAAGGGTGAATTTGCTTACGCCTTTGTTGATTGCAGATTCGTCTCTGTAATAGGAAAATTCGCCCATCAGGATGATTTCTCCCTTGCGTGTAAAGTCTAAACTTGCAAAATTTAAACCACAATAAAGGTAAAAGTGTAGACCCGTGACATGGGTCCCATCAGGCATGCCAGAAATGAGTGCAAGTGAATTTTCCTAGTCTAAAATTGGAAAACAAAGGGGATGCAAGCAAGGAAAAACACAAACAACACCTCAACGATCAACCTAGTTGAACTTGAACAAAACAAATGAGAAAGAGAATGATTTTACCTTGTCCAAGTTGATGAGTTGGTTGGCCCTGTTGATCGTTTGATTTGTGTGCTCCTTCCGATGACAAATAGCATAAAACCTAGTTCTAAATGATCGTGAAATGGTGAGGAATGCAATGGTACAAGTGGGTATTGCAATGGCTGCTTGATATGGATGCAAAAGGTGCAACAACAATGGAGGTTTTGATGCTTGAATGCTTGTGTGTTTGATTGCTTGAGTGAGTGTTTGCATGAGTGATTGAATGAATCCAATGAGGGCAAATTCCCCTAATTTTAGGGGAAATGCCACTAAACCATGGAGGGTCAAGATGAAGCCACCATGGACAAGATCAAGGGCCAGGGTGAATTGAGAATTCACAAGCCCTCACACCTTGCCATGTGGCGAATGAGGTGTCAAAAGGGATATGAGGTGGAGGTACTTTAAGGTACCTTGGGAGTGGGGCAAGATCTCCTCATAAAGGAGGTCTTTGTCCACATGTGGGTGACAAGACATTTAAGGAGGCCTAGGGGGAATACAAGTGAATTTAAAATTCACATGGGGAAGAGGTTACCTTCTCCAAAAGGAGAAAGTAATTAATAAAAGGTTGACTTGGGGGTATGCCATAAATGACATAGGGATTAGGTTGACCTAATTAGGTGATTAGGTTGCGCAAACAAGGGATTAGACAAATTAATGATAGATTAAGGCAAGTGGAGGGTTATGGAGGATGTGACACTAATCCTGATTAAGGGGTGTGCACATCCTAATCACAGGTTAATTAAATTAACCTGGATTAGAGAAGAATTATGGAGGATGGGACAAAAAGAGAGAAATAATGAATTTAAAAACTAATTTAAATTCATAAAGGTAAGCGACTAAATTAAACAAATTAGAGTATTTATTTAATTTAGAGAAGAAAGGGGAATAAATGATGAAGTATTTAATTAAATACTTTAGGAACTTTAGAAAAGGAGGAATATTAATTAAATAATAAATTACTTAATTAAAACCGATGAGGGATGTGGGATAGAGAAATGAAAGGGGATGAATTTGATCATATGGGGGTGGTCAAATTCCGATGTCTACAGTTACATCAAAGTGTTGGGCAAAACACAATAATTTTTTTTTATCATTTGATTTTCACATAAAAACAAAAAAAACCATATTTTAAAACATTAAAATTCTCTTTCTTCCAATCAAACCCCTTTCTTTTTTATTTAAATCAAATTTGAACTTTTAAGATTTAAATTCTTAAAGCTTAATAATAATACAAATTTAAATTTAATAAATCTTTTAAAGTGTATTAAATTTTAAAGTTATAGTACATTTATTTTAACTTGGTAATTTTGGAATCATGTAAGTGTATTAGACATTGCGAAAATTCTTTATTGAACCAAAATTTTGGTATTCAAAAGATTCAATTCAATGAAACTTTTACAACTGCAAAATGATTTTGACATTAAGAATTTTATTTTTTTGAGTTGCTATGACACTTTTGAAAACTTGACAATTTTCATATTGGCTCTAAACTTTTCAAATAGGAATCCGCGTGCCTTGTCAAAGGTTATTCATCATAATTAAACCAACATTAATATTTTCATACAAATTTGTGATGGTTTCAAGATTGTGGGTACTGTAATTGTTGGTTTGGATAACATATAAAAAATATTATTATATTTTTGAATCCTCTTACAATCGATATCCAATATTAGTACACAATACATTTAATTTTTCAATATTTTATTAATTTAAAAATACTCATTTTTTTTTAGAAGTTAAAGTTCAAAAATGAGTTAAAACTTTTTTGACCAATCAGATTGATAATAATTCATTTTTTATAATTTTTTCGTGAAATTTTTTAACATTTAATTTTACAAAAGATAAATATTTACTTTCCATAAAAATTTAAACTTCTGTATAAATAATATAAATAAAGATGAAAAATAAATATCCTATCATATACCATGTACGTAACTCAACAGATAAATGTTATTACATTAAATATTCTCAGAAATGCTAATTTCACAATTATAGCTATACATTTTTTTCCCAAATAAGAGTGCTCTCTAACATTTGAAGGGTAGCTCTGGATTGATAATAATTGCTTGACAGGAAAGGTCGACTGTCAAATTGTCGCGTGCCCTCCATTGAACGGCGCCATGCCCAAAACCTTTATTAATCATTGTCCTGCTGTTCTTGGATCTTCAATTTAATTACGTCTACTGGTGTCGAGGAAGAGGGCTGGAAAATGCAAGGGCGCTTTGAGGGAGGCGTCTGAGAGAGCGAGGCGTTTTGTAGCTGTTTCACTTTTGAACACCTGGACTAAGCCACAGGCGTATCTAGGAATAGGGAGGGCGAATTAGGAAGGCGTATTTCAATTTTGACAGAGAGACTGCCAATCGAAGGGGCGACCGAAGCTGAGGTATACCATTTTTCTATTTAGGTTGCAGTTTAAAACCAGGTTTCTTTCTTTCTTTTTAAAAACTGATCACCAGTCTAAAACCTGGAGTGGCTTCTTATTTGGTTGAAATACCTTATTTATTTATTTATTTTAAGAGCAATTAAACACGGAAAAATCAAAAGGAGTACATGAATGCACAAACTTGAGCCTGTCGAACAGATCTAGATCCTGCACCCTATAGAACGATGACACAATTCAGATATAAGAAGTTTTCTTATTTGTTTTAAACTTCTAGCATCTTTGAATAGGAAATAGTGAATCAGCCTTTTTAAATATTGAAACATTCTTTTATTCTATTTAGTTTGTGGCGACGTTTGGGAATATTTCGGCATTTAGAGACTAGTTGAAAGGAATTTGATTTAATCTCAGCAATACCTGCGTGCTAGACAGAGAGGCACAGGGTCAAAGCCGAGATTAACTGTCAGGCATTCAAGACTGATTTTAAAAAGCCAGCGGTTTTAAATTTTATTAAACAACGCCGGGTTGTTCCGCTTGCATAAGTTAAGTAACATTTATAGATTTATGGCATGGCGAGCCGTGACCTTGGGCCTAGGGGCGCGGGTTGTGTTATGAGGAAACTTTAGAATTATGGGGATTAGTGGAATACATTTAAGAGATGGATTGATATTACATTGTGAATAGGTTTAATAATTGATCAGAAAAACATATTAATAATGATAAATAAGTTAAAACACTTACAGGTGTTATTGAATGGTCTATTGCTACAAATATCTATAGCCTTGTTAGCCAAACACTGCACGGATAGCTCTGTTAAAAAAATCATAATTATGGCATAACGTTGAGATTACCATTGACAGTGAAAGTGGGCGTTTGAGCAAGAAGAGATTGATAAGATGTCAACTAATGTGCTGTAATGTCCTCTTTTGGGATATTCTTTAAAACAACAATATTTGCTCAAAATATGGCAATAGTTTTATCCAAGATTAAGAAATTTATGATATAATCAAATCAATAAGTCATAACACAATACCCAATGAGTCAAATCGTGAATTCCGAGCAACACTTTGCAAATCTGTTGAATTCAAGGACCCTGTCTCTAACTCTACAATGACAATACCAAGGACCCCATCCCTAGAATGTTGAAGGTAGGAAAAGACCCTGTCCCTCCAAACCTTAGCTCACCCTGTGAGCCTGGACTCCATCTGGTTTGCAAATACTACCTAGAATTCACAATTGATAGCTTGATGTATTTGCTTGAATATTGCTGATTAATATTTCTTGATGGATTGACACTTCAATCCTTGAATAATAATTGTATTTTTTAACCAATGATTGCTGTTTGAATCTATTTTCTGCAGTATATTTATTACTGCCTCAATTGCTATTGATTTCTCTTTTTCCCTTGATTGATATGCTGAATTGATGATCCTCCAAATGATTTGTTCCCTCATTTTTATATCCTTATATGAGAGGGAGTCACACCTCTTCATTGAGACTTTTACCTTGCAAGGGATACATCCCTTCATAACTTAAGTGCTGCCTTTTATGGTTAATTTATCTACATGCTGTTTGGTAATCGCTGCCCACTAATAATCCTTAATTAATCTTAGTTGGCCCCTTTCTAAATAAATCGCTGCCATTTAATTTCTTTGCTAAGAGTAAGGACAGCGATCAAGGGTTTGTAATGCTGCGGCTCTTTTAACATGGTAGAGGCACGACACGTGCACAAATTTCTTAGGAAGGATGAAGAAGCCAAGGAGAAGCATAAGGCAAGAAACAAACTTGAATGTTATACTTTCAACTTGAAAATTAGGATGATGGAAGCCAACACTAGTAAGATGTTTGAGCCCTTTGTTGCCCAAGGTATTATCCAAACCTTGAAAGCTGCTTGGATAAGAATGGCTGTGTATGAGTTCACAAACTGCAGGCTAAATTGAAAGAACTAGAGATCAAATACAAGCCCTTGACATAAACACATATTTTGAAATTTAGGGTTTTTATCGGGGTCGACAGGCAAAATATTTTTTGACTCAACAACTTTAAAAATACTTAAGTTTCTTAATTTAAAAAAAAAAATTAATGCAAAATATGGCGACAAATTGTATGAAATTATTACACAAGTAATTGGTAAATAATTTGATGTATTAACAATGAAGCGAAAACTTCAATAAATAATTTAAAAAATGTACAAAATCGGGAAGTTTCTAAAAAGAAACTTCAGATAAGATCAAAGACAATCTTTTCAATATACTTTACAATAAAATACATTATTGAGCATTAATAATAAATAATAAATATTATTTTAATACCCTCTCTTAATGCTCAATCTTTCAACTACACCAAGATGCCCTCTAAATTTTACAAACTTATCTGGACTGAGCGACTTGGTGAGAATATCCGCTGTTTGATCCTCTGTTGGAACATACAGCAACTGAACTGATTCGTCTTCAACAAGCTTCCGAATGAAGTGACAATGAGTTTCCACATGCTTGGTTCTTTCATGGAAGACTAGATTCTTGGCAAGTTTGAGAACTCCTTGACTATCACAGAACAAGGGAGTCGGACCTGCTTGAGATATTTGTATATCCCCAAGCATCCAACGAAGCCAAACTACCTCACAAGTTGCCTTAACTGCTCCCCGATACTCTGCTTCTATCAAGGAGAGAGCCACTACCTACTGCTTCTTACTAGTCCATGTGACTGCACTAGATCCCAAACTGAACACATACCTAGATTTTGATTTCCTATCATCAACCGAACCTGCCCAATTTGAGTCTGTGAAACCACTGAGTCTAGAATCTTGACCCCTAGTGTAAAGAAGTCCATGATCAAAAGTGCCCTTCACATAACGCAACACATGCTTCCTTGCTACCCAATGATCAGCCTTGGGGGCTGTCATGAAGCGTGAAATGTAGCTCACTGCAAAACTGAGGTCAGGTCTAGTGGTAGTAAGATAGATGAGGTTGTCCACTAGTTGCCTTAACAATGATTCATCTACTACCGGTGAGTCTGACTTAGTTGACAGTTTGAGCCCTTTTTCCATGGGTGTGGAGGCAGGTTTGCAATCTTGCATTTAGAACTTATCTAGTAGACTTCGAGCATATTTGGATTGGGAGATGAAGATACTGCTCTTAGTTTGCCAAACCTCAACACCTAAACAATAATGCAAAAGTCCCAGATCTGTCATGTCAAATGTGCTACATAAATCCTGTTTGATCTCAGCGATCAAATGTGTTGAGTTGCCAGTAATGATTAGGTCATCCACAGACAAGAAGAAGAAGAATATCACTGCCAGTATGTTTGACATATAGATTAGAGTCAGATGGACTCATCTGAAAGCCATGATCTGTGAGGTACTTGTCCATCTTGATGTACCAAGCCCGAGGAGCCTGTTTCAGGCCATAGAGTGCTTTTACCAATCTACACACCTTGTGTTCTTTACCAACAACCTTGAACCTTGGAGGTTGTGTCATGTAGACTTCTTCATTCAACTCACCATTGAGGAAAGCACTCTTAACATCCATTTGATGAACTTTCCAACCAAACTGGGCTGCTAAGGCAAGGATGAGCTGAATGGTACTCATCTTGGCTGTAGGAGCAAGGGTCTCCTCATAGTCAATGCCTTCCTTCTGTGAGAACTAGCTGCCAACAGAGGCCACAAACAGAAAATCCACAGTTGCAGGTGCTAATGTAGAGATCACAAAGAGTAAGAGAGCCGTCGAGAGTAATGGTGGACGTTTGGTGTATAGAAAACGTAGGTTCAAATTGCAGACGAAGGGATACACACAAGTCGCAGAATGACGAATAGACACCAGGACAAAACGAGCTTTGAAACCCTCAGATTCGTGCCCAAAAAAAAAAAAAAATGATGGAGAACACGTGCTTAGACGGTTGTAAATCGTGCCGGGAAACAAACAAAAGCGCGCCCACAAAGGGTTTATAATCATGGCCAGAATCTGCACAAAAAGCTCCTGAAAAATGCGGCTCAGAGGGACAAACGCGTGGAAGGCAAAACCAAGAACACGTGATCAGAGAGGGTTTGAAATTGCGGCTCTAGATTCAACGAAATCGTGGCCAAAAAAAACAAGCACGCAAATGCAGATGAAGCCCAAAAAATTGAGATTTAAAATCCGCGATTTTGTAGCAAGAAAACCCTCGATTTTCCTCCTCGATTTTTGAACAATATAGAGCCCACAAAAAAACCTTGAATTTTATTTTAGAAAAAAAATTCAACAGAAAAATTCAAGTTTTCCGCTTTGATACCATATTACGCAAGTAATTTGTAAATAATTTGATGTATTAACAATGAAGCGAAAGCTTCAATAAATAATTTACAAAATGTATAAAATCAAAAAGTTTCTAAAAAGAAACTTCAGATAAGATCATAGACGATCTTATCAATATACTTTACAATAAAATACATTATTGAGCATTAATAATAAATAATAAATAATAAATATTATTTTAATAGAAATGAGTTTGGTGGTGGGGTGGAGTAGCGCCTTTAGTGGATTCAAGGGGTGGCACATTCCTTGTCATGGTACAAGATAGGGTTGAGGGGTGGAGCCTTTGCTGCCAAGCCTAAATGAAGACTTTTGAGATCACATAGACCTTCAATGCACATTCCATTTTCATAATTTAGAAAAAGGTAAAAACTGTATGATTGCGAAAATCACATTTTTTCTTGTTTTTATGCATCCAAAGTTAGTTTGTCACAAGGGCCTAGTAAATTTCATAGACTCGTTTAGTACTTTGCAACTTGATGGAGACTTGGCAGAAAATCAACAAAAACTTGGCTGAAGTGAGTTGCGAGTTTACTACGGAAAAACTTGGTGCAAAAAAAATGGTGAATACTCGACAACTCACTGAGTTGTAAAAATATGGTCTTAAAATTTTACCCTCTTTTAGTATTGGATTGAGCTATGCTCCTCTCTATATATTATTCGGGAAAATCAATGCTTAACCATGTTCTAAATAAGCTTTAACTATTTAGTCACATGGTTTTCAACTACAATTTATTCATTGTTAGTGATATAAAGATTTGGTTCCATTGTGTTTATTTGTGTTGTATGAATTGAATTGATTTTCTATAATTTGGAATTGCTTTAAAATGACACATTGCTATAGTACAGAGTCATGCTTGCCAAGCATCTTCATGGCATGTTTGGTTTAATTTTTCCTACATAAATTCTTTTATTCTAAAAATGCATTTATTTTTATCTCTCCTATATAGAATCACAATGAAAGGGTAGGAATGAATTATAGAAGAAAATATTAATCTGCCATGACAGATAAAAGACAAGTCATGAAAGCAAACAACTTAACACCAATAAAGTCAACTAGGAAAAACGTCTCAGTATTTTGCTCATTGATGATGATTTACCTCTGTACATGGAAATAAATTCTAAATTCTAACTCTAGAAATTAAAATTTAGAATTTAGAATTTAAACTAAATGGTACTTAAAGGTGCTATTGAATGGCTAATAGGCACATATATTTATAACCTTGTCAGCTAAACACTGCATGGAATGACTTTGCCAATAAAACATATATGTATAGTGTTTGGCTGATATGGCTATAAATATATGTGCCTATCAACCGTTGAATAGGTGTTATTACTTGTTTTAAGTAACACAAAAACTTATTTAACTATAAATGAGAAAATAAAAAAACTGCCACTGATATTTCTTAATGATAGGAGGGAGTGGGAGTAGAGCTATATTATAGAAACCTTTTAGTATTGTATAATAGAGAAACAAAATTCAGAAAATATTAATCTTGAATTAGTAAACATCTTGGGGCTTTTCCCAAGAAAAATGGGCCAATGCTATATTCCTTTGCTTCACGTGACTGCCCAACACCATTTCACCTTTGCCTTGCTTAAAAAAACAAAAAATTACAATTCAAAGAATAAAAATGGACTTGGAGTGAACTAGTAATTTTCAAACAATTGTAAGCAGATTTTGTGCTCAGAAAAATAATCTTAACTGCAAACTAAAACTTAAAGTTGTTTTTAAATTTTAATGCCTAACCATAGGACAAAAACACTAATAATAAAATCTGATTTCTTGTGCCCAACTATAGGAAAAAACACTAATGATAAAAACTGATTTCTTGTGCCCAGCTGTAGGAGAACAGCAGCCAGCAACACATTTGAAAAGCTAACACTTCTTCTTTGTGAGGAAGGTCTTCTCCATTAAACCCAATCTCTCTCTCAAAGTATTTCAGACTTCCTTTGTCAAAATATTTGCAACTTGCTCATTTGAGGGAACATAGTAAAGAACAATTGTTGCTCTATTTTGAATTCTGTCCCTGAGGAAATAATACCATGTTAATTTATAGACCATGGTAGGCAGATTCTACACTCAGGAAAAAAAAAATCCTAACTGCAAACTGAAATTGCAATCAAAACAAAAGATGGGTGTATGATAACGTGTGAACACTCATTTCTAAAAGTATGAAAAACAAACATGTAAAAAGATGCCATTTCCTTAAACTGAAACTGATTACACTCAAATGCTGTTCTTATTTTGTATTCTCTATTTTTTTTGCTACTAAGTTTTGCATTTGAAATCTCTTTTATAGACCAAGAGAATCTTTTGGGCTTAAATGCAACTTAGTTGGAGAACCAAATAGAAGAATAGGCAAAAAAAAATAAAAATTAAGGAGAAAGTTAAATAAAACAAAAGACACAAAAACAACTTATCTTCATGAATTTAGAATCCTTCTATATATAGTATATACAAAAAGCCAAAAAATCTAGAAGAGTCCAACCCCTAGTTAAACTAGAGAAAAAGACAAAAAAGTAAAAACAAAACAAAACTAAAACTAGAAGATCATATTTATTGAACAGAGAGTAAATAGTAGGATTTGCAACAGCTTTGGTGAATATCAACTTCAACAAGTACTCATCAATCTGTGAGGAACAAGCACGTGTTGTTTGCATTTTCAATTTGCATTCATGGGTCTCTCATCCATGCTTTTCAAACCTTCTAGACTGATTTACGTACCCTTCTTCCTCTATGCTGACATTCAAAAAGGTAGTCTTTACATCAATTTGATATAAAAGCAAACTGAAATAAGATGCAAGAGAGATAATTACTTTGATAGGAGTGTATCTTGCAACTGAAGCAAAGGTCTTGTTGTAATCAACTCCCCCTCTCTGAGAAAATCCTCATGAAACGAATTTGGCTTTGTTCTTCTTTATGTTTTCATCTACTGCATGCATTACTTGGTACAACCTCTTGAAAACAATCGTTGATTTCCTGTTTGGTCTTGGCACAATCTCCCAAACATAATTTTTTATAATAGAGTTATACTCCTTTGTCATGACATCTTGCCATATTTGCTCTAAATTTGCCTCTTCAAAACTAGAAGCTTTTTCATTTATGATGGAAGACATCAAAGCAAGATAACTTGGAATCTTCTTAGAGGAATGACTCATACTCAGAATGAAGTTTTTGCTGCTTCTTGCTCTTGTGCCTCCTACAATGTATGAGTAAGCCATCTAGGTTTTTTGGTTGTATTAGGTGGTAATGAGTTATCTATTGTTGCATTGCAATCAGTATTGCTATATTTTGTTGATCAGAACTTGGCTGAATTGCAATCAGTATTGCTATATTTTGTTGATCAGAACTTGGGACAACAAATTGTTCACTTTCATTAATCTTTGTTGGAGGCTCTCAAGACCTATAGGACCAAGCATCCTCATCAAACTTCATGTATTGGTTCACTATTGTCTTTTGTTGTGATGAAAGTAGGTTCATTGTTAAACCAAGAGCATATAGGACATTATGGTATTTAAGAACATCATTTAAAGGCATGTGAATATTGTCCATGTAACAAGATATGTAACATCATCACTAAGCTCCACTTGTATGCCTACAATACGGTTTGAAGTTTGTTAGAAGCCTTATTATTGAAGGTCATATGTCTTGATGCTCCATTGTTCACATACAATCCTATGTCGGAAGCAGTAAGTGGATAGACATGACACAATAGAGAAGGTTGTCTCAAGCTTGGATGGAATTTCGTCCATTGTTGAAGCTTCTGCACTTCTTGCAAACTGCTTGTGTTGCTACTATTGCTTCCCCCTTCCCCTTCTTCTTCTCAAGACATTGAGAAGCATAGTGGCCATTCTTTTGGTGTTTGAAACATTTTATATGGCTCAAACCTTTCTTCCCTTATTGAGAAGAATTTGAGCCCTTCCCTTTTGATCCCTCCCAAGACCTTTTTTTAACACCTTTTCTCATTTTCTTGATCGGTGCTTGAGTTTGATTCTCATCCACCTTGGCTGAAATAGTCTCCATTTTGGTTTTCTGTTGAACAAAATCATCCTAAAACTTCTGAGAAGTATAGACACCATAGTTCAAAAACTTGAATTTGGCAAAAACTCGACAATTTAAAAAAATACTTAAATTTCTTAAAAACAATTTTTTTTATGCAAAATATAGGTTACCAAATGTATCAAATGAGTGTGCAAAGCATTGGGGAAGTTTATTAGAGTTGAATGCAAAAAGAATACAATATTGCATCATCATGCAAATACAATGGCCAACCAATAACTATGATATGTATTATGAATTTGTGATGACCATCATTGAAAATCATCATCATAAATTGGATATTTTACTGCAATGTACAAGTTCCTTTTCCTTGTTCTACTGAAAATTGGGGCAAGGCCCCACTCCTTGTAGTAAGTTGTGGCTTCTCTCTTGTACAAGAGGGTTGTAGGTCCACCTTGGAACTAGATGGCAATGACTCGTCCTTTGCCTCATGTTCAACATCAATCCATTGCCTTTTGCTTTTGCTATAGCTACTCCCTCCATAGCTTGCTTCTCAAAATCAACAATCTTGTCTTCTATAAACAAGGGGCTGTTGTCATCCTGTGCAATCTAGTCTATATAGTGATCAATTTCATTCAAGTCTATAGCCTCCTAGGCAACTATGTCCACCTATCTTGTTTGAAGACAAAGGTTGTATTGTACAAAAACTATGTCATTGAGGTGTCGTTGAGACAAATTATTGTGTTTCTTAGTGCAAATGGCCTTAAACAAACTCTAGTTGTGCTCACGTTTAGAAGCACTACAAGGTTGAGACAAAACAAGGACTAGTTTTCAAAGATTTGGGGTACTTTACTAATTCTTCCCACCAAGAAGTAAGAACTCATAAATAAGATATTCAAAAGTTTGTAAGCAAGCAATAATTCTAACTTGTAAGCAATGATTGTAACTTGCAAGTAACAATTGTAAGATATAAGTAAAGACTCCTTTTTTTTGTCACATGGTGTTTGGGTAGATTTCCCTTGGATATACAGTGCCGAAGAAAATAGCCTCCCCCTAGTGTGCATGCAATCTTGCAACTCCTAAATGATTAGGTTCCTTTCCTCAACTTCATGTGTCATCCTCTCAATGCATGTTGAGAGGCCCTTCACAACCTCTCCATTAATATCTATGAAGTAATCCAAGAAGAAAAAAATGGGGTTGAGGTAGTACCTCATTGCACGAATGGGTTGGTGTTGTTCCAGCTGTGTGATGAATGATCTCCCAAATGAAATCAAATTTGTTTTAATATACTTTGTGGTGGTTTTGGATGGCCGCCTTGGCTCTCTCCATGGTCTCATAAATGTATCCCATTAGGGTTTGCTCCCCATCCACCAATTGCAAAACCCTCACCAATTGACATCTACAAACAAATTAAATTTACAATTAAAATAATTATTTCAAAAAATTAAAATTGAAGGTTTAAATTTGATATTTAAATTGAAGTTTGAAGTTACCTTGATGATCTCTGTATCTCTTTTCACAAAGACATCAATTTTTTTTTTCCTTCTGTTTGACCTCTCCATTAGCCTTTTTTAAATATGACAAATCTCAAAGGTGTTGAAAAGCTACAAATGCTTTGTAAGGTGAAGAAGTTAGTTGCAAACCTTGTCACAGCCACTCGCACAAGTTCTTTCCCTTTAGTGTGATCTCTCATCAAGCTAAGAGCCCAAGGGTGATTATAAATATGTTTTATGATGTTTTTGGTTTCTTCTACAAGTGGTCTTAACCAAACAATTTTACCTATGTCTTCCAAAAGAAGGTCAAGGCAATGGGCAATGCAAGGGGTCTAAAAAAGTGATGGACCCCTCCCCTAAAGTAGTCTTCCTACAGCCACATATGCTATTGGATTATCAATTATAACTTGCACTGCATTTTTAATGCTTATCTTGAGCACAATCTCTGCTAACATCATACTCAATTTTTTTGCATTTTTTACTTTACTAGAGGCATCTATGGACTTAAAAAACACCACCTCACCATTTGAAATTGCTAGAAAGTTGATGAGGGTGTGGAAGTTCCATTTGTCCACTCATTTGAAAGTATGGTTTTTCGAAAGTTGGACCATTATTTCCTTTGTTCTTCTAAAATTGATTATGCATTTATGACAACAGTTTGAAGTAATCACACACTTGATTCATGTGGAGAGAGTAACTTTTATTTTTTCCTTGCAACTATCAATGTCGTGACTAGAAACTTCCAGTATGGGCTCTTTGCCATGTTGAAAGGAAGGTTGTTGTAGTATTGGAAATTAACACAAGCATTATCTACTTCCTTGTGCATCTCATTGTTCCACATTGTACCTTGAAGCAAAGATTGTGCTCTAGGTGTGTTTCAAGTTACAAAAAAGTCTTGTGATTAGGATCTACTCAAGCTAGAGGTGTACATCTTACGATTGTGTGGGGCATGACTAGAGTGTACAATCTCCGTTATATCCACTTTGTCATGTCCTCTTTTTCAAAATAGAGGCAAGGAGAAGTCTTTTAGCCTATCCTTATTTACCATAGACTAAAGAGGAAAAAAATCAATAATATTTTAAGCGGGCCCAATAATTTCAAATTTAAAAACTAACTTAATAATATTACTATAAGGATTTCAATGACTTATTGGATGTATTAAAACAATGACAAAATTTGTGTCATTAAATATATATGTTGAAAAGAAAAATCAAGACAATAGGACATAACTATCATGCTAAGATAAAAATTGAAGAATCTATTTGAGTATCATGATCATGAATAAAAATAAAGCTTCCAATTAGGATTTGACACCTAGGTAAAGCTTACAAATGAAGAACGGGTTAATGTAAAAAGGTTAAATGAATTGAGAAGTGCAAACTTTATTAATGGGATTAAGGGAATTGGGAAATTCTAATATGTATCCATATTAGAATTTCCCAATTCCCTTAATCCCATTAATGAAGTTTGCACTTCTCAATTATCTAATACTGTCATATGTGAGAATGTACAAGTACACAAGACTAATATAGCGATATCAAAGAAAGAGGTTAAACTTAACTAAGAAATAAACATAAGGATATCAAAGAAGACTCAATAATAGATAGGTATTATTTTTTGATATTAAGGGTAAAAGTGGCTTTTTAATTTTTAAAGGGTCCAAACCCTTTTACAAATGGGACTAAAAAACACAGCATGTACCGAACACAGAACTTACAAGAAATAGGTTTCCACAAGAAGTGGAAAGCCACAGCAAAAGCCAGCAGCAAAATAATAGGTAGTTATTATCGTGTTTCACTATTGGGTATGATTAAAATGGTCATCAATACGATAAACATGCATAAGTAGAATTAGTTTATTCTAACTTGTTTTTTAATGAAAGATAGATTTGTATGTATATATTCTTGATACGTAACAATAGAGACCTGGTAACTTGGATCCATTGGTGGATAGCATTCACATATCTCTATTAGTATTAGATTCAAACCTGAGTTGAGACATCGGGGATTATCCAATGGGCTTTTCCCTGTGAGCATTTAAGCCCCAATACACCTGAAAAGTTGTCACACACCAGAAAATATTATTTAGTCACAGGAATTATTTTACTTTATGGGAAGATCCATTTTTCTCAGTACAACAAAGCACTTCCAATTGACACACATCCATATTCCTTATCAGCGAACCTACTGCAGCTCTCAACAATGTAGGTGCCAGTCATGTTATTATTCTGGAGAGAAGAGACCTCTGCATTATCTGTCACTTACAATTATTTATTATTAGCAGTAGCACATTTACAGATTATTGCTTTTCAGTGAGCAAACTTAGGAGGGTTTATCCTAGTTTGCAATCCTTTGGCCCGAACATCCCCTTGGTACTCAAAGGGGATCTTCTGTGGTTACCTATGGACATGACTTACAGTAGTCAGAGGGGATGCTGTGAGGATACTCATGGACTTAACCCACGATAGTCAAAGGGAATCTTGAAAGGATACTGGTTGAGCTGACCCATGATAATCAGACTGAGTTTACAAAAGTCATAGTAATTCATAATTTGATGTTTAGATGCATAGTTTGATATTTAGTAGCATGTTAAATCAATGTATTATTCCTTAAATATAAGCATCCATCTATGCATCTAAATATCAAATTAGAAACTACTATGACATTGGTAATCTCAGTCTGACTATCGTGGGTCAGCTCCACCAGTGTCCTTCTAAGATTTCCTTTGATTATTGTGGGTTAAGTTAACAAGTGTCCTCACAGCATCCTCTCTGATTACTGTGGGTCTTGTCAAGATTGAATGACTAGCAAGATTATTTTTTATGATAATGGTATTCGCTTACTACATATGATTGGGTTTTCTCATTGAAGTTATTCATAGTCATAAATGCACTTGTGTTATATGTTTTATTGATTTGCAAGTTATATGAAGTTAATTTAAAATAGATTTTTTTAGAACATATTATCAAGTGTTTTTATGCGAAGTTAATGGCCAAATGGAGGGGTCATAACAACAGATTAAAATGTTTTCAGAGAAGGGCAATTGCAGATTGCAAGGAATGACAGATCGAGCAGGGTGGGGTTCGAGTCCAGCAGTGTTGCTCATGCTCATTGCAAGCCTTAGCTTGCTGGCGCCTTCATATGCCAGTATTGGTGACAGTGATCCTCTCTACAGGTACTTTATATCTCGCCTCTAACTAATTATTTTCATCCTTTAAATGAGGGATAAGTGGCCCTCTCCACGTAGATCAAGATCCAGAAAGATACATTATTTTTCCTTCTTAACATGCGAAACACAGTTCTGGCTTTATTTAGCTATTGAGAAACCCCTTCAACAAACTAATGGGGTCCTCATTACAACCAGTCTCACAGCAATACAAAATTGAGACCCTTCACCCATAACCAGACAAAACAATACAAACCCTATTCGGCAAAGCTGGAGGAAGGATGAGAACAACTAAGAACTTCAATTTTGTCTTCTTCTAATTCCATTGTGGGAGCAGCACCAGTAATATGCAAGAGAAAGTGATAATAACTATGATGTAATAATCCCAACAGCATGCTGTTCAAGATATTTTAAGGTGTGCCCACAAGTTTAATCACCAATTTCAAAGAATAGATAAATCACAATAATACTCTTTGGATGACTGGTACATCACTTGTCTTATTATTTCCCCAAGAAGGATTTATTGTTCAGAGTAGGTGAAACATCTGAAATGTATTACATGGAATTCAGCAATTAAAATCTGCTGATCATGATGTGTGTACAATTCTTCCCGAAAAGTTTACATTTACTATTTCTTAGCCTAATTAAGCTTAAGAGCACAAAATAGTCTCTGCTGGTGTCTCAAACTGTAAATTCTAAATCTTTTTTTATTGATTATCAAGTCCATGAAAATCTATGGTCAAAAGCAGAAAAAAGAGGGATAACTGGATGAACCCAAGTTAAACATTCAGTATTCGCTTCTATATTCATTTTATTGATTTTGCTATACATTCTTTTATCCTTTGAAGGATAGGTGCATAGATTTCTCATCATGAAGTTGAGAGCTGATGTCTAGGGAGCAAAAGAACACTACTTATTCAAGCACAAGGAAATCATTAAAGGCTGTTCATTTGAACGTGCATGACAATTGACAGATTTATAGAACTTAAATGATGAATATTCCAAAACTTCCAAGTTCCCAGCAAGATTGTTATAAAATTCTTCCAAGTATAATATTCATAATCGTTGTTATAGTTTCTTAGAACTACAAGTGTGAACAACAGCATTCTTATTTCCAATTAAGTATGCTGTTCATTTATAATAAATTCTCAGAATACCATAGATTTTTGTGAAGGCAAGTCCGCCACAAAATGAAATAGTTGTGGGGTTGACAATCTCGTAATGGGGGACAATTTAAAAGTCTGCTGCTATGATTGTCAGGGAATAATAAATCCCAGCACTGAAACGTTGAGGTTTTACCTTGTAATGTTTAAGTATATAGAAAAAATTGCATTTAAAAATTGAAACTATCTCCAGTCAGACTGATACCTTGACCATTGAACAGCCAAAAGGATTTTATATTTAATCCATGCTATTTATTTTCTCAGATCACTCTCAGTAGTAAGCTAGGTTCCAAGGATTTAAATTTTACTGTCATGTGCTACTGTTTAGGAATGAATCACCAAGAAAGAATTATATTATATAAATTTCCAAAAATTTCATCGCCGTCTCTGAGAGCAATCATAGCTTCAGACATCTGCTGTAACATTACTTTCATTAACATATATTAATTAGACTCCCTGGTAAAATATTATTAAAAGGGATTTAAATACCATAACTCTTTAGTATAATTTATCCAGCTGTTGTGTAATATAAGACCCCAAATATTTTTTATTTTAAACTTCATCACTGCTGTTATAATTTTCTGAGTGTGTTTCCCTTGGTATTCTCATGTGTAATTCATAGTTTCATCATGCCTCGGATAGATAGCATAGAACAGAAAATATAACATGAAGCTTGCTGATTGTGAAGGTTTTGGAGTTTGTTTGAGAAGTTTTGCTTAGAGCTTAAGTACCATTCATCATAGTGACTTGCTAATTGATAGATAAATATATGCAGAGGTAAAAACATAAAGAAACCAGCTTGTAAACCAAACCGTTTCAGACTTAATTGCTCAGTTCATAACATCAGAACATTACAGTGATTCTCATTCAATACAAAGCTCAGAAAAGACAACTTCCAGACCTGATTTGAAAGCTCCAAGCAGCAGATGTGTAAATGTGCAACAATATGAATTTTCTATACTTTTCAAACTCAGATTTAAATGACAGTTTAAATACAGATTTATGACAGTAATAACAGTCTTAGAGAATTTTGTTTCAGACCTGGAAATTTGAGCCCAAACAGCAGTAGTACTTTCACCAACTCGTGGCATAAGAAGACATCAATTTAATTTTTCAAGCCATTGTAAGAAACTCGCCCAGAATTCACCTAAACAGCAACCCAAAGGTGACTGAAAATGACCCAGATAAAGTCGACCAGCATCCACCAAAATACCCTCAAAAGGGCGCCTTATTGCACAAGGGTGATTTGACTTCAAAAATCAATGTGAGCTCCAAAAATTGTGAATAAATACTCTTTGGAATCGGCTGCACTAGGAGAAGACTCAGCAATCATACCTGCATTAAAATCTCAGACCATTTGAGAGATATTTGCACTTTTCCAGTTTCAGACCCAGAAGTTGTAATGTCCAGAAAATGATAAAACTTCAACCGAATCTCCAAGAAAACACTCCAAAATGAGAGAAAGCCAACACAAGCCAAAATACCACAAACCCACATCAATACCCGAACTGATAAACCTTAAAAATGCTGGAAAATCTTCATTCTCAAGCCTGTAAATTCGACAACTTGAAGCACCAATGTGATTTTTGAGTGAAACCACTCTTTTACCAGCTAGGGCAGGTCTTGCACTGCGGAAACCAGCCTTAGATATCGAGGGTTTTCGTCCTCAATTCCGTTTCTCAGACCTTTTGGTAAAAAAACCAGCAACATCTCTGTAAGCATCCAAATCAACTATGAGAAATGAGGTTTCAAAATGAGCTTTTAAAAGCTTCAACATCAAATTAGGGCGACCAAGCATGAAGCAACCCTAAAACCATGTCAAATCCACGCCAAAGTAACTTTAATTTGATTTTATTTAATTTTTTGGCTCAAACTTTAGCTTGGATGCCCAAGGCTTATTCAGCATTCAAGAATGATTTTGTTGCCTTTTAAAATGACTTTGAGTCATCACACTAAGTGCCCATGGTACTTTTCATGTCCCCTTTGACCCTCAACAATAAAATATAAAGTTACTTTATAATAATTCAATTTCGAAGGGGAAATCAAATATTTAAATGCTTCAACCCTAGAAACTGATGCCTCCATTGAAAATACTGTTGAGAGATAACCCTGATCGGGTCCAGTTTACCCTAAAAGAAAGTACTAAAAATAGTAACTAGTGCCAAAAACTCGAGCCGGAGATAAATTGAGATGCTTAAAAAGGCTCATCGAGGATTTAAGCATAGTACCAGACCCCCTGCTAAAAATAACACTTACTAAAAATAGTAAGTGTATCGGAATTAGACCAATCCGAAAGAGGACATCGGAAATGGGGACATTACATGTTGAAAATAGTGCAATTCAAAGCAGCACATCATAAACTAAGGCTAGTGCCCTGACACTAATCCTACTAAGTCATTCATTGGTCATAACTGATGATCTGTTGTCTTTGCATCCCCCACGAGGTGGAGACTGAGAAGCATTTCATCTTCAGATGAACCCTTTACTAGGAAATTCAGGGGAGATATTACAGTCTCTATAGGGACTCAAGCAACAATCTCCTTACTTTAGATATCCGGATCAGTGATGTTTGGCTCTTTGTCTTTGGGAGTCTATCACCCTTCAATGGAGGTCCTTACATGAGGTTTTTGGAGATTCTAGAATCTCCAAGTTGATGACCTCCTTCTAGCACATCCAGGACCTCGACAACTCTAAACAACCTTTGTATACCACTACTCTTACAGATGTAGGTAGAGCATTGAGACAACATCTCTCATAACTTCTGCTTGAACATGTTCCCCTTGCTTGGCTATATGTATTAGTTTCTTGGCCACTTGTGTTGTTGTTCTCTTGTTGTTTTATATTTCTTTGCTTTTGTTCTTCCCCTTTGCGGGGCCTTTCTAGGTTTCTCTTCCTAGAATCTCTATTGGAAACTGCTGTACTCGAGTCCCATTGACTTACTTTTGGTCATCTATGGACATTAATATAACTTTTTCTTTCTTTATACAACTTTGTTCCCTCTATAGCATCATTTGACTAAATTGTTCTCCCATACTAGTCACCACTGGCCTTTGTGCTCAACATTCATCTGATTTGAGATGTTTGGCATTGACACTTTGTAATGTCCTCTTTGGGGATATTCCTAGTTTTTGCCCTAAAACCACAATTCCAATTAAAATAAGAAATGTAATACATTTAAGAATATAAATTTACCAATTGAAATGCCCTTTATAAGATAAATCCTGGTTTAGGTCTTGCACACAATATTAGTCATTGGAAATTGACGTTAAATCATAAGCCATGATAACATCTATTTTTACTAACATTAGTAGGCATAATGATATCATATAAACATTATTCATATTGAAATCCAATTAAAGCAATAGCCATTCTAAAGTATATTCCTATAATAGTCCCATTAGGAATTCGTTTGAAACGTTTGCAAACCACAATCTCAAGGTTGGTCGCCCTTTTATTGCGAGAGCATGGAAGGTGGGTTGCCCTTCCATCCCTTAGTTCACCTTGGAGGCTAGCCGTCCTCCTTGATCAAGCCCAAAAGCATGGAAGGATTTTTTGTCCATTCCACCCCCAGCCCATGAGCATGGAAGGTTGGTCATCCATTCCATCTCCGGGTGGTGTACTTGATAAGAGCATGAAGGCTGGTCATCCTTCATCTCTCGTGAACCCGAAAAGCTGGCCGTCCTTCCTATTTGCTTTCCGTTTCTCCTAAATTCAAAATGGACTATCATATGGATCTACTATTATGCATATTTATATATATATCTATATTCATCCATATATATATATATATATATATATATATATATATATATATTTATATTTTTATATATACATAGTTATTCCTATTTAAAACTTACTTCCCAATAATATTCTTTCTAAAAATAATATTTATTCCAATAGATCTCTTATAATTTCAAATCCTTATTTCCCTTTTATCCAATTTGTTCCACTTGATGCCTCTCACAAATGATTTGTGCTCCCTTTAATATCTTCAATGGTGGGGCAGGGCAGGGGGTACGCCACATCTTTTCATTACATCCTTAGCTTGGTAAGGGATACATCCCTTCATAACCAAGCGCTGCCTTAAAACCTTTTTATTGTTAATTATTTGCTTTTGTAGAGATGCCGCCCATGACATTCTTTTGTCTAATATTAATCGACCTTTTTGTTAATTTAATTCTCTAGCCTAGGATATAGGCGGCGATCTAATTTTCTTAATCAAGGTTTGACGGGGGCATGGCACACTTCATTTCATAAAACAGAGCTTTAACATCACAGTAGTCTTCCAATTCACCTACAACAACATTGCAATTAATTTAGCTTGTGATGCTTTGTACCCATAACTACAAGTTACAAGGCTCTACCATGTTACCTACAGGGTTAAGCTTAATGCTGCTTGAGGTCTACTAGGGTACCACTAAGTTTCATTTTATACATATGGGAATGATGGCAGAATCCACTGTAATGTCCCCTTTTTGGGATATCCCTAAATCTTCCCTAATTTATCAATTCCAAGCGATCACCTTGGTTTTGAGGATGTGAGTAGGCCCTTGCAAAACAGAGGATATTTACAAGATAATATTAATTGGAATACATATAAGGAAATTAAAAGAGAACATGGTTAGGGATACAACTATCCGTTTAGACTGCAAACATGTTAGTAAACATTTATGAATAGAGACAATATCACAATAAAATATATTGAATTTCTTTAGATGTTCTAGTTCATTCTTCCTTGGACATAATGGTCTGATAGGGTGCCCAAGAAACACTCTAGCCTAGGCCCAAGAGTAGTACACCCCCCTTGGCCCATGTGGCCCTTGCCATCCATACGGGTGGGGTACCTAGTGAGGCGTCCTATCACCGTTCCCCTTATCAGAATCATTATTACTTAATTATGTAGGGGATTTGAGGGTGCAACTACAGTAGGGTGTCCTGGGCAGACATTCCTTCTAAGCCCAAGAGCAGTACACTCCCTTTGGCCCATGTGGCTCTTGCCATCCATATGGGTGGGGTACTTAGAGGGTGACCCACATGCTGTTTCCTCTCCTTGTAGGTTCTCAACTCCCCTAATATGGCTAGTGTTGCAATCAGACATTATGAATATCCATCTCTAATCAATGAACATTACCCCATAATACAAATGCACAAATTCTGATCATAATTATTGAATTAATGACATAATATAATTATATAAGTGTAGGCACATATTCTATCTACATTAATCAATAATACAGGTTCCTTATTTGTCTTAGCCAATATAGATGATGCAGATTTACACACATGTACAGACTAGCATGATTGGTACATATCAGATTTTCTTGCACTACTATGCAATGATAAATGCATAATCAACTCATCTTTAGTCTATACAATATATCATAACACAAAACTATTATTTGTATTCAGAAAATAACACTCAAAGCATACTACAAGATCATAATATATATATATACCTACATAATTGCAGACCCTAGTTTAGTTAGAGCATACCACAGAAATAACAAATATAAACATTAGACATACAACAGCATACAATAATTATAATGAACTTACCATAGTTTGCTGCTCCCTTCTTGTGATCAGATTTTGAGGGAATATGATTCTCTGTCAAATTATATTATTTTCTCTACATATATAAACTTTAATTATTTCTTATTTTAAATGAAAGATATTTACCTTTGATCTATTGTAACCTTCTTATTCTCCCAGCCACAATTCTTTGATTTTTAGAGAATATATTTCTATAAATGATTTGCTGTTAGAATATATTCTTCCTTCCTTATCCCTCGACTAGAATAGGTTTCCCTCTTCTTATATCCACAAAAGGCTGTGAGACATACCCCTTCATCATATGCATTTGTCCAAGAGGCATGTCCATTTGTTAAAGATCGTAACTAATATTATCTTCTAATCATTTAGGGGATGATTAATATTTATTAATATTATCATAAGTTACCAGTTCGGTTTTGGGTTCGGGTTCGGGTTCAAGAATCTGGTTCAGGCAAAATTTTTTTTGGGCTTGGGTTCGGTAATACAAGAACATATAAAAATCATAAATATATACATATTTGCAGCAGTAATTAAGTTCAAAACACACCACCATATTAATAGTCAAATAACATAGCAAAAATACACTACTTTCATAGTCAAATATTCAAATATTAGTGATACTCAAATGTCATGATATAAAATTATAAATTAAAGTTCAAACATAAAAATGTCAAGTGTTTACAATCAACCATTATTGATCATTGATCAATTTGAATCATATGGGTCATCAAAAAAAGCATCATTAGCATCGTTAGATGCTACATTCTGTGTAGAACCACAAACAACATCAGTGGCACTCACACAAGCACTCCCACTAGCATCGACACTACCACTCTCACGCTTAGTAGCTGCTTTAGGCTCATAGTCATCATCAATATCAAGTGCAGCTAAGTGACTTGTGGAAGCATCCAATTCAATCTGCTTTGGCTCAATATCCCACCTCCTTGTGTCTCCTTCTTTGTAGGAACTTTGCTTGTGTGTAAGGAGGCGCAAGTTTGAATGCACATACACCAAGTCCTTTGCCTTTTTTGAATGTAGCCTATTGTGCTTTATTGAGTGGATGAAGGAATATGTGCTCCAATTCCTCTCAGAAGAAGATGAACTAGCAACCTATTAAGACCAAATTAAATAGTTAAGAGTTACAAAATTTATCTAAACAAAATATAAATTAAAATTAAAATTTAAAATTACAAAATATAAAACTTAAAGTTAAAAAATTAAAAGATAAAAGAGTTTGACTATAAAACTAATTTGGGATAAAAAAATTATTGCAAGAGGTTGTAGGTACGTGTATTCTTGGCCATGGAAGTATCACCAACTATGAGCATCCACCCTAAACTTGTCTCAAAGAGCATTAAGACCAACACCACTGAAGCATGTAAAACTCATGAACTCAGCCCTTACTCGATCACATTGGTTATGATCAGTAAGAGTCTACAAAGTGTTCCCTTGTACCCTTGAGCCACTTCACCATCTCTATATGGAGCAACTCTTGATGAAGCAGAAAGTATCTTAGTACTATAATATTTGGGACTCAATGCAAAAGCGAGGAGATGCAACGGAGTGGTCATTTTGTTCCATATATCTACAATGATTTCATGTAGCTCTTTGAAGAACTTTTCTTCAGGATCTTTGTCTTTTGTATTGATGATGGTTTTCATCTTCTCAATCATTGAGTCGATACCATCATATACTTCGCCCAAACAAGGTCTATCCATGTCAGTGTAATGGATCGTGCTCAATATGGGCTCAGTGAAATTGATGAGATACTCAACACAATCCCGCCAACCATTATCTAGGATCCTTTGCTTAACCCTATTTGCCCTTTCAGTGCTAGATTGCCTCCATATAGACCAATTGGGGCTGATGACCATATTACAAAGTGCCTCACGAACCTTCATAAGTCGTCTCAACACAATTGTGTTGGAGGCAAAACGGGTCTCAACAACCTATTTCAAAATAAAAATAAAAATAAAAATATAATATAAATTTACGAAATTAAAATTTAAAATTAAAAGAAAATTAAAAATATTGAGAATTAACTTACCTTCAACAACTCCAATTTTGAGAATTGTCTAAAGATGCCTTGTGTCATGTGGTGGTTTGTGACAAACATTTGGATGTCTTCGGCCTTAGCATACACCTGTTTGATCCACTCAATTTTGGTTCCAATTTTTTGTAGCATTAGATTGAGAGAGTGGACAGCACAAGGTGTCCAAAAAATTTGTGAATACTTCTCCTCAATCAATAATCCAACAACCCTACAATTTTTTGCATTGTCGGTTACAACTTGCACAACATTTTGATGGCCCACTTCTTCAATAGCTTGACAAAGGATGTTAGCAATAAATGGACCATCCTCCACCTGTCCTTCACAATCCACTTCTCTCAAAAACATTGCCCCTTTAGGGGACACGACAATTATTACAAAGGTAATTGGTAAAATATTCGATGTATTAACAATGAGCGAAAACGCTCAATAAATAATTTACAAGGATTTACAAATAAAGCAAGTTTCTAAAAAGAAACTGAAGAGAAGATCAGATACAATCTTATCACTAAAATTACATTAAATTACAACATTATTGAGCATTAAATAAATAATAAGTATTATTTTAATACCCTCCATTAATGCTCAATCTGTCAACTACACCAAGATGCCCCCTGAATTTTACAAACATATCTGGATTGAGCGACTTGGTGAGAATATTTATTGTTTGCTCCTTTGTCGGAACATACAACAATTGAACTGATCCATCTTCAACTAGCTTCCGAATGAAGTGACAATGAGTTTCCACATGCTTGGTTCTTTCATGGAAGACTGGATTTTTTGCAAGTTTGAGAACTCCCTGATTATCACAAAACAAGGGAGTCGGACTTGCTTGAGATATTTGCATATCCGCAAGCATCCAACGAAGCCAAACTGCCAAACAAGCTACCTTAACTTCTCCTCGATACTCTACTTCTATTGAGGAGAGAGCCACTGCCTGTTGCTTCTTACTAGTCCATGTGACAACACTAGATCCCAAACTGAGCACATACCTAGATGTTGATTTCTTGTCATCAAATGAACTTGCCCAATTTGAGTCTGTGAAACTATTGAGTCTAGAATCTTGAATCCTAGTGTAAAGAAGTCCATGATCAGAAGTGCCCTTCACTTAACGCAGCACATGCTTTGCTGCTGCCCAATGATCAACCTTGGGAGTTGTCATGAAGCGTGAAATGTAGCTCACTGCAAAATTGAGGTCAAGTCTAGTGGTAGTGAGATAGATGAGGCTGCCCACTAGTTACCTGAACAATGATTCATCTACTACAGGTGAGTCTTACTTAGCTGACATCTTGAGCCCCTTTTCCATGGGTGTGGAGGCAGGTTTGCAATCCTTCATGTGGAACTTATCCAGTAGACTTCGAGCATATTTGGACTGGGAGATGAAGATACTGCTCTCGGTCTGCCAAAATTCAAACCTAAAGAGTAATGCAAAAGTCCCAGATTTGTCATGTCAAAAGTGCTGCACAAATCCTGTTTGATTGCAATGATCAAATGTGCCGAGCTGCCAGTAATGATCAGGTCATCCACATAGACAAGAAGAAGAATATCACTACCAGTATGTTTGACATACAAATTTGAGTCAGATGGACTCCTCTGAAAGCCATGATCTGTGAGGTACTTGTCCATCTTGATGTACCAAGCCCGAGGAGCCTGTTTCAGGCCATAAAGTGTTTTTACCAATCTGTACACCTTGTGTTTTTTACCGACAACCTTAAACCCTGGAGGCTGCATCATGTAGACTTCTCCCTTCGACTCACTGTTGAGGAAAACACTCTTAATGTCCATCTGATGGACTTTCCAACCAAACTGGGCTGCTAAGGCAAGGATGAGCCGAATGGTACTCATCTTGGCTGTAGGAGCAAAGGTGTCCTCATAGTCAATGCCTTCCTTCTGTGAGAACCCTCTAGCAACGAGACGAGCTTTGCACTTGTCAAGGGTTCTGTTAGCTTTGTATTTCACCTTATAAACCCATTTGCTGCTAATGGGCTTCTTCCCTAGAGGAAGATAAGAAAGGACCCAAGTGTGATTCTTCTGAATGTTAGTTTTAGGATAAGATTTAACAGAAAGCAGGAAAATGCAACACATGAACAATAAAAACAGCAGTTTACCTTGGGAAAACCCTCCTACTCGAGGGAGAAAAACCCAACAAAATATATCTCCAATACATTGAATGAATAAGAGCAAAAATCTGCTTACAAGTCTGGCCTTACTCAAAGCTGAATTAATACAATGAATAATAGCATCACTCCTTGATGCAAAGATACAAATGAATGTGATTGTCCTTGAGAATGGTCTGCTGCTATAAACTGATCTGTTGCTAAGTCTAAACTCCTTCTTGAAAGAATGCAAATTGAATATGAGAATGACTTGATTTTTAAATGAATGATCACCACCTTGTATATATACAAAACTAGGTGACTTCTCAACTAGGTCGGCTCCCTTAGAGATAAAAAATATAAAATATTAATTGCAATATGTAGACCGACTTGCCTTTAATTAAGGAGAAAATATCTCCTGAAGCTACCAAACACTAAAACTTCCTCTTAGCTAGGGAGATATTTTCTAGATATCTACGTCATGGAGTCTCTTAACATGACGCTCACAATGGCTACACCCATTTGTGGAAAGCTCAAAGGTTCATCACGAAGTCTCTCAACATGATGTCATCATGGAGTCTCTCAACATGACGTCCACCATGGCTACTCCCATGTGTGGAAAGAAACACATGTACAAGTGTTCATCATGGAGTCTCTCAACGTGATGTCGTCATGGAGTCTCTCAACGTGATGTCGTCATGGAGTCTCTCAACGTGATGTTGTCATGGAGTCTCTCAACATGACGCCACAATGGCTACTCCCATGTCGCCACAATGGCTACTCCCATGTGTGGAAAGAAACACAAGTACAAAGGTACATCACAGAGTCTCTCAACGTGATGTCGTCATGGAGTCTCTCAACATGACGTCTCATCTGAGTCTCAAAGATGAACAAGGGTTGGCACCTCATATTTCTCCGTCTCAGAGAAATATACACTACAAGGGCTTTACCTCATATTTCTTCGTCTTAGAGAAATATAGATTACAAGGGATTTCACCTCATATTTCTCCGTCTTAGAGAAATATACACTACAAGGGCTTTCACCTCATATTTCTCCGTCTCAGAGAAATACACACTACAAGGGCTTTCACCTCATATGTCTCTGTCTCAGAGAAATATACACTACAACAAATCTTCATGATGATGTGACTCCCTCTGAAGCTCCAAGTACTTGCATCAACCTCTTGACCTTCTCATCCAAGGTTGCCTCTGTTGGTTTGTCAGACTCCCTCTGAATGTTATTTCCTCCTCTTCGAAGAAAGTGATTGCAATTTGTATAGGTTCTTCCTTTTTGAGAGATGTCTCCAGTGAAGTTATGTGCCACCAACTCAGTCCCATGGCTATAAGTTGTGTCTCCATTGATATCATTTCTTCAGCCTGCGTGACTTCCTCACAAGATGCCTCAAGCTCTTCCTCCCTTGAATTCTTTATGCAGTCTCTCATCATCCTTTTGCTCCTCGATCTGCCCTGGAAGCATTTTAGAGAGATTACTAATGGTTCATAGAATCAAACTCCCCCAAAGAGAAATATCCAGACCAATGCTAGAAGCATACATGATTCACTATTCCCAATGTTAGTGTATGAATTAACTACATCATTATTCAAAGGTACAAACATAAAATACTTATCTCTTTATTGTGATGCTCTTTTCACTTCATCTTCATCCGTTGTAGAAACAAAACTCAATAGCTTCGACCTCCATTTGCCCCTTTATGCATCCCAAGAGTTCTCGCTGCTAGGATATGCAATTGAGCAATGCTTTATCACCTTAAAATGACTTAAGCATAAGTGAATATGACTGGCTATCATAAGTCGACTTCTTATCCCTTCAAAGTAGTTATGTACCCACAACAACATCATATAATACGCCACTTGGGACAACATATAATATAGGTTTCCTGCAACCTTGTTGATTTGTGCTTGCTCAAAGAGACCCATGACTTGGTCTTTCCTATAGCCGTCAAAAATTAAATCCATATCAAAAGTGCAGCCTGAGCCAAGAATGGTGACTTCAGAGATCGACATCAACATAGCCTGAGAGAATGTGAACAGACAAAGAACCGCGTACACATCACATACGATTGAGAACACAAGAATACCATGAGAGAAACTTGTAGAGTTGTTTCATCTTAACCACCTTGACTGCAATGCCCAGATTTGTTCTTCACTGTTGTACATGTGACTTTTATCCACTCCACAGATGGCATGACTTAGACCTTATTGGTGCGGTAGCTTAGAATTAGATATCCAGCATTAATGGTAGAGATTGTGTCGACTATTCCTTATCCCTTCTATTCACCACAATACAATTAAGAGACTATATTAAGCTTCCTCTCAAAAACTGCGATGACTTTTAGTTTTATTCCCACGAATAATGGTTCAACTTCCATTCAGTTTTCTGATGTAAATAATATGATTGGAATGATGCCTGGGTGAAGTCGTCTTGACCAGCAAGAATGTTCATAATAATGCCTTCCAAAATTCACAGTAACTGAAGCTGCGTCTATGCAAGATGAAATCGCCCTCAAACATAAATGAAATCGCCCTCCAAGATAGAAGCAAAATCGCCACCCAAGAGGAAATTCAATATGCTTCTCAAACTGAAATATTTCTCCACAGATCGACTTCTCCAATGACTCCTAAGATAATTCCTCAATGTCTTTTTATCAAAGTCGATTTTTCTTGAATTCACCAAGGTCCTTCATGATAGACTGCTTTAGATAAAGAGTTGTCGTGACTGCTTAAATCTGATCGGATCTTTGCTTAAACCCGCTCTGATACCATGTTAGTTTTAGGATCAGATTTAACAGAAAGCATAAAAATGCAACACATGAACAATAAACACAACAGTTTATCCTAGGAAAACCCTCCTACTCGAGGGAGAAAAACCCAACAAAATATATCTCCAATATATTGAATGAATAAGAGCAGAAATCTGCTTACAAGTCTGGGCTTACTCAAGGCGGAATTAATACAATGAATAATAGCATCACTCCTTGATGCATAGATACAAATGAATGTGATTGTCCTTGAGAATGGTCTGCTGCTATAAATTGATCTGCTGCTAAGTGCGAACTCCTTCTTGAAAGAATGCGAATTGAATATGAGAATGACTTGATTTTTAAACGAATGATCACCACCTTGTATATATACAAAACTAGGTGACTTCTCAACTAGGTCGGCGACCTTAGAGATGAAAATATAAAATATTAATTGCAGTATGTAGGCCAACTTGCCTTTAATTAAGGAGAAAAGATATCCTGAAGCTACCAAACACTAACACTAAAGACTCTGGTATTCAGCCTCCATAGCCTTTTCCCACTCAGGAATTCCTTTAGCCTCTGAATTTGTCTGAGGCTCATAGACATCATGAATGTTGGCCATGAGAGCAAAATTAACTGTATGTTGCTATTTTCTCTTGTTTTTGGACGATCTCTCCTCAATGAGCTCATCATCATGAAGATCTCCAATAGTCTTAGCCTACCATTTAGGCCTGTGAGGAGAAGTGCCAACATCAGATGCAACAGGAGGAGCTAGAACTGGTTGTGGATCTGGAATAGGTTCACTAGGTGGAAGATCAATATCATCCAGAGGAAAATCAGGTTGAGCATCATCAAAGATAGAATCTTCATCATCCCTCCCATCAGGTAGACCTAACGAAAGACGAACACCCAAATCAAAAGCCTTCAAAGGCTGATCCTCAGAATGCTGCATAGATGAGGAAAGGTGAAAGGGCCCTCGTTCTTCATCAAAGACAACATTTTGACTGAAGACAAGACGATTAGTGTCTATGCCAATCAGCCGGTAGTAAGCCTTATGGTTGTCACTATACCCTGTGGACATAAGCTTTTGACTCTTGGAATCCAACTTTGAGCGCTTGACATCTGGAATCCATATGTATGCTAAATAGCCAAAGATTTTCAAATGATTGATCCTAGGTTTTCTACTAGTCCAAGCTTCCTTAGGAGTCTTCCCTTTAATAACGTGTGTAGGAGATCGATTAAGGAGATAGACTGCAGTGAAGACTGCTTTTGCCCAAAATTTATTAGGCACACTCTTGTGTTGTAACATGGAGCGGGCCATCTCAACAATTGTACGATTGTGCCACTCTACAACATCGTTTTGCTGAGGAGTGTAGGGTGTGGTTAACTGGCGTTTGATTCCATGTGTATCACAGAAATTGGAGAAAGCAGTCGAACAAAATTCCCCCCCATTATCTGACCTAAGAGTGATTATACAACAACCAGACTTTTTTTCCACTAAGGCCTTAAACTTCTAAAATATAGTAAACACATCTGATTTTTGTCTAAGAAAGTACACCCATATTTTATGACTGAAATCATCAACAAAAAGCAAGAAATACTTGCAACTAGTAACAAAAGGTGTATTCATAGGTCCACATACATTAGCGTGAACCAACTGTAGTACCTTAGAGGCTCGCCATGAGTCACCATCCGCGAATGGTGTCCTGTGCTGCTTCCCAGCCTGACAAGCTCCACAAACACATGATGCTGAGTCATAATGTCAAGTAAACTAGCTACAAGTCCCTCTTGAACTAACTGAGAGAGATAGTGCACATTTAAGTGCTTATACCGCTGATGCCAAAGACTGGTAATAGCAGAGTTTTTGGCTGCCATGGCTAACTCTGAAGAATCACCTGTATCCACAAGTTTGTAAAGACCATGATCCTCAATACCAACAACCACAATGGTGCGAGTCTCCTAATCAACAATGAAACATCTGTGAGTATTGAATACCACATCTAGCTAAGGAGAATGCCGCATAATTTGACTGACTGAGAGAAGGTTTAGTTCCATGCCAGGAACATAATAGACATTGAGGAATATGAGATTCCTCCCACTAGACTGAATTTGAACAGTGCCCTTACCGACAATTGTGTACTCTTCATCTCCAAAAATAACTTAGTCAGTGAAAGGAGAGAAGTCTGTGAACCAGTCACGCCGATGTGTGAAGTGTCGTGAAGCACCCGAATCTATGTACCAGGTAGAGGACTTCACATGATCTGCAGGCCTTTTAGCCATAAAATTGTAAAAGGCAGATTCCTTCTGCTCAATGTGCTCGGCAACATGTGCGTTATGTTGAGACCCTCCCTGCTTCTTTTGTTCAGAAGCCAAACATTGACGACAATCCTTCTTCATGTGACCAAATTTGTGGCAATAATTACACTGAATGTTCTTTTTCTTAGAGCTGTCTTGAGGTTGTCTTGAGCCTTTTTGCTGCGAAGGTTGACCCTTCCCTTTGTTCTTAAATTGAGTCTTGGCTGCAAAGGCTTGCTCTATAGAGGAGGATGAAGGACTACTACCAAATTGTTGTTTCCAACGATCCTGCTGCAAGAGGATAGACGTAATGTTGAGAGTCTCAATGAAATGTTCATAAGACTTAGGTAGACTTTTTAGAGTGATCACGACCATGTCTTCCTCCATTTTCCGACCAATAGCTTCCAATTGATCTCAGATCTCCTGGATCTTGTTCAGGTGCACCTGCAAAGTTGTCTTCTCATCCATCATGATAGAAAACAACATGTTCTTTAGGAAGAACGCACAACTCTTGTCGAAAGTCTCATGAAGACCCTTAAGATGATCCCAAATCTCCATTGCTGATTTTCCAATCGGAATCTGAGGTAGCTGATCATTTGTAACTGAAAGCTTAATGAGCATCACCGCTTCACGATTTTGCTCATCAAACTTTTCTTGGGTTTTATCTGTTGTTGTGGGGCGAGAAGTATTGCTAAGAACAATCTGATCAAGGCAGCGATATTCAAAGATGGTCATCATTCGCTGCTTCCAAGTGTTATGATTTTTGCCATTAAAACGTTGATTGCCTTCCAACATAATGTTGGTCAAAGAAGCCATCTTCACGCTTTTCGAGGCATGAAAAATGAGGTACTGAGAAGAGGTTGAATGCATGAAACCCAAGGCATGAGTTCCAATACATTGAGATAGGTACATGCATAGATTTCAAGACAAATCCGTTGGCTCAAAAATCGAGGCACGAATCTCGAGATACCCAAAAAAATTTGAAGACAACCTAGAATAGTTCTCAAAAAACCCACCAAGAATTTGTAATCAGAATAGAATTCCAACTTGAAACAAAGGGTTGAAACCCTAGTCGATTTCTGTAGAAACCCTAGTCGATTTCTGTAGAAACCCTAGATGCCAAATTTTCTTTAGAAAATTGTAGAGAACAACTTTAAAACTCCATGAAGATGTGGCAGATCGTGATTGAAGGTTACGTCTCACAGAGGAAAAAAAAATGGCGGCCAAGCTAGGGCAAATCGCGTTTTCAATCACTAGATAAAAAATGCGTCCAATCGTGGCCAAATGCAGACTGAAAAACATGGCCAAATGCAGATTGAAATCGCGGCCAAAAGCAATTAGGAATCGTGGCCACAAATAATCAGAAATCGCGTCCAAAGGTGGTCAAAAACAAAAACGTGATTTAATCATGGCACTACTCTTTTTACAAAGCCACAAATTGCGAAAAAAAATGCCCAAATCACGTGGGAGAAAGAACAACACCCTCAAAAGTTTTAATTGCGCCAAAAAAAACAAAGGAAGGCACGAAAAACGCGTCTCACAGGAAATCGCAACAGACACGACCCAAAAGAAACACCACGAGAGGAATAGAATGTAAGGAAAGAAAATCACACGAAATCACAACCTTCAAACCTGTGAGATTCAAAAAGCCCAACAAGAACAAATTCGAAAATGTCTATTTCAAAAACTAAAAAAATTTCCTGCTTGAAATTTCCTTGATTTTTTTTTTCGAATTTTTTAAGAGGCTCTGATACCATATTACACAAGTAATTGGTAAAATATTCGATGTATTAACAATGAGCGAAAATGCTCAATAAATAATTTACAAGGATTTACAAATAAATCAAGTTTCTAAAAAGAAACTGAAGAGAAGATTAGATACGATCTTATCACTAAAATTACATTAAATTACAACATTATTGAGCATTAAATAAATAATAAATATCATTTTAATAGCAATAACATTGATCAATGGTCAATTTATCGCATCTTTCCATCCATCAGAAACGATGGTCACCCTTGTTTCGATCCACAAATCCCTTATGGGCTTCAAAGAGTCTACTACATGTTTCACCTCTTTCTCCAATAAGGTGCAACACACCTTCTCAAAACCTGGGCCCTTATACCCCTTTGGAGCCTCATTAATGGATTTCACCATTTTTTGCCAATATGTTGAACGAACAACGTTGAATGCCAATCCATTGGCATAGACACATCTTTCTATGTCTTGATCAGCAATCTCTCTTGCCTCATTTTGAAATGAAGCTTCCAATGGTCCCTTAGATCGTTTATTTGAAAAGGGCATGGTTTGCTCTTGAGGGATGGACATAAATGGATGGCTATCTGTAGATGGAAAACAGGAAGGCGGTGTAGGGGGCTTCATCAATCGAGGTCCTTTCTTCAAAGGATGATTTGCTTTAATATTGCTTGCTTTTTGGTTTGCTTTTTCTTGCTCAACAATATATCCCAACACCACATCTTCTGGAATGCCTTAGTTGTTTTCACCTTGACAATTTTTGATGATGGTTTCAGGAATCCCACACAAGTGCCATTTCACTCTACTGTATGAGCTCGAATATTGAACATGCAATGACTACAAACCCAAATATATCCTCCACCACCTGGAAGTAGTTGGAACTATTTCTACATATTTCCAAAGGGGAGAGTTTGGGTTTGTTTTGGAACGAGATTGGGTTGAGCTTGAGGAGGTACCGGTTGCCATTGTAATACAGAATACCTAAGGCACAACATATTGAAATTTTGGTATTGATTCATTGAAAGTGAAACTAAAAGACTTCATTAATTTCAAAAAAATGAAAAAAATTGAACATGTGTTATAGACATTTAGAGGAATGAAAACAAAACAAAAACTAAAAAACAAAACAAAAGAGTTCATTTGTTAAAAAAAAATGTAAAAAAAATAATAAAAAAACTTAAAAAAACCTACCTCTTTTGAAGAAATCTTGCTCTATGATCTTCTTGGCAATGAATGGACACTTGCAAGTGCTTAGGAATAGCACAACAATCAACTTCGAACAATCTACGATCAACCTTCAAGTCTATTCAAGCTTGTGCAAGCAAGAGAGGAAGTTCAGCAATGGAGGCAAAAAACCTTGTTTTTCATTCACAAATTGGTAAATGAGTATCTTTTTTACCTATTTCATGTGTTAGAGGCAAATATTAGGGTTAGAGAGAATATATTAATCTTTAAAAGTCAACAAAAAGTCAAAAAATTAATTAAAAATTGCAAAATCAAGTTGAAAAAGTTTGGCTGGGCGTAAATTCTACTCGGGTTCAAACTGGGTTTGAAAAAAAGGGACCTTGATCGGACCTACAATCAGGGTTTCGAACCTTGGCCAGACCCACAGTCAAAAATCCGAACCAAAGGTGAATTTGTCACGAATTGAACCCATTTGGCGAATTTGAATCGGACTGAACCGAACCCTGGCTTCAGACTGGGCGAACCGGTAACTTAGATATTATTATCCCTTAATATGATTGTTGATCTGCCTCCGAGTCTTTTTCTTTATCTACACATCATTTCCAGTCAAATACTCTTAATTGCGATTCCTAAAGGAAAGACGCAATTCTTCCAATATATATATCTGTTTTATTCCTTTTGTCTTATTCCCCTTTTTGTCTTATTCCCCCTGTCTGATTTACTGCCATGTCAGGTTTGTCCTTTCCCTTGTAGGCAGCGGATGGATTTAGCCTCCATTGTAATAATTTTCCCCTCATCCGTGCCCTGTTTGCTGGCCCTTAATTCTGATCTCTTCCCAATGTGTATTCCTTGACCTGTGCCTTTTTTTCTCTTCCCGATTCCCTGTTCATTTATATTTCCTTGTCTCCTGATGAAAAGAGACAACCTTTTGAATAGTCACAGTCCATGTCCTTTGTTAATTGTTGCATTTATAGTTATAATTGCTGCCCTTTTATTTCCATCTCTTAATGAAATAGCTGCTGCTTATTACATGGTATCATATTATTATTATTTTTATTAGTTTATATGTATATTTTAATATGATTATAATCATAATTAAATTGTTAGTATTTATATGATAATAATATTTATTATATTTGATTATAATATTATCTTATGATGATTACAATTATAGTAATATTAAATTGCTAATATTTACATTTATATTTGTAATATGCATTTGGTTATTTATTTTATTTATTCGTTCGTATTTCCCATTCGGGTTTTTAGTGTCGAAATTTTGGGGACATGACATCCACACACACATTTTGTAACTTCCTATCATGAATGCCATTTTGATTTTGTAACTTTCACACACATTAGTCAGAGGGTGAACATGGAATACCTTCACACCATCAATATATTATGGTTTATCAGCTTCTGAAAAGGGTTTTGGACAAGCCCAAAAAGCATGTAAGATACCCTTCCCGGATGTATGGAGTTTTTGTGATTAATCCATTGTGATAGATGTTCCATTTTATCAAACATAGTTCATTGCAATGCAAATAGAAAAACAGTATTCAAATGAAATGATTGAGTAGATTTATTAATCAGACTTTAAAGCTTCTTTTCTTTCATATCAGACCGGCATACCCTTAATCATATGGAGATGTAAGTTACAGACTTTAGTTTTCTCAGGCAGAATAATATCAAGGTACAGATTACAGCATTTGGCACTCAGCACTAAGCACCTTTGGTACATGCTAGACACTATATGACAACCCAGATTGTGATAGCAATATCAAATGACCTACAACTCTATATCAGACTGCCTGAACAGCATTACAATCAGATTAAGCAATGATATTGGGCAAATATACTTCAATATGGCATCATGGAATTTACACAGCAGTGACCAGCATATATCTAAACAATATTCAGACCTGAACACACATAGAACAGTCGGTATAATGTGAAACTCTAAGTTGGAATCCACGCTAAACCTGAGGATGCTACCGCAGTCTTAAAAGTACGATATGGGGAAAACTCACAGCTATAACAGTCCAAAACCACTGCTCAGAAATCATGCCCAGCAAAGCCCTTTACACCCTCAGCAGCCATTCCACGACCTAGTCAACATACCAATGATTCATATAAGAAATTCCAGTCACTTCCTTAACCCTCCAAACTGATCCAGACCTGTTAGGAACCCTTAGATGCCTCCAAAGATGATTTTGCAGCCTTCAAACACAGGAAAAATACTGTACAAATTTCCACACCTTATGTCACCAATGAATCATTAATATAAGAAATCATTGACTAATCAAAAATAGCAACCCTGCCAACTGCCAAGTTGGTGACCCAAACAGACACTTATTATAAATAGTAAGTATGGATAAATTATATGAAAACCCACCAAAAAGTGTCAAGTATCTCCAATAAACCCTTTGAATACACTGGCAACGTCGAAATACTCCTCTGAACTGGCTGGCACAAACCTTGGACAACAGCTCCAATTGCACTGCAAGCGACCTCAAAAATTGAGACATTACAAAACACGACTTGGAAAAAACTCGGCAACTCAAGAATTGTTTAAATTTCATTAAAAATGCCTTTCTTTTTGCAAAATTCAATGATAAGATGCATCCAATGAGTCAATAAACGAGTACATAAAAGAAACAAGCTGAGTCTAGTTGTATTTGATTGACTTGAAAGAAAATTGGGTACAAAATGGCATCCTCATGTGGAATGTGTTGATGCTGATAGTCTGAAACAAAATGAAAATAGCAAATTGTTTTTGTAAAACGAAAAGTAAATATTACATTAATATATTTTACAAATTTACATTTTCCTCTTCCCATGTCTAGTTTTCACTAGGGGAGAGGTAGAACTAGAGGGTCTAGTCGTAGGACTTTGCTGTGGCTCCTCAACCTCCATCTTGGATGTAGATGCTGGTGGCAATGACTCCTCCTTAGTCTCCTCATCCTCAATGATCCAATGAGAATCCCAATCCACCCCCTTCCTCCTTTGCCTGTCTCTCCAAATCATCGATATCATCCTCGAAAAGCAATGAAGGCTGCTCATCTTGCCTTGTCCAATCACTGCAAGTATCTTTCTTATCCAAATCAATTGGATCACATGATATTTCCTCTTATCTTTCTTGTGCGCAACCGAAGATTATATTGCACATAGACAAGGTAATTGAGGTGTTTTTGAGCTAGTTTGTTCCTCTTCTTCATGTGGATGGCCTCATACAAGCTCCAATTGCACTCATAGTTGGATGCACTACAAGGTTGGCATAAGATATGAAGGGGAAATCTTTGGAGATTTGGGGTATTTCCATCCCAATGTGTCCACCAAACCTCTACAAAAACAATATTGAAGAGTTACAAACTTGGAAAGGAAAGTCAAAAGTTCATAACATATTTTATCAAATTATCAAATAGTTGTAACTTGTAACTTTGAAATCTTATACCTGGTGATTGATTGTTTATTGCTCGCTTAGCTAGGTTTGAAGAAAAGAGCCTACCCCTTCTTTCCTTGTAATTTTGCAATTCATCAACTATGAGGTCTACCACCTCAGCTTGGGGTGTCATCCTTTGAATGCAAGTAGTGAGGCCCTACATAACCTCTCCAATAGGATCTAAGTAGGTGCTTGAATGGAAGAAATGGGGGGTTCAAGAAGTACCTTGCTGCATGGGTGGGTTGGTGGAGTTGATTGTTCGACCTCCTATCAATAATATCTCATATAGGAGAACTCTAACCAAGGGCTTTGACACCTACAATATAAAAATGCAAAAATATTAAAGTTACACATTTACAATGAAAAGACATTAAAAAAAATATTCAATTTGAATTTAAATTCGAAGTTTTGAAGTTACTTTCACAATTTCTGTAGCTCTTTGTGCAAATAGGTTGTTGAAGACTATGCATGCAACCCTCTCTCCTTCCGGCTTTTTCGAATAAGTTGAGTCTAGCCATGCTTGACCCACAAACATTTGTTTCAAAGCTGTCAATGAACAAAGAATGCTTTGCAATGTTAAGAAAATCGTTGCAAACCTTGTCACATTGGATCTCACCAACTCTTTCCCTTAGTTGTGATCCCTCATCAAGTGAAGAACCCAAGGGTGATTGTAGATAAATAATGTGATTCTCCTTGCATCCTCTACAATCTGTGTGACCCAATCAAACTTGCCTATGTCCTCCAAAAGAAGGTCAAGGACATGTGTTGCACAAGGTGACCAAAAAAATGTGCTGTGTCAATCTTGGAGGATTCTACCAGCTAACACATATGCTGCTGCATTGTTAGTAATTATTTGCACAACATTTTCAATTCCAACCTCCATGCAAACTTGCTCCAACATTTGAGCTAAATTTTTTCGCATTTTTCACTATGTTGGAGGCATCCATTGATTTCAAAAACACCACTTCATTTCTGTAAGCTACCAAAAAATTAATGATGGTGCGATTTTTACCATCCATCCACCCATCAGGAAGAATAGTGCAGCCATATTTTTCCCATTCATTTCTTTACTCTTCTATTGTTGCCCTTGCCCTATCACTTGCATTATTAATCAACCTACAAGGACAAAGTGAAATTAAGTACACAATTTTAATTTGTAAACAAAAAATAGCTTAAATTCATCATAAATTGCTATAAATTAAAGAACATAAATTTATCAAAAAAAATAAATTAATTAACTTTCCATTCAAGTCTATGCGAGACGGTGCTTTGTAGCCTTTTCCTGCAACTCTCAATGCAGTAACCAAATTGTGCCAATAAGGAGAACTTGCCACATTGAAAGGGATGTTGTTGAAATACCAAAAATTCAACACAAGCAATGTCTGCCTGCTCATGCACCTCCCTATTCCACTCAATTGCCTCTAAGGAAGGTTGTGCTCCAGGTGTGTTTCTAGGCACAAAAAAATCATGTACCGTGCATGTAGGTGTTGATCCTGGTGCTCTACTAGAAGTAGATGAAGTTCTTGCGGTGGTGGTGGGTTTGCTTTAGATACGTGGAGCACGAAGAGAGCCTACTATGCCCTGAAGTGCATCATCATCCGACTCAAGGTTGATTGGAGCACCTTGAGAAGAAGCTATGGATGCTTGCATGGCTACCTTTACCCTCTCCCTTTGTAATTTTTTTTCTTCTGCGGTTGCAAGTATGGCATTCATTCGTCTTTTTATTTCTTCAGTGGTGTTAGGACAAGGTCTGGCATGCCTGCAAAATGGCATTTGAGGTGGTTTATGCCTCTACAAAATACTTTTTCACATTTAATGCAATAGACTGAGCTAGGTTCCGGTCCTTGATAGGCATATTTCCAAGCAGGATCTCTAGCTCCTGTAGGACAAGTGCCTACAAATGATGATGGTGGCACGAATGGATAGAGCTTGAGGCTGAACCGGATGCAAAAGCTTCTCTATTTGCCATTATAAATTAACCTACACATACAAAGTGAAAGCACAACTTGTTAGTTTTTTAATAGAAGACTAAAAAACAACCTAAATTAGATTAAATCAATATATATTACTTTGAATTAGTAAAAGTTTAAATTGATCTAAGATTCTAAACATTTTCTTAAAAAAAAAAGGATTCAAAAAAAAAAAAATACTAGGGTTTGGAAAAAATGTGAAAACAATGAAAAAAATCAGAAAATTACTTTTAAATTAGTAAATATTTAAACTGACCTAAGATTCTAAACATTTTCTTCAAAAAAAAAAGGATTCAAATAAAAAAAATAACTAGGGTTTGAAAAAAATGTGAAAACAATGAAAAAACCAGAAAAAATGTAAAAAAAGGGTGATGAATCTTGTTTTGATGAATATAAATCTATTTTTAGCATTTTTATATTACATTCATGATCTTTTTTAAACTTAGATGCGGCAAAAATGAGGAAAAAATTTTAAAAATAGAAAGAAGAAAAATCAGAAAACCTACATGAAAATCCAATTTGCCTTTGAAATTTGATCAAAATCCTTTTCAAATCTTGTTTTCTTGATGCAAAATCGCTGCAAATATGTGCTAAATGTTTGGGAGGGTGTTTTTCGTGAAGGAAAGCAACTAATGAGTGAAAAAATGAAACCAAAATGCCTTTTCAGCGGCCGTGGGAGACTTTCTTTTCAACGGGTGAGGTTTGTTTTTTTTTTTGCGGACTCACCGAGTTTTTGGTGAAAACTCGCCAAAAACTTGGCAAGCAAATTTGGCAAGTAAATGTGGGAGAAACCCACTGTCCAACAATTTTTTAAAAACTCGCCGAATACTCAATGAGTTTTCAACTATGGTTTTGGATACCCAAATTGTCTCCGATAGATAGATGTATGATCAACACCCCTTAGATGCTTTGCATGAGACATGAAGCTCTTATACGTACTCACAACTTAGAAGTATACGAAAGAAGTCTATGGGGTGATGAATGTACTGTCAGTAGGACTGATACATTTAAAGCCCTTAACTCTACCCAGCTTTTATATAATGGTGAAGGAGCACATAATCTTCTATGAAATGAGCTGAATGCATTTTTCTGAGAAGATTAAAGAAAGTACAGTATGCAGAAACAAAAGATAGGGTATTAAATATAGAATATGATGCAAATAAAGAAAGTTTGAATAATTGAAAAATATAATTTTTTCTAGTTTAGTTAGTTGCATTGTTAAGGGATAAGCTTTAGTTATTTAGGCAGTTAAAACAAATAAAACCATGCAAAGGCTATAGATAGATTTGTTAAAGGAACTTTTAGATTGCGTTTTAATGAAGCAGAGATTAGTTAGTTTTAGAGAAGCTTTCCATATTTATAAGATGTTGAGATTGATTGTAACAGGAAATTACTGATTATTGATATATGAGAATTGAAATTGTGCGATCTGTTTGAACTAGCATCTCTACATAGGAGACTGGTTGTCTTTGAGATAGGGATCGGTTTGCCTGCAAGCCTGGGCTGTCTTCATTATTAGTTGAAATCTGATCAGAGTTTCAATGTTTTCATTCTGCCATAAAAATATATTTTGTTGTAAACTTTAAAAAACCATATTTCAGATTTTACATAAGCTTTTCATGTCCTAAATAGTAAAAACTGATATTTAGAATTTTAGAATTCAGTTCAGTTTAGATTAGTGGTATTAGAGTAGGAATTCTACTAGCAATGTGGAGTTATATCAACACATCCATAGTGGGGTCTGGGGAGAACGAGAAAAAAATGAATTCAAACAGGCAATGTAAGAAGGTTTCCTACCTTTGATAAAGAACTTATACAATATAAGTAGGGATGTTTGAGAAATGACCAAGAAAATGCACTCCATCTAGTCAACTACATGGGAAGTAGGCTTCCTGTGATATCAAAGGTGCTGATGAACATGAGCTTGAACGAAGAAATAACCCTCCTAGAGCTGAAACCTGAACTCAGATGTCAAAATTGTATATCTAGATTTGATGGATCAGGGAAATTGAGCTACACACATTAATCAACAAACTGAATGTTTGTTTAACATGCGTCTGATGATTGATTTGGATCACTCTACTTGCTGGGAAATGCATATGATTGGTGATATCATTATGACTTAGATGTTCAAAATTGTCTCAAGAATGAGATCCTTAATCAGAACTATTCATTTTTTCTTCTCTTTGATGTGATTGATAAAAATACTAATGATGATGACTATATGGAGTTGATGAATGAGATCTCATGTGGAAGACCATACATTGGTGACTGTGAAACTGTAAAACTGAAAATCTATCCATACTAGGATCAAGAAACATTGTGGGGATCTTAGGCATTATAGGGTTGAGAAATGAGGTCTAATAGAACATTCACTTGTGACTAGACATGGAATATGCATTAACACGGCTAAGGTATTGGCCAAGGAAGATCACTATGGGAAATGTCAATTAAGAAAGCCAATTGAAATTGAAGAGGATAAGAATAATATCAGTAAGCATAATGGTTGGATGTAGGGACCTATCAAACAAAAACTTCATCAAAATAAGAAAGACATAAATTATTGCTATAGAGTGGCTGATTTGGCATCCTATATTATAAGAACACCCTTGTTATTTGTATATATACGAAAGTAAGAGCAATCTACATAACCATCTCTTGTTGTAAATCCTTGAAGAGTGGTCTGGAAGGCAAACCCAAAAGCATTGGAAGTAAAGGAGAATAAAGTACCATTGACTCCAGATATACATATCAAAATGTTTACTTTTGGAAATCTTAAAGGTTTAAATATGATGGTGATAACATAAACATGCATTGTGACATCAGGGAAGAAACTTAGAAAACATATGTGCCTGAGGAGACCTGGAGCAGGAAGTTTTTACATGAACCGCAAGATTGAGGAAATGGATGGTGAGCTTGATGCAAAGAATGGTTTTCACTTTCCATTTTGGATTTTCTGCATCTTCTTATTTTTACTAGGTCTTCAAAGTGCCCTTCTTGAATTTGGTTTTATTTTTTAATGAATTAAAAATATTGAAAAGTTATGTAGCACCTTATATTTTAGCACTATATGGACACAAGGCGCTCATAAGCCTACTTTTATATTGGATCAGCAAACATTTAAATAGTTTTGCACATACTGAAATATGTTGGCCTATGCTGCATAGGGATAAAATTTCCTCTATCTTCAAGTTTTACCTATGTACACCTTCTCAATATTTAAAGTTTACTTGCTTTTTCTATTTCTTTATTACAATCTTTGTTTGACAACTGCAGGACATGTGTTGAGAAGTGTGAAAAGAATGGCTGTGTTGAAGAAATCTGCTTTTCATCATGCAAGCTTCCTGTAAATGGTGCATCAATAGAAGGTGCCTGGTTTATGCAAGAACCCCTTTACTTGCGTTGGAAAGAATGGGACTGTAGGATTGACTGTCGCTACCATTGTATGGTTAAAAGGGAGTCAGATAGGGAGATTCTTGGACAGAAACCTGTAAAATATCATGGAAAATGGCCTTTCAAGCGAGTATTTGGCTTTCAGGTATGTGTAATGCAAATATGTGATTTGAAACTTGTAGATAGAATATTTTATTCTTAACAAAGATATGCATACATTTTCACTATTAGCTGATCAAATGTGGACTGTGATTCGTTTGTGGATAAATTGCTTTCTATAGTGGGATTTTTCCGCAAAATGTGATTCAAGTGGGTTACTATAAATAAATAAACTAGATCTAGTTGAATGTAAGCTTATTTTTCTGTGCAAGAACCTGTGATAGTGACAAATTCTTCATTTATTCTTGCAATGTAGTTTCGTTGATGGCTTTCATTCTTGATCCACGTATAGTACAAACCCCCTTTGGGGTCTCAAAACAGAAGTGCATGCTATTTTAGTCATGAAGATATATGAATTAAAACATTTAGATAGAATACTGTATTCTATGAGAAGATACACATTAACTGATTGTGGTTTCTGTGGTGGGATTATTCTTCAGAGTATGTGACTCAAATGTGTTGTCGTATGAACTAACTTATAATTAAAAGTGAATTGATCGTAGTTGTATGCAATCAATTTTAATCTGTGCAGGAACCTGTATCAGTGGCATTTTCAGCTCTTAATCTTGCAATGCAGTTTCATGGATGGCTTTCATTTGTGATCCTTGTATATTATAAACTACCTTTGAGGCCTCATAACAAAAGTACATACTACGAGTTTACAGGACTGTGGAATATATATGGCATTTTATCCATGAATGCTTGGTTTTGGAGTGCTGTTTTTCACAGCAGGTAAATCAGAAAGTTTACTTTGTTTGTTGGTATTACTCTTAAAGCAGATAAAGCAGTAAGGCTAGTTTTTTGTCTGTATTACACACATTCTTTTAAAGATATTCTATGAGATTCATTGGTACAGTGTGATGTATAATGTTTTGTTTGAGTAACTCGCTTTTCTTTTAATTATGTTGCTGAAAATATAACCTTGATGTACATTTATTTCATTTGAACCAGGGATTTGGAGTTGACAGAAAAACTTGACTATTCGTCAGCTGTGGCACTAATGGGCTTTTCACTTATTGTTGCAATTCTTCGAACTTTTGACGTGAAGGATGAGGCTGCTCGAGTTATGGTGGCTGCTCCACTGATAGCCTTTGTCACCACTCACATCTTATACCTTAACTTTTATGAACTTGATTATGGTGAATTCACTTCCTTCAGTTTAGATCTACCATACTCCTTTTCTTGGCATTTTTAAGTATGTTGTTTTGCATTTCAAAAATATGTTTTTGATATAAAATATGTTATGGACCCAAAAGTGGAAACTGCTAATATTTTGAGATTTGCATCTGAAATTTGATTTTATTTTTCAGATATTGAACTTTTAGATACAGAATCGATGAGAAGAAAACTAAGTTAGAAAAACTGAAATCAGAATCTACGCAGTGAGATCTAATCAGTGGGCTTTAATGTAACTTAACATCTAGATCTCAATATATGCCATTAGAGTTAAGTTCTAGAGGTGAAATCTGACTACATCTGGACCGTGACTACATATTTTTTAGTTTCTCTTCTACATGTCTGGTAAGTAACTTATAGCTACTTATTCCCTTTCCGTAACTAATGGTAACTTTTCCTCTTTACTCTGATGCTTAAATATTAACACCAGAGCTCTTTTCTATTCAAATAAGTTTATCCTATTAACATTTTGTCCCAAGTCTGATCTAAAACTACCACATCCTTATTAGCATCTCCTAATACTAATGCTTTCCAATGATACCTCATGGATTTTTATTGCTTCTTCTCAATAGCATACCACAGCTTTTTGGTCAGCTCAATCAATTTAATATCAGCTGTTGTAGAAGCTTCTAGACATACAATACAGGGTTACATGACTATGAAAACCTGGCAAGTCTTCCAAAGTTGGAGTCTGGGCTGTTCTTTACAGAAATTTTCTAGATATCATTTTTGGGAATCAACTGTGTGTTTAGTATTAATTCAGTGCCTAGTTTTTTGCCAAGTCCGAGTCCACATAAAAAAATATCCTGCTGAATCCTTGTTGAGTTCTATTCTGCTAATGCTGTTACAACACTACCAATCACAAAATGAAGGCATTTTTTGGTCCTTCACCTTCCTATGGTAAACTAGTTGGGCTTCTCTTGTGGTCTTATTTCATGCCTTTTTTTTTCTTAATTGTGTGTTTGTGCAAGTCGAAAAGAATGCAGTTCTCCAATGACATGGGTTTTATTGGAGAGAATTGAGTTGAAAACTGGGTGTCTATTAAGATAACCCTTGCAATCTAAGTTACCGGGTTCGCCCCTGGGAAGCCCGGGTTCGATACGGGTTCGGTTCGGGTTCGAAATTCGGGTCCGGTTCAACCAAAATTTGCTGTGGGTTCGAAAAAATGACTGTGGGTTCGGCCAGGGTTCGGAATCCTGACTGTGGGTTCGACCAGGGTTCGGTTTTTTCGAACCTGGTTCAAACCCAGGCAAAATTCTCGCCCAGGTGGACTTTTCCAATGCCTTTTTTGCATTTTTAAATTATTTTTTTGACTGTTTGTTGACTTTTAAAGACTATTTTATTCGCTCTAACTCTAATATTTGCCTCTAACACATGAAATAGATATGTGTTATCTTCGTGTGTAGCTGTGTTGAGATGAGTTTCAATTGAATACCATTAATATTTTTTTATAGCTGCATGAATTGTGGTTAGCCGTTAGACCAAAGTAAATCAATTTCTTGCATTTATTTAGTTCATACAAAAAAATCAGTTAGGGATATTATACTGGTATCTAAGCTAGTTTTCCTACCAGCCTGTTGGGTCTCTAAGAGATTGATGCAAAAATACACTCCATATATGCATCCAAGTGATAGAATAAACAAGTGCTATCAGATAGAACTCAAAAGGCCACAATTTCAATGTTTGGAAAATACAGAAGGATTTCCATTTGCAGATTTGGAAGTAGAAGAAATTATGGCAAACAAAGATAAAAGAAATTCACATGAGGACATTAATATAGAGCAGCAACTAAATGCACTTATACAGGGACAGCAACAGTTGACCAAGTTATTGACACAAATGTTAAAAATATGAACAGTGATGCAATTAACTCTGCAAACAACAGCAATAATAATAATAATACTAGAACAATAATAGGATCAGTAACTAGACCCCTGATGCCTAAATTTTGGACGGAGTGGAAGACCTAGATGCTCATAGGGACAAAAGAATGTAGGGCAGAGCTATTTGGACTACCTAAATGAGTATAGATCTCTTAGGAATAATCTCATGAAACAATGTCTCTTACAAATTTTTGCCAATTGCAGCTAAGAAACAAACCTAAGAAAGAGAGAGGAACCCACAGCTAGGACTTACAATGAAGGTTAGGCAAGTTGTGCATACCTACTTTTGACAGCTCAAACAAATGCACAACACGTTTTTAGATCCAAAATCTGGATACATACTTCTCATCAAATCCTATGTTTGAAGAGGAAGCAATAAAATATGCCAAATGAATCTATATCATGACATTTGAGTATTAAAGTGGTGGTGTATTTTTGCTATGTTATTTGACTATTAATATGGTGGTGTATTCTGAACTTAATTGCTGCTGCAAATATGTATATATTTCTGATTTTTATATGTTTTTGTATTACCGAACCCAAAACGAACCCAACTCCAAAAATTTTTTTTACCGAACCGGCAAACCGGGTTCTCGAACCCGAACCCGAACCCAAAACCGAACCGGTAACTTAGCTTGCAATGAATGGTTCTAAACTCCTAAAAAATTTGTTTTCTGGTTGTACCAAGCTCAAATTCTCTTAAGTTCATGCAGTGTCATTCAGGCTGCATGCATGCTGTTGGTTTTTGTTGAAAAATTCTTCATCAAGATGCCTCTGATAGAGCATAGATTTCTTACTTTATTTCTTTAATGAAAACCTGCTCTACTTTTCTGACCAAGTCAGCACCCATACCTGCAATGTTCTGGTATATTCCTCTTGCAAGTTGAGCAAAATGTGTTGTAGATGTGATTTCAAATCTATTCTAGACCTTTTTCAGTTTGGTTGACAACAAATTAATGGTATCTAATATCACTGATTGCATGCAATTCAATTCAATATGAGGATTTACTAGAGCCCTTTCTGTCATTACCAGCCTTAACAAAATCTTAAGAAAGTACTTCAAAACTTTCTAATTCTTCAGATTACCCAAGCTTTCTACAAGGAGTTGAGAGGTTAAGCATTCCATAGATTTTTGGAATGGGGGATGGGGGGATTATGGACCAAAGTATGGGGATGGTGGGGTGCTGTGGCTGGTGGCACAAATATAATATACATACATATACATACATATTTTAGTGTTGCAACTCTTTAACTATGTAAAGACGGGTTCAATAGTAAAACCATAAATGTGAGAGCTTAATCATACAAAACAATTGATCTCAGGAGAACACGGCAATTAAATACAAAACATTCATAAGTACAAATATATATGTAAAGATGCTCAACTCCTATCTGCTGCAGCCTGGTGAATTTTTCAGAAAGAGTCTCGTAGTTCACAATATTTGCCTCTTAGCAAATCCATGTAAAGCACCTTGAAAGTTTCTCTGGTAATCTTCATTAACCTGCAAGATAATGTGTAATCAAGGACCATGTAATTATAGCACAGAAACGTCATTGCAGATCATGGATGGTTACAACCATATTCAACATTAAAAAAATACAATTATAGCATAAACAGAGAATGGGGAGCTCTCTTCAGTCCACTACAGGGATGGTGGAAGCAGCAGAGGCTGCTACCTCATCAACCGTGAGACTAAACTATGATAAAATTTATGTATGTGGCTGTCTATTCAGATGCTTGAACTGGCACCTGCACCCACTTCTCTGCACCCATGATTGAACTGAATGGAGTTCTCCACTAGTCTAACTCAATATACTAAAATTTCTAACACAAACTGCTCCTGCAAATGGGTACATAGCTTTCACAAAAAATTCTAGCACCAATTAGGCATGCAATAGATTTCACCAAAATTTCGAATACCAACTAGCCATGCAAGTGGGTACATAACCTTCACAAAAAATCCTAACACCAAACACTCGTGCAATAGATTCCATTAAAATTTCTAATGCCAACTGGTCATGTAAATGGGTGCTTGGATTTCATTTAAACTTCTGGACACCATGTAGTCATGCAAATGGCTACATAGATTACTAACTTTAGACATAATGTCAAACCAAGAAATGTGCTAAAATCTTCCTAAAGGGCAAGGAATTCTAAAGCACCAGGCTAAAATGCGTTCAAGGATTTCTCTAAAGTGAGAGATTATAAAATCTAATAAACAAACTATCCTGTTATTTGGTACCCGATGACACTTATGTTTAAATTTCATAAAATTCCAAGCACTTAGCTTGCTGACAATAACATATATGCTCCAAAGCAAGATTGTCTCCAGCTATTTATATGAACACTTATCCACATTGCCTTGAATGTATGAGGAATTTGTGTAAAGTAGGACCCGTGATCTTTTATCTTATTCACAGCAATTCTACCAAATCACATATAAAATGTCAGTGTCTGAAATCTCTCTCTCAACTGAGCAATATAGTGATATTGTGGTACAAAAATCTGCAATAATGGCTTGCAAGTTGATTGCTTAAGCTATGCATCATTTCTATTAAAAAAACATTACCATGCCTTCCCTGTGGAAAAGACAAAAATGTTGAGATGTTTGCAAGCAGAAGCATACCTTATTAGAAAAGTTGCAAAAGAGCCTACAAATAGAAAAGCTTAGAGGCATAGCCAACCACTCCAAGAAGTAGGGTATCCTCTCTCTGCCCCATCTCAACAACACCGGGAAGATATTTTTGTTTTAATCAGCTTTTGGAGGATGAGGATGAATATCAACATTGTTTGGGTCAAATTCCGGTTTACGAGGACCACTTCTGTTAGAGTCTCATGTAAGAACAGGATATAGACATGTTGGCCTTGAAAAGGAAGAGGAATTAGTCCATCTGCCCGGAATCACCAGTCTTCTAGAAAACAAGCAAAATCAATAAAGCTAACTGTGAAACTGCAGGCAAATGGGAAGGAAGAAAAACAGAAGAAGAAAAACTATGCTCAGAAGCACATGTTTCAGTAGATGAAGTAACTTAGTGGACTATGGATGTGCTACTTACCATAAGTAGGGGAAAATAATTTGCAAAATGGTCTCCACATGAGCATATTTGTCTTTTTAGTTATGGATGATTTTTTAGATCCCTGCGTATCTCTCTTTGGGGAGTGAAGAATTTTCAGCTTTCTTCAGTTTTCTCTTTGGGTAGTTTAGAACTTTAGACTTTTTAGTTTTTTCTCTTTGTATTGGGCTGAGAGCTTTCATTTTGTAAGGGGCAGCATCCTCTCAAAAACCTGTTTATTTTTTGATTCTTATATTGAGGGAGAGGCCCCTAATCCCTCACTTTACCAATCAAAAAAATAAATAAATCATCATGTATGGGGAGAGGGCCCTAATCCTTCACTTTACCGATCCAAGAAATAAATAAATCATCAACATATATATAGGGAGAGGACCCTAATCCATCACTTTACCGATTCAAAAAATAAATAAGTCAACATACTTACCGATTCAATATATATATATATATATATATATATATATATATATATATATATATTGAATCGGTAAGTATATATATATATATATATATTGAATCACTTACCGATTCAATATATATATATACTTACCGATTGAATCACTTACCGATTCAATATATATATATATTGAATCGGTAAGTATGTTGACTTATTTATTTTTTGAATCGGTAAAGTGATGGATTAGGGTCCTCTCCCTATATATATGTTGATATATAGGAGGGTAGGGTAGTGGTGCTGAATGTTATCAAGTTTTCATAAATGTTTGTGAGTTTGTTTCTGCTGACTTCTGTAAGGAGTTTCTAGAAACAGAGAAGAAATAAATCAAATTGTTCAAGAATGACAATATTCCTGTCTTCAACTAAGCAGCCCTCATCATTTGAACCAGTCAAATTCCTCAATTTCACTGTTCTCAAAAGAATGAAGATGTGGTTAAAAATAATGAGGATTTGGTTATAAATAAATGTGTTCACGAATGACAATATTCCTGTCTTCAAGTAAGCAGCCCTCATCATTTAGACTGGTCAAATTCCTCAATTTCACTGTTAGTTCTCAAAAGAGTGAAGATTTGGTTAAAAATAATGAGGATTTGGTGTCAGAGGAAACATAGGAATCACAGGGAAGACTTATATTTATAATAATACTATATATTTATAATTAATTAGTTATATATATATATATATATATATATATAAAGATTTACAAAGATTCTTATGTTATGGGAGAGGTTCCTAATCCCTCACTCTACTGATCCAAAAAATAAATATATTAGGGCCCTAATCCCTCACTCGACCAATCCAAAAAATAAATATATTAGGGTCCTAATATATTCCGGTGTTAGTTTTTTTTTCCATTTTGTCTATATTCGATACCTTAATAGTTCCTAAGCATTTCATTTACATATACTGCACTTTATTTTTCTTTGTGTGTATGCCACAGAAAGTTCTTTTGTTTGGTAGAGGATGGATATCTTGAATGTTCTTCCCATCACCAATTATGCAAAACTCCCAGATTGTCCATTGTACACTCAAAATATCAATGCTGTTTCCGTTCCAATACTAAATTCCTCATCCAGAATTTCATTTCCTTTGGTATACCTCATTTTCCAAGGAACGTCTTCAATGCCCTTTTTCTTCTCATTTTTTTGGTTAGTGGGTGGTTAGATGGCTGTGTCAAAAGGGAGAGTGGAGAGTAGGAGAAAACCACGATCACACGTAGACTCCCAAGCAGTCATAATGTTATTAAAATGCCTCAGTAGATTAACTGGCCGTGATTTTGTCCATATTTGCTGAATCAGCTAGAATGGAACCCAACAAATTAAACAGATAACTCAAGGATTATTAATGCCCCATGAACTTTAGCGGTTCCCTGTATAAACGATTACCACAAGGTAAGGGCAACAGCATATGGGAACACTAGTTATGTGGGCCCAACAACAGGTTGACTTGAAGCAGCTGTCAAAGGAATAACAACATAAAATGTAACCCATGGTCTATACTTGTACTGTCCAGCTTGTCTTGTGGACTCCAACACAGAAATAAAGCGCTCAGCATGGGATATAACCAGCCAGAAAAAGGACAAAGTCTGGGTCCCAGCAGAGACAGCACCTAGATAACAAGAATGAAACCTTTGTTTATGTCAACACCTAGGAAACATCCAAGGGTCGGTGGGTCCCAGCAGGATTGAAGTGTGAGCAAGAGGCTTCAAATAACATCCAAAAGAGTGGGCCCCACTAGTTCACTTCAGCCATATTTATGTCAATTGTGTCCAACACTAGATATGAAATAGAGAGATTTAATCAGCAAAAGGGACAAACTGACTCTGCAAACACAGAAAAGTAAAATCAGATCAAACTCCAAAATTGGGACGGTCGTGTTTTTGGGTGTGCAGGGTTGCCTGACTCCCAGATGCTCCATCAAAAGAAAAATTGATTGTAGCAATTTGATTCAAGCACTAAATGGCCTCAAAAATAGTAATGCATGGAGACAATTAGACAACATGTTGACCTCAACCGCATCAGGGAGACTTGGAGCATCAATGCCTGGCCACTCATGGAGAAAAAAACAATTGATTGTAAATGGGACCAGCCAGTGTGGAAGGCAGGCACAACAATTTTATACCTCTTCTGCACCAAAAAGACAAAGCATTCAAGGATGTCAGGGTTTCTAGATATGCAATGTTATACATCCATGTTACTCTACTTCTTGAATATTATAGGTTGTATCACAGTTTTCTTATATTTTTCTTTTGATTCACTTTATTTTCTGTCACTGTATAGTCTCTCAATGACATTGTTTGAAATCTGAATCTTCATTTGGGATCCTATAACTCTTCGTTTTTAATATTAAAAAAAGCTACGAAAGTTTAACTTTCCCTTTTCCTCTTTCCACAAATCTAAAGGTACCTTTCCCTTTTGTTCCTTAAATAACTGTGGAGTTATTTTCACCCTTTACCCTCCTATAAATATCACATAACACAGTAATTTCTGTGTTTATATGTATCTTTATACTAATAAAAGATACTAGTAACGTATTAATCTGAAGACTACCATACCCTTGTTAGTCTCACTATCTCTTAGTACATATGCTCATAGTTTAAAAACTTGCAAGAAGACTTGCCAAGGGGTGCCAAGTTGTGAGGCAATACCCCTTGGCAAGTTACTTTCAAGTAAATTTGCTAAAACTCACCTAGCTGATGCATAATAACAGTCCACGGCCAGAAAAGTATCAAAACACTTCATTTTTCACAATGTCTTCCATATTCAGATTGGATCACTGAAGATGTGGAGCCCCTCTTTCTGCGGATGAGATTGCTGATATTGAGAGACAAGCAGCAGAATGGGTGGCAGTCTGGCAGATGAAGAGGAGGTGGAAGGTGAGGTCAAGGTGTCAGTTTGGGCTTTATTGGATACAGCTGCCCATGATATGCCTGAGGAAGATATTCTTTCTCAAGCAGAATCATTACCATCCACTTGGAGGGCACCCACACAGCCATGTAGAAGTTTTGCTCATAGATATTTTTTGCAAATATTAATCTGGATTTTTAATTTATGATCATATGACACTATGATGTGTATTGACTTATTTTTTGTATCTATGAATGAATGAGAAACTACATCATCAGTTCCCTAAATTCAGTTTTATGCATGTTTCTTAAGATAATTTAGGTCTGCAGGTTGCCAAGTCATGAATTTTCAAACAATGCATGTGTTAGTTCCACTGATAAAATGTCAGGATTTTCCCATATCACCTCGTGATTTCTTGTCATTTTCTTTGAGCTCAGAGCAAAACAAATATTCAGGTCACGGCAAGAGAGAATCAAGTAATCTCCATCAGCCTTTTTGATGACATTAAAATTTTCAATGGAAAAAAGAGCTCTGTGAGGTTGTTGGATAAGAGTAAACTTTTGATGGAAAAGATCCATCTATGCCATCAAAATAGAAGATAGGAAGCCAAATAATTTTGCTCAATATGATATGTGCAGTTGTGTTTACTGATACTCTGATGCTTGCTGGTTTGTTGTAGTTGTCAATATGAATGTAAAAGTGAATGGCACAAATAGATGATGCCAAGTTTGGATGGGAAGATTGTCCTTTTCAATGCTCGTTTACTTTCTATTTTTGTAATTTGCAGGTTTGAACATGAAAGTCTGTGTCATAATGGGGGTGCTGCAACTTCTGATGTGGGCAATCTGGGCATGTGTTTCTTCCCACCGGGCACGGTATAAGGTGTTGACAGTAGTTATTGTGGGAGGACTGGCAATGCTTCTTGAGATTTATGATTTCCCCCCAGTATGGGGATATGTCGATGCTCATGCTGCATGGCATGCTACCACTGTTCCCTTGACATACATTTGGTGGAGTTTTATCAAAGATGATGCAGTTTTCAGAACTTCAAAGCTCTTTGGTAAATCCAAAGACAAGAATGAATCTAGGAAAATACAATAGCATCATTTGCTTGTGCAAATATAGTCTGCAGTGAAGAGGATGTTGCTTTCACACACTCTATTGGGAGAGCTATTCCGTTTTTTTTGTATTTTCGTCTTTTTCCTTCCTTCCATGGGAAGTTGAATCAGTTTGGACTTGATTGCAAGGCATCATATGGAGACAATTCATGCTTTTCTCCATGTCTTTTTCCCACTATATGCAAAATGTTTGTGAAGATTGCCTTTGTATTTAGTTTTATTTGTGTAAAGTTAGGAAAGATGAATTTTCTTGGGGATGACTTGAAGCACATATGAGAACACTGGAGTCTAACAGAATGTCAAAGATTGCATTGTTTATGACATTCATACATTTTGTGTGGATTCAGTGTTATAATGCTAATTACCTTCTGTGCAGACAAAAGCTTTTATGAAGCCAACATGTTTTGTTGGAATGGTTGTATTTGATTAAATTTTGCATTAAACTACTGTTGGTTTGGGTGACAGGAGAGTGTATTCTAGGACAATATATACTACCATAGATATCTTAAATACTAGCAAATAATCCAATATATGCTAGCATAGATATCTTAAATAGATCTAAGTTAAATACATTGAGAGACATGAATCTCGAGATGCGTTTCTAACCCATGTCACATCTCTTGGTATCTTTTAAATAGAAGTATTTAAGATATTTGCACTAGTATAATAGCAATACAAAATGTATTTAGGGCCTTTATCAAGAAATTGATCATGCATCGGTTAGTTTTGGTAATGGTTATTCTATTAGAATGATTTTTTTAGTTTCCATAAGTACATGTTTACTTATTTCCGAATTCATTTTGTGTGAGAAATGACAACTATTTAGAAATTGGGCCGTTTATTTGCGATGTTCTACTCCATCTGACCTTGTATGTTTTCTTTGCATCTCCATCATCATTCCAGTAGGCTGAATATAGAGTTTGATGAGTTTGCAAATGGTTTTCTTTATGCATTTTAATGTTTTGTAAAACTTTACTATGATATCCATTTACATTCTATGTAATTACAGCATATGAAAAATTCGACATGTTAATTAGTTGTTATGAATAGAAATTGTTTTTTAACACTTCAATTTGAGAGAGCTGATTGCGTTGTATTATGGCTGTATGTCTGCATGTGACTTGCACATGGTGACAGTATGTTAAGCATCCCAATATTAGCTGTAGAATTAGCTTTTCTTGTGTTCCTTTCCGATACTAAGATGCTTGTTTTGAAAGCGGAAGCAATTTCTTTTCAAATTGGCTTGAAATAATAAATTTTCAGTTCTGTGAGCTCCTAATGAAGATTTAAGTCTTACACATTTGAAAAATATTTGAAGGTCTTTGATTGTGAACATGAGTTTCTCTCTTTTTACTGCATAAATCCAAGAATCATCACTTTGTACTCTATACAACAAATGTGAAAACCTTGACATCTAATATTGATGTGGAAAAAAATATGTAGTTTCTGATGGAGTAATTTTGACAGTAAAATTTTCTAGGCTTTACATAATTTTTTCAAAATAATTAAAATTAAAATTGCTTGATCTTGATAATAGCAGCACAAAGATCTGCAGGACATGATTATGGACTATGCTAAATTGCTAATGCTGTTTGAGTCTCTCATAAATTGAAAATTTGAAATCTTAAAGTTAGTTGATTGAAATAATCAAATATGGTCTTCTATCCTACATACTTGGACATGATTATCGTAGAAGAAAAGGAAGACACAAAACCTTGATGATATGGGTGTTTGACTAGAAAGAAGTAAAGCTTTTGTCACTTGGTTTGAAGCTGAAGAGATCAGTCTCACAAACAAGGTATCACCGTTGTCTTTATCCTTTCAAGCGTGCCAAGGCATTGGTAGAAAAATAATTAAATATTCCACCACTAAATATCATTGTGGAAAGTATGACGAAATGTTGGTGGCAATCGTTTATTAAGACATTCAGGGAAAGGGTTTTATCAAATATCGTTATGGAAAGTATGAAGAAATGTTGGTGGAATTCATTTATTAAGACATTCAGGAAAAGGGTTCAGATTAATTAGTTGAAATAATTTGCTTTTGGAACCGCAAGACATGCACAAACCTTGCATATACTCAAAGGTGTCTAATTTTGTTTCGATGTTTGTATGAAAGAGATTGAACTCTGGTGCTAGCATTATGGTATTACCTCTAGATAATGGGGCAGAAGTTATTAGCAATTGAATAGAGCATGGAAATGGAGTGAATTATGATGTCATTGGATGGAGGTTGTCAAAGAAGTCATTAGTGAACATCTAGCTTTAATAGAATGACGCTATTGAGATACTGCAGTGAAGTTGTGGTAACTTCCATGATCAATGAACTTCTCACCTGGGAGGCACAAGGAAAACATGGTGTTATTATGAGCTAAAGTTGAGATGTGACATGCTGGGATGATATCATGGAAAAACTTAATTTGGCTTCAGCTAAATATAAACATATTTCATTATTTTGGCGGGGGATGGTTGGCTTGAGTAATTTGCAAGACCTCATAAGGTTTGGTTTGCCCATTGAAGTATGAATTTGTAACATAGTGTGTATATTTTTGCTGTGTCCTATAAATGATCTAAGATTGTTAATTGCAATGGTAGGGCTTGGTTAGAAAAACCCTTCTTTTGTTTTTTCGAAGGTTGTCCTCGCTTAAGGGAATTTTGAGTCTTCATAGGGAGAAGGATTCTTATTTGGATTATAAAAAGACAAATTATAGATATACTATAATAGCTTCGCCATAGCATTTAAAATGTGAAGTTAGACAATTCTGTTATCTTGGACAATCATTATTCTTCAAGGAAGAGATGATAAAAACATGATGGTTAAAACCTGAAGATAGATTTGGTGAATTGTTTTGAACTTTAATGCTCTTTTTGCAACCTCTAGGTGCCTAATCCAGGATTACTAAAAAAAATACATTGAAAAAATTGAGAGAACTTTTCAAACAAGAGTTAATGGAAATTATGCCTATTTGAAATTATAGAGTATGCAAGTCAGCCCTAACAGAACATTCTCTCTCTACTAAGATAGTAGATAATTTGAATGGAGATAACATCTTTGATTTTTTAAATCCCATCATTAGGCTGTTAGGATGAACACCACCTAATGTTTTATTTCATTCCTTTTTACTAGAGTTCCAAGAATTCGTAGTTCGTATTGTTGTCACCTCTTGCATGTACATATAAAGCTTGACAAGATTAAATAAAAAGTCGTTTGAAAGGATGATTTTAAATTTTTCACAAGGTCCACTCCCTTTGAATTAGAAAGACCAAAAAACTTAAAAAAATAGTCTCGACTTTTCTGGGCAAATATCCAGAGAACATTTTCTTCACTCCATGCATTTTGGAGAAACTTGAACTATGTAGTTTACAAATTTTTTTCCCCCTAAAGTAGTCCCTTATTATGAAGGGAATCTAACAGAATGGCAGGTCAATATTAATTGTCATTAGACAATCTTACCATATTGCTGAAGATTCACAACTGCAACCAAAGCCATCACAGTGCTGTTGAAGATGCAAAATGCCACCGCAGATGCATAGAACTACTATAGATGCACACAATCGTTGAAGATCCACAGTGCTGTCAAGTTGTACTCTGTTGTTGAAGATGCAATTTTGTTACATCTAGAGCTATTAAAGTCTACGGAAGAGACTTTAATAGTGTTGGAATACGAAAAGGCAATTTACCATCTGCTAAATGAGTCATTCCCATCTGTTCATGGAGGAATCAACTTAAAGAGTCTCTAACATGTCAATGCTAAAGTTGGCGAGAAAGTCTGCCACAGCGTTGGCCTCTCTGTAACAGTGACCAGCTGTATCTGTTAGTAATAGTTATTACATTGTTTGGTTATTAGTTAATGTGGCGATTGTGACAGTTTATACACCCGTATTCTATGACAGTTACACCTGCATTCTATGATAGTTTGTAATTCTCCTATATGTATTCCTTCATACATAATTATGAATCAATCTAGTTTTTGATGCATTTTTCATAACAACTGGTATCAGAGCGATAAATCCTTGTGCCTGTGTGTTTGATTCCTGGTAACCGAGAAGGCATGACATGGAAACCTAGCGTGACATTTTGAGGCATGGCGGTTTTTGAGGAGAAGAGCGCGGCAAAAGGCCTAAGTTAATTTCAAGACCGTGATGTTTCCTTCTGTGCCTGTCACATCGGGTGCCTGTGCTGAGTATTGCCGGTTCTCTTGAAGTCTGAGTTCGAAGGAGGAAAGCATATGCAGGTTAGCCATATGCTGTAGATTTAAATGTAGTACGATTCCCCATACAATGCACATTCTGTTATATCAATTTGAAATACAATGGTTCTTTCCCATGTTAAATGAATGCCATCTATTAAGATTACTTGAATGGTATCTATCTCAGTTCCTATTAGATGCAGTGCTTGATCTGAGTGCATTTACATACATTTGCATTACAAACTGTTCGGAGTTTTATTTCCAAAGGAAAAATTGTAGTTACAGTATACTAAAGTTCAGATTAGGGACAAATCATTTTGGTATATCAAAAGTTAAATTGTTCTTATAATGAATCCAGCATGAGTCTGGGAATTTCGATAATATCTTGAAGCCGTATGATTACCATGCCTCTGTAGCTGAATGCAATTGGACAAGCCAAGTCACTGAAATACAAGTTGTTTGAAGGGCTTGCTTATGGTATCAATTTAGTATCAAAAGTTCAAAAATATTGTGCGAGAGGAGTAAGAAAGTGGAGATCGACTGTTGGGTAATGTTCCTTGCTTTTGAAGTTTTTATTCCAAGAAGGAGGTGTTCATTCTAATGATGGGTCTAGATACTAGTAAGACTATTGTCATTCCCACTATCGATGCCAATGTTGAGACTATTGAGTTGCAAGTTGTTGATCTTCTAGTTATTGCGATGAACATTATAAATGTCTTTTGCAATGATTTCTGGCTTTGATTGTGTGAGAATTTTTGCATCAACGTTTCAGATCACATACCGCGATCCATCATCAGGATGAGAGCAGAGATAAAGGAGAGAATGAAAAGATGCAGACCAAGAGCTATTTAAAAAGAACAAAAGCAAGGTGACGAGAGAGAGGGGGCACAAAGACCAAGAGGAACAAGACAAAAGAGAAAAAAGTTAAATAATTAAATAAATAAATAATTGAAAACCAAATAGAATAACAAATATGTTAGACTATTGCGGGTAACCCTATGTCTACTTTCCTCCTTTCTTCTCTATTGCCTGCTTTTAGAATTGTTCGGAGCTGTGGTTCTCCTCGTTAAGCTATTTTTTGGGCTGACTGTTGGCATTATCTTGAAAATTTGCTGCTTAGCAGATACTGTAAATCTCTCTTTTATCAATAAAATTCTCACCTTACGGATCAAAAAAAAAAAACAAATATGTTAGACTATAAATAAAATTAATAATTAGAACACAGAACACAACCAAAAGAAAATGAAAATCACCAAGCCAAAACAATTATCACAATAAACAAATACAAAACCACCAACACCAAAATGCAAAACCACCAAACAAAACAAAAACCAAAACTAAAACCAATATAGAAATACCAACCAACAAACCCAGATTCCAAACCAAAACAATTACAACAATGAAACAAAAAACAACCAAAAATGGACATAAAACAACAAAAATACCAAGCAAAAAACTAAAATTGCACTCAAATATATTTATAGCAAAGTATATAGGAATGCAAAAGGCCAAGAACAATTAATAAAAAACCAAAACAAATTGGAGAATGGAAACAATTAAATAAAAGAATACAAAAACTACGAAATGAAAGAATGATTTATTTTAAAGCACAATAATCAACAAGGAATAAAATAAAATAATGGAATAAAATGATTGAAAACAACGAGAAACAACAAGCCAACACACAAAGGAAAACTAAAAAACACAAAAATCAAAACACAACATAAAAAGGAATTTAAAGAAGCAAAGAATAATGAAATAAGAAAAGTATGCATATAAGAAAATAAGTAAAAAAGAAAATAAATAAATATAAAGATGTATGAATATGTGCATAAGTATATGAATAAGCTTATTATAATTGTGTATGTACAATTATATACATATACATAGACATATAAATGAAAACAAAAAACTAAGAAATGAAAGAGTAAAATAAAACTAAAGCACAAAACCCAAAAACAAGGAAAGAAGATAAAATTACAAAACCACAAAAAAGCAAAAAACAAAACAAAATATCAAAAAGAATAATGAAGCAAAAAATAGATATATAAGAAAGGTATGCATATATAAATTGAATGTAAGAAAAACAATTAAATACATATAAAGGTGGGAGTATGAGTATATGTATAAGTGTATGTATGTGTGTGTGTACATTGTACATTTACATATACATATACATATACATGAAAAAGAATGCAAAAATAAGAAAAGAAAGAATAAAATAAATTTAAAGCACTAAAACAAAAAATCAACGAATAAAATTAAATTACGAAACAATTAAAAAAGATAAATAAACCAAATACAATGAGAAACCACAAAGCCCACACATTAAGAAAATTTATAATGGTAGGTGTATGAGTATATGTATATGTGTATGTACATAAAACATACATACACGTATACATATGCAAATGCATAAGCATATACATATAGAAATAAGTGAAAAAAAAAAAAAGGAAAGAGAGAAAAACATAAATTAAAAGCACAAAAACAAAAAGAAAGAATAAAGAAAAGATTACGAAACAAATAAAAAGACAAATAAGCCAAATGCAACGAGAAACAACTAGACCAACACAAAAACACAAACAAAAGACACAAAAATTAAACAAAACACCAGGAGGAAAATAAGTAAAAAACAAAGAAAATATAAAAAATGCAAGCACAAATATAAATATAAATGAAAAAGTATATTATACATAAACCAAATACAATTAAGAATGCAAATGTATGTGTATGTGTATATGTATAATAAATAAATATAAAGACAAATATAATTATAAATATATATATAAAAATAAATGCAAGTGTATGTGTATGTGTATATGTACATATAAATGCAAATGTGTATGTACATTATACATTTACATATACATATATAAAAAAGGTCATTTAAAAATAAAAATAAAAATACACAAACACAACCATATATATAAAGTATACATATACATATACATATGCATCACATATACATATGCATATACATATACATCTACCTATGCAAGTGCATACATTAGACATATACAAATACCACTATAAACCAAAAGAACCACACCAAAAGATACCTGAACCCGAGTGAAAGAGGGCCAAAACCAATAAAGGAAGACAAAAGCAAAAGAGACCAAAAAAAAAAGAAGGGGCAACAAGGAGGAAAAAAAGGAGGAAGAAAAAAAGGGGGGGAGGCCAAACAAACCAGGGGAGAGGAAAAGAACAAGACAAGGAGACCAAGGCATATGAAGGGAGGTAGGGACACCCATCGAACTAGGGAAAACAAGGGGGATCAAGGAGGGGAGGGGAGGCAAAGGGTTTGAAGGTTGGCTAACAAGGGATTCCAAGTCTGACTCAACCTCCACCCTTTGTCTCGATTAAGGTTCAAAGGGTGGTTGTTGATTTCAATGGCTTCTTGAAGCTTCCTTTTGACAAAATTATCTTCTTTGTGCAGGATTTGGGTGCTTTCAATACAAATATGATGTTTGGTGGAAGAAGAGTGGTCGACTAAAGTAGATTTGAGGACACGCTCATGTCTAATGTCCGCTATGTGCTCTTTGATTCTAGTGCTGAATGATCGACCAATTTCACCAATATAAGGTGCCCCACAGGAGCACATAACCTTGTAGACACCCGAGTGAAGAAGGATGTCCTTGGGGTCTTTGAGAGAGGGGATCTGATTCCTCACAGTGGAGAGGGGTTTGAAAGCACATTGGAGACCTTTTTTGCGAAGGATCTTGGAGAATTTTTGGGATAAGCCATCAACGAAGGGGAGAGAGGCAACGTGGAGACTAGAGGATTGGATGGGTTTAGAGGTGGAGAGGAAACAAGCCTTGGCTTGGTTAAAGGCCCGAGAAATTTTCTTATTAGAGTACCCGTTTAGAGTGAACACGTGACGAAGATGGTTTAACTCAAAGTTTAAGTTATCCTCATCACAGATTCTAAAGGTTCTCAAGGCAAGAGTTTGAAGGACACCACTTTTTTGGCAAGGGTGGTGATGAGAAGACGAGTGAAGATAGAGATCGGTATGGGTAGCCTTGCGATACACTCGGCGTCCCAGGGAACCATCAGGATTTTTGAGAAGAAGAATATCAAGAAAAGGAAGGCGATTATCCACTTCGATCTCTTTGGTGAAGGAAATACAAGGCATAAGGCTATTGAGGTGGGAATGGAAGTCCTCTAATTTTTCCAAGCCATGGGGCCAACATACATTGGTGTCGTCAACATATCTTTTCCACCACTTTGGCTTGAGAGGGAAGGAGTGAAGGGCTAATTCTTCGAAATGCTCCATGAAGAGGTTGGCAATGACAGGGGAGAGAGGGGAACCCATGGCCACACCATCGACCTGCTTATAAATGACCATTATCTCAAGTTAGCTTCTTGCTTTTCATTCTCTCCTTTAGCTCTGCTCTCATTGTGATAATGGATCATAGAGTGTGATCCAAAACGTTGATGCAAAAATTCTCACACAATCAAAGCCAAAAATCATTGCAAAGAACATTATGGATTGTGGAAACTTGATATCTTTAATTATAAATGTCATTTAATTCGGGGTCATCTTTGCTGATGAGGCTTCCAAAGATTTAGATGGATAAAGTGTAATAGGGTCATATTGGAGGTTGATGGCATCGATGGATGGAGGAAATTCCATTATCTCAAGTTAGCTTCTTGCTTTGACATGAAGCTTTGCATGAGAAGCATTTTTGGCTTTATTTTCTTGCTTTTCTTGTTATTGCTGTTAGATTTGAAGATACATGTATTACGAAGTTTGGTTTTTTGAAGACAGATAAGGGGTTTGGTGTAGAGCTCACTATGGATGGTTGTCCAGTGAGCACTCGAGGCTGTGATCTGAATTATACCCTTATGAGGGTCATCAGATAACTTGATGTGGCCATGTGTTTGGAGAGCTCAATATGGGTGTAATCTTGGATAGACTGACCCTTACCTTACTGAATGGTTTGCCAATTCATTGTTAATTGTTGCATATAACTTAAAAGGTAAAACCATTTTTTAAGGGCAACAACAAATTCCATCCAAGTCATATTAACCTTATCATGGCGAGCAATTTCCTCTTGAGTCCTACTCTCCCACCATGCGAGAGTTGTATCTCCCAACCAAAGAGTGGCTAACCGGATCCTAGAAGCATCTTCTACTAGGCCTTGAATCCTATAGTACACTTCTACCTGTTGGACCCAATCATCTAACTTTTTGGGATTTAACTCCCCACAATACTTAGGTAATTCAAATTTTACATCCAATTTAATAATAGGCTTAGACTTGCTCTTGAAAGGATTAACAATAGTAGAAGAAGAAGGAGAAGAAGGGGGAGATGGAGAAGAGGGAGTAGATGGAGGAGAAGGTATTTTTGAAGTTTCTTCTCTTTGCTCTTTCGATCTTCCTGCTTTTCTTGTTTCGAAGAATCTCCCTTTTCACACTTCTTCTTGTCTGCATAAAGCTCTTCCACCATTGCCTTCATGTCAAGGAAGGCTCGTTGAAAAGATTTCTCATCAAGCTCAGTACTTTTCCTAGCTTCAATTTCTTCCATCTTTGGCAAAGTCCTTTGTTTGCCGATCTTAGGATTGTATTCTTCTAGCTCGCCTTCACCTCATTGTTTCCTAGAACGTGCTAGCATCCACTTCTGCAATACTAGTCACACAAAGCTTTGATACCAAACTTGATCTAAAATAGGATCTATGACAATTGCTATGAATGCTTAACTATTACAATGATTAATTAAGGCTTTAAAAATGAATTAACATAATTGAAAAATGCTTAAAATGAACAAAGCATAATAACTGTGATGAATAGAAAAGAAAAAAGAGAAAGAGAAGACAAAACAGTTGATAACAGAGTTCGCTAATATGGCTATGCCTCTGGACCCCTCTCCAATGGAGTGACCGATCCTTGATTATGCTCCACAAATAATTACAAGGCAACTATCAAGTTTACAAGTCCGTCTCTCTTCAGCGTAGTAACATAACATTCTTCTATTGCACAAAAAAAAACACTTGAGTCTTCAGGATGATTCTCTCCTTAGCCATCACCTGAATACCAACTCTCCCATTTTCACCTCCTTTTATACAAAGTTTTTACCCAATACGGTCTTTAACCATATGATTTACAAGATTATACAATATCCCCCTGTTTAGGTAAAAATCTCTCCTATTTCCCTCCTTTTACATAAGTAAATATTTTAAATCTCCCCCTTTTACATAAGAAAGCATTTAAATATCCCCTCAATATAATTAAATTTCATTTAGGTCCCTCAAATTTCTTGATTCTCGGGTTTATACTCTAGGGGAGATTAAATTTTAATTAGAGATTAAAGTAGTTTTACCTAAATAAGGGTAAAATCCCTTTAAATGTAGGTATTCGGCTTTCACTCTCAGTGAAAACTAACCGATGCCGTTATATTAACAAAGTCATTCAATGGCTCGTTGGCAATTATGTATTTTGGTGGTGTTAGTTCTCAAAAACACTGGTTGGAAAACCTCAAGAGATTGCCAAGCTCTTGGTACGTTTTAGGCTAACGAACAAGGCCAATTGGTGTACTTTGAACCTTCTTCTCTTTAGGCTCTACTGAACCTAGGTGCGTATACCTATGCAAATGAAGCAAACTTAAACTATGTGTTTTCTACTTGAGCAATCTATCCACAATGGCAACCAAGAGTGGAGAGATGTAATCCTAATTTCGTATAAATTGTATAAGTAATATCAAGGTGAAATTTAATATGTTTCGTTAATAGATGTAAGGTTTTGAAAACATATTTGATAAAACTAAATAATAAAATGGGTGAGACCAGTGCCCTATTGGGTAAACAGAGTCAAATGAGGATCTAGAATGAATTACTTGTATTGGAAATAACTCGAATTGTTTGGCACACTTATGTTTGTTTATAACTTGTATAAATATGCAAAAAAGTGACTGACAAACTCTACTTGTGGATCCAATTGACACAACCAGGTTAATTATGATTTATTAAAAGGATTTTAATCTTTACTTGAAAGAACCAATTAAATAAATCACATAGGAACAATAGATAACATCAAATTGGAGACAAAATGGCAGTCCTAGTTATATGATTCTTCTTACTGATCCAAAAAACACTTCCAGATTACTGTGATTGATTAGAAGGGTTTTTATTCTTTAAAAGAAACCAATTAATCACATCACACAAGAACAACAAACGTGTTTTGATAAATTGAACATATCTCTGATACACCAATTTAAATAACAAAGAAATATTATGTTGGAGACAACCAAATAACTGAATATATTCAACAAACAACTGATACCGATATGAAGCCACGAAATCAAATATCTTTCATTGATCTCCTCCAAATTATACTTGCAACATAGTCTTTTGAAATGTAAACATCATGAAAGCTTTCTACTATCTATTTTTCCCTATTCGCCCATATCTTTTTATAACTATGTAACTGACTTATATATCAAAACTTTGAAGAGGTCGCACCCTTTCATGAACGTCTTTTGATACCAACAACAATTAAAAAAATTTAAACAAAGATAATTAGGCTCTAGTTAGCCATAAGTGGACTTTTGGGAAATGGTCCAAATAATCTTGTCTCTTGTAAGTATCAACATCCTTGGACATATTCCTGGCAGCTATCTCCATGACCACCATTTTCTCATTCTGTTCACATGCTTCAACCAATGTCAAATCTTTTCTTGTGGCCACTTCTAATGCCTTTTGTAGTACCAACTTGCATTCTTCAATCCATTTGGTCTTTTCTTTTATTTCTCCATCATCTTCAAACAATGCTGGTATTCCTTCTTTTGTGGCATCAATAAATCCTTTCACATCTCTTTGAATTTCTTCATGGTAATCTCTCTGCTTTCTAATGATCTCCTTAGCAGCAGTGATAGCCTCATTATCAGGAATATCTCTCTTTTGTATTTTCTGAAACTTCTCTTGGATTCTGTCACTAATTCTTTTATGCTCCTATTTTTGCAACATAAGTCTTTGAGTGAACTCCCCAGAGCTTGCTCAACCAAATCATCAAGTTAGCCCGTCTCTTCCTAAACACTGCAAAAAGTGTATCAAATTTCCCTTGAGAATATACATCTACTTCTTCCCACTTGTCCTTTGCTTGAGAGCTTTCTCCTTGAGTCAGTAACTTAGTAGACTTCTTCACTGTGTTTGTAACCATATCCTTCAGGTGATCATTCTCCTTGAGTATCCTTTCATTATTCACTTTATAGATCTCGTTTTCTTTAATCAACATTTGGATCTGAGCTTTATTTAGCTTAGCTACATTGATTCCAATCTTAGTTGTATCTACATGATCAACCTCTCCAACTTTTAGTGTCATGACATGGCCGAAAGCTCTTTCAGTGTCAATAATAATAGACTTCTTATGTGGTGGATACAGGGCCCAGATCATGAGGGAACCTTCATCAGGATTATACTTTGATCTTGTATACACCTCTGTCACTCCTTCAGGACTAAGCTTATGTTTAGCATTGTTATCCTTCAAGAAACTGTAAAAAACAAGAGTAGAATTCAAGTCTAGTCCTAGGAAAATCATAACACTTGACTCCTCTAATAACTTTCTCCCTTTCTATGGGGTCATATCTCTCATTTCCTTTTCCACACTTGAATTTAAATTTTTCAACAACTGATCTTCATTGTTCGGTGTTATATTTTCAACAAATTCTCTTATTGATTTTCCCTTTTGTTTGTACAAGAAAGCTCTGAATTCTGGAGATTTTACAAATTGATCATAAGCTAAAAAGGATCTATAATCCATTTGCCTTGTGTCAGTGTCAAAACCCTCTTCAATTTCTAGTTCTCTAAGAGGAGACTCATATTCCTTAACTTTAAATCTAGAGATTTTATCAGTTGGACACTGAGATCCCTTATCACCAGATGACTCCTCACCAAAAGATAACAACTCTACTTCTTGTATCTCCTTTACTCTTTGTTCTACTCCCCTATTATATTCATCAACAACCAACTCAACTTCTTTCTCTTCCAAATTTCTAATCAAATCATCATATGGATAAGGTATATGATTATACTCGCCCAGGTTCATCCCTTTTCTGGAAAAGTCAATGTATCCCTCCAGATCAAACCCTTTCCATGGTCGAGCTCTCCTCAAATTAAAATGTGATAGCTTATCTAGAATCTCATCATATCCTTCTTTGGACAGTATAGTGAAATCTCCAAAGCATAAAGTGCTTGGCATGAATGCCTGCTTTCCAAAGGAACTTAGATTCATTACACTTGAGTAGTCCATTTGCCTAACAATTTCCAAGTAAGCAATCCTACCAGGCACTGTTTTTGGCAAAATAAATGGTGTATCTTCAAAATGATACACCTTGATCATAGTAGCATGCTAAAAAAAATACCAATCTCCCCAGTTGTGACCAATAGGTCCATTGAAATCCTTGGGTTTGAGGAACCTCTTAATCTCATCAGATAATGAATGCTCACAAAGATGGTTAAAACATTTGTATAATGGCTTAACAAAGTACTCTTCAAAATGTACAGAACTTGAATTGACAAATTTTCTATCCCAAATAGCAGTCCATAACTGTCTGGTAGCAGTTTACCCTCCTTATCATACTGTGTAATCTTTAACTCGTCTGGCCATATTCCTAATTCTTGTCCATAATACATTATTATATGCATAAAAATAGATTAATGCTTGAAATGTAGAATAGGGGGCCCATTTTTAATTTCCATCGGTCCTGAATCAATTCCTTTGAAGATATATGAAGCATAATCAAAGGGTCTAGCATTGTGATATTGAACATCGGCTGCAATTACCATTGGTACAATTGACATAAAATCAAGAGCTTCCATCCCTAGCACTTGACACAGTGAGAAGTATGTGTATGTCAAATAGGGCTCGAATAAATCTACATGAAATGGAGGCCCATCATTGTCATCTAGTGGAACCAAATTTCCATCCTTCTTAGGCCTATGTAATGGTAATCTCCACTCCCTATAGGTTGTATCTATTCTCCAAAATTCTTTCTCTAAATTCTCATGCACAATAGCTTCATCACATGTGCTGTCAAGGTTAGAAATTTCACAAATTGCAGCTTCTAACACATGAATAAAAGGTTTACCCAATGAATTGCATATAGCTTTGAGTTTTGGATTGTAATGGGTAGCTAAAAGTTTCATTAGTTCCACATTCACAAATACGTTTGGGACGACCAATTTTCCCAGGTTAAATTTCTTGGGATTACATACTAGCTCAAATCTATGCCTTCGATGATAATGAAACATAAATAGCTCATATCCCCGAATTGAAGTCCACACATCCCCTATATGTCTGCACTTGTCTTCAAATTTCTCCACATCTGCCCCGAGTTGTGTAGAACGCCTGGTTTTAGGTCCTGAACCAGGTAGTTGCTCAATAAGATCTTGATTCAATTTTATTTCAATTATTTATGGTTCATCCCTTGTCTCAATTTTCTGTTTCTTTACCCTAGGATGGCTACCCTCACTCTACTTTTTCCTACTTTTTGATTTCCCAGAGCTCGAACCCTCCATTTTGTCTCCTCGAATTGATAGAATTGAAAATATAATTGCAGAGAATTTACAAGCTTACTTGGAAATCCTCTGGCTGCACGAAATTCTCTGGGCTCTGTCCACTCTCCCGATCCTTTTGTTGCCAACCCTACAAATTCTCCTTAATTATTCTTCTTTCACTCAAAGAATTATCTATACAGTGTGTATCCATGTGGCCATTAATGTCCAGCTTTGAACTCAAGTGTAGTAGATTTTTCAAATTTCCCACTGTTAGATTGAATGATTATATTGACAAGAGTTATTTAAACTCTGGTTGATCTATGTGTTAGAACCTAGCCGAATGTTCATCAAACACCTTATATGGTCGGGGAGACCAAATATCATTCTTACTGATGTTAAATTGATTTTTCTTTCATCTTTTGATCCATATCACCTTCGGAAAAAGATTTATTAAGTCACTTAGCTATCAGAGCTGTCACCAAGTATCACTCCAATGAATTTTGATCCCTTTGTATTACCATCGAAAAGAGAATAAGTATCACTGAAAGATTTGGAAGTTACTCCGATGTTACTAGTCTCCCCGATATATAGGCCTCCTCCTTTAGATGGATCAACAAGACTCTCTCTGATATTACTTCCATCGGTGTAACATATGGAATTAGAAAGATATTTGAAACTCATTTCGATAGCACATGTCTCCTCAACATGTTTCTTTTTGCTTTATCGGTGAAATCGAGTGAATATCTTACCGATGAAAGTTCATCAACATAACATGTAGGCTCAGAGTAACTTGAGGATCTTACTTTGATAGTATTGTTCTTGCTGATAACCCTTTCGTCGGTGAAACAACAAAATTTTGTTGGCAAAACAAGGATAGACAACTGAGAGGGGGGGGGGAGGGGTGAATCAGTTGTTGCAGAAATTAACTTAATCAAACTTAATCATCCTTTAATATTTGATAATTAACAGTGCAAGTATAAATAAAAAATACATCAGAAACACATGAACACCAAGATATTTATATGTGGAAACCGTGTTAGGGGAAAAACCATGGTGGATGTTAGTCCAGAAGATTATACCCTATTAAAAGCATAATGAAGAATGAATAAAGAATGCACTTGCATTCATGCATACTGCTCAAAGGGAAGGTTCACCGCCTTACATAAGATAGTCAGATTAAATCCATCTGACAAACATGAACTGAGAAATTAGCTTCTTCATAAGCTTGATTACAGTTCTGGCTAGGCACATATACACTTCTTCACACTTTGCTCAATCTTGTTCATAGTATGCTCCACATTCAGATGATTTGATCTTTATTCGCACACACACACTCAAACATACTCGAGCATACACCACACACACACCTCAAAATGAAGAAACAATCATTCTTAATATATCCTCTACACGAATTTGCATCAACAACTCTGTCAGCCACAAAATAATGAATGAATTACAAACTGTCAGCCTCAATACATGAATAAATATTAATGCGCACCAACCTAAGTTGGTCACAACATGGTGAGGACCAAAATCAACATCCTCAAACATGCCAAACAATAAGATATTAATCGATAAGGATGCCCAACACGCTACCACCATCATGTCGGCCAAGAACATGAAAAACTTAAATACACAATGAAAAATATTCAATCATGAACACGTCGATCAACACGGACGTACCACACTAATAGAGCATGATTTAGAAACATCACTGAACATCTCAGGAACATACACAACAATTCAATTCACTAGAATTAATTTCTCTTCTCTCAGAAACACTTGCTATTTAATAACAAAATAACTGTAGGAACACAACACTTGATAACTTTCTTCAATCTTGATGCGTACCACTAAAACTTCCGGACAACATACTAGATAGGCTCAATAAAAAACTATTTAGTGCATGCCGTTTGATCATAAAAGTACACAACTTGCCATTACTCTAACCTTCTCAGCTTCACTGTCTGCCTGTAATATATTTATTACAATTTTCTCAATATCCTTGACATATACAACCTTCAAAATCATCAATGCTAATAGTGTTGACATCAATGAAAACCACATATCAGCAACACAACCTCAAAATCCAACAATCTCCCCCTTTGGCATTGATGGCAACACATGATGTGAAAAATACCATCAACACAACTAGCTCTTCTCCAACAGTATTTTTCTTCTCATGACTCTTTTCTCCTTCTTACATTACTCTTCTCTTATGACTCTTCTCCCCCTTTCTACCTCAAGGGTTTTTGACATTACTCTTCTCCCCTTTTGACATCAATGGAAAAGGTACACATGATCTGAACGACATATCTGAATCTTTTGACTACTCCCCCTGAGTAACAGCCACCATAACATCAATCCGAAATAAGATTTGACTATGAGTGCACAGATTGATGCAAAGACTTGCATCTTAGTTTAGATTGGGAGGGGAAATAACCCCTAACTTTCCTCTGAGATACTCAAAATTATCCTTAGGCAATGATTTAGTGAAAATATCTACAATTTTCTCCTTAGTAGGCACATATTCTAGTCTGACTTCTTTCTCACTCACTTTGTCTCTCAAAAAGTGATACTTGATAGATATATGCTTTATTTTTTAATGTAGCACCAAATTCTTGGAAATGTTTATGACACTTGAGTTGTCACATAATATAGCAATTGGCTCATCATACTCAATTTTGATGTCTCTCAGCATTTGCTTCATCCACAACACTTGAGTACAATTTTTTGCAGCAACAATATATTCCGCCTCAGCAGTAGATAGAGAAATGGAATTTTGCTTTTTACTTAGCCAAGACACCAACTTCTTCCCTAAGAAGAACACACCACCACTTGTGCTTTTCCTGTCATTTACATCTCCTGCCCAATTTGCATATGTGAAAGAATTTAAGGTAAGATCATCATCCTTTGGATACCATAACCCAAAGTCAACTATTCCTTTCAAGTATTTGAATATTCTCTTTATTGCAGTCACATGTGATTCCTTTGGATTAGCTTGATATCTAGCGACCATGCATACAACATTCATAATGTTTGGTCTGGTTTGAGTCAAATATAGCAATCCATTAATCATTTGACCTGTATCTTGTTTTATTAGCCTTAGGAGAGTCATCATTCTATGTGAGATTACATCCGGTTACCATGGGTGTACCAACTGCCTTTGAATCTTCCATGCCAAATTTTTTCAGTAACTCTTTCACATACTTAGACTGAGATATAAAGATTCCATCATCTAACTAAGTAACTTGCAATGCTAAGAAGAATTTCAGTTCTCCTATCATTGACATTTCAAATTCACTTTTCATTTCATCAACAAATTTCATACATAAGTCATCATCACCTTCAAAAATAATATCATCAACAAAGACTTGAATAATCAATTCTTTATCCTTATCCACTTTGAAATACAAATTGCTGTTAGCAACACCTTTATTGAATCCAAGCTTCAACAAGTATTTATCTAGTCTTGCATACCAAGCTCTAGGGACTTGTTTGAGTGCATATATTTCTTTCCTCAATCAACAAACCGTGTCCTTTTCATCAATCAATTGAAATCCATCTGGTTGCTCAACATAAACTTCTTCTAATTCACCTTTCAAAAAAGCTGACTTTACATCCATTTGATAGACTTTGTAGTTCTTGAAAGTAGCATAAGCAAGAAATAACCTTACAACTTCAATTCTAGCAACAGGGACAAAGGTTTATTCAAAATCAATACCTTCCATCTATGAGTACCCTTTACACACTAGTCTTGCTTTATTCTTGATCACTTCACCTTGCTCATTCAACTTATTCCAAAAAACCCATTTGGTTCCAATCACATTTTTGTCTTGAGGCCTAGGAACAAGAGTCCATGTATCATTCTTCTCTATCTGCATTAGTTCTTCCTTCATTGCTTCCATCCAATATTCATGTTTGTGTGCTTCATTAACATTGCTAGGCTCAGTTTTGGATATCAGACAATATTCTTCTACAATTTTTCTTCTAGTCTGTACACCTTTGTTCTTGTGTCCTATGATTTGACTTTCAGAATGACTTCACTTTACATACCTTGGGGTTTTGAATTCTTCTGTTCTTCCTTATGCATTTCCACTATCTTCTTCTTCATAACTTTCTTGATTCACCAAAACAATTTTGATTAGATTCCTGTGTTTGCGCATTCTTCCCATTCTCAGTACTATCTTGTTGGTCATCTGAATTATATCCGCAATACCTAGATGATTTGTCAATATCCTCATCAACTCTGAAATTTTCACCCTCAACCATCTTCTTCAATATTTTATTGTAGCACTGATAGGCTTTTCTTTTAGTAGAGTAACCCAGAAAGATTCCTTCATCTCTTCTAGCTTCAAACTTTCCTATATCTTCATCTCTTTTGATATAACATCTACTTCTAAAGATTTTGAAATATTTAACGATAGGCTTATAACCAAACCATAGCTCAAAAGGGGTCTTACCAGAATTACCATTGACATTCACTCGGTTGATAGTATATACAACAGTGCTTGCAACTTCTCTCCAATAGGTATGGGGAACATTACCTTCCAACGTCATCATTCTGACAGCATCTAAAATTGTTCTGCTCTTTCTCTCAACAACTCCGTTCTGTTGTGGGGTCTGGCGGGTAGATAACTATCTTTTTATTCCATGCTCTTTACAAAATGAATTTAACTCCCGGGAAGTGGATTCACCACCTCTATCTGATCTCAAGCATTTGATCTTTAGACCTGTCTCATTTTCTGCCATAGCCTTGAAGCTTTTGAATTTCTCCAATGCCTCATGTTTTTCTCTTAAGAAAGCAACCCAAACCATTCTAGAATAATCATCAATAAGCAACATGAAATACCTTTCTTATGTTGTAGAATTTTGATTCTAGATGGACCACATAGATCAGTATTTACCAAATCCAGTACTCCATTGGAATGATGTTGTTTGCTCCGAAATGAAATTCTTGTCTGCTTTCCCATCTGACATTTCTTGCATAAAGTGTTAGTAGGCTTCACTAACTTAGGTAGATCTTTGATTGCTTGTGTGGAGCTAATTTTGACAATGTTATCAAAGTTCACATGACACAACCTTCTATGCCATAACCAACTTACATCAACTTGAGCAATCAAACAACTTTCACTAGCAACATTTAAGTAAAAATATTACCTCTTATCTTTGTACCTGAAGCAATCACATTTCTTGAGCTTCCCAATATCCCACATTTACCATCTTTGAATTGAATATTATAACCTTTGTCAACCATCTATCCAACAATCAAAAAATTGTGCTTGAAACCTTCAACATATAGAACATCATCAGTATTGCATTTTCCATCAAGAGAAATAGTACCTCTGCCACAAATCACACCAACATTGTTATCTCCAAATATTAAAACACCACCATCATATTTTTACAAGCTTATAAACTTGCTTTTGTCACCAGTCATATGATGTGAGCATCCGCTATCAATCACCCACTCATCTTTCTCATCAATTCTGGCTGCAAGAGCTTTCTCAATATTTTGATTACTAGTTGATTCAGTGGACACCAGACCATTTTCCTTAATAGCAATGAATACCCATTCATCTTCATTTCCAGTTTCTTTATCAGATTCATCATCAGTAACACCTTCTTTAGCATAATAACATTTCTTTTGAAATCTAGACTTATCAAGTTTATACTTGGAAACCCTTTTAGGACACCTTGATGCAAAATGACCTATCTTACTCGAAGAAAAACATTTTATAGGAAAATTTCCTTTGTACTTACCTTGTCCTCTAGCTTCTCTTTTCACAATTAGTGCTTCCAGTTCTTTTAGCTCTCTTTCTTCATCTTCAATCAATTTCATTTCTTCTTCATTTTTGAATGTTTTCTTGGAACTCTCTCCCGGATCATATCTCTGTTGGATTTTCCAGATACAGTAGCTTTGAATGCATACTCTATCTTAGGTGAAGATTGAACAAATTCACTTAACTCAAAGGCAACGAGTTTTCCAATCAACATGTCTCTTGTCACATTTGTTATTGTCCCGAGCTCTTCAATAGCATGACCTTTTGTTTTGTAAGAAGCACACACGGATCTAAGTATTTTAGCCACAGTTTCATCTTCTTCCAAGACTCCACCGACACATCTAATGTCCATCACTAGTTCATTTATATTTTGTGCTAAAGAAAATATGTTTTCATCTTCACCCATCTTCATGTTCTCCCACTTTCCTTTCAGACTTTGTAGCTTAGCATCTTTTACTAGTGCATCTCCTTCATATAATGTTTCCAACTTTTTCCAGATCTCATGTGCAGTCTTCAGACCTATCAAATTTGTCATCTCTGAATTTTTCAAAGCACTCAGCAACGCTTCTATAGCCCTGGTATTAGTTTCTTCTTCCTTGATATCATCAGTAGAAGAGGGACCATTCTGAGGAATAGTAAATGCATTCTTTGTAATCTTCTAGAAAGGCTCACCAATGCACTTCAAATGACACTCCATTCTGACTTTCCACAGAGAGTAGTTTGTACCATTGAATCTAGGACTATCCTTCTTGTATGATGCCATCTCAGATCACCTCAATCTGTTAGGCTTCTTCAGAGGAACTAGCTCTGATACCAATTGTTGGCAAAACAAGGATAGACAATTGAGAGGGGGGGTGAATCAGTTGCTGCAGAAATTAACTTAATGAAACTTAATGAAACTTTAATCTTAGATCTAATAATTAACAGTGCAAGCATAAATCAACAATACATTAAAAACACATGAACACCAAGATTTTTATACGTGGAAACCCTTTTAGGGGAAAAACCACGGTGGATGTTAGTCCACAAGATTATACCCTGTTAAAATTATAATGAAGAATTAATAAAGAATGCACTTGCATTCAGGCACATTGTCTAGAGCTCATTTCTCAAAGGGAAGGCTCACTGCCTTACATAAGACAGTTAGATTAAATCTATCTGACAAAACCGAGCCGAGAAATTAGCTTCTTCATAAGCCTGATTACAGTTCCGGTTAGGCACAGATACACTTCTTCACACTTTGCTCAAAATTCTTCACACTCTGCTCTGCATTCAAATGATTTGATCTTTATTTACACACACACAATCAGACATACCCGAGCATACACCACACACACACCTCAAAATGAAGAAACAATCGTTCTTAATATATCCGCTACACGGATGTACATCAACAACTTTGTCGGCTACAAAATAATGAATGAATTACAAACTATCGACCTCAATACATGAATAAATATTAATGCATGCCAACCTAAGTTGGTCACAAGATAGTGAGGACCTAAATCAATATCCTCGAGCATGCCAAACAATAAGATATTAATCCATAAGGATCCACAACACGCTACCACCATCATGTTGGCCAAGAACATGAAAAACTTAAATACACAATGAAAAATCTTCAATCACGAACACGCTAATCAACATGGATGTACCACACTGATAGAGCATGATCTAGAAACATCACTGAACATCTCAGGAACATACACAACAATTCAATTCACTAGAATTTCATTCTCTTCTCTTAGAAATGCTTGCTATAGTAACAAAATAATTGTAGGAATACAACACTTGATAACTTTCTTCAATCTTGATGCGTACCACTGAAACTTCCAGACAACATACTAGATAGGCTCAACAACAAAACCTTTAGCGCACGTTGTCTGATCATCAACATACACAACTTGCCATTACTCTAACCTTCTCAGCTTCACTATCTGCCTGTAATATATTTATTACAATTTTCTCAATATCCTTGACATATACAACCTTAAGAATCATCAAAGCTAATAGTGTTGACATCAATGACAACCACATATCAGCAATACAACCTCAACATCCAAAAAATTTGTCTTCCCGAATATGTATCCTCCTAAGTTTTTGATTGATGTGACAATGTTAACCTTTCGCCGATATGCCAGAAACTCCTGAATTGAAGGCTATAGCTTATGGGTCAGAGAGACATAGACCTAGTCATGCCGATATGGATTATTTATTCAGAGGCTCCTGCTCAATGATGATCAGAAGGATTTTGATGTGTCAAAAGGTCAAATATGATGGGATCACTAGTGGATATGATATGTGAAATGGATTATAGCAATTTTGCACTCAAAATGTGGCTACCTTGTGGAATTTATGAATGTAAGCCACTGAAATTTTGAAATTTTTTATAGTCCCAAGAGGTGGCGGGGTGGGTTGGAGGTTGACCCCCGCCACTATTCATTTTTAAACTGAATTTGTTTGTTTCAAATAGAAAAATCAATCATCACCAATAATAGGTCATGGTGAGTGTGCAGGTGTAATGGTAGAGCCCATGGATATTACGAAAGAGGTTAGGGGGTTGAACCCCCTAACTAAATTTTGTTAGATGGTTCAACTAGTTCCAACCCACATGGAGGATGATGCCATGTGGCATGCTGAGAAGGTGCCACATGGTGCAATATTATTCACCAAAAATTACACATCATCTGCCATGTTGTCAAAGACTGCTGACTAGACCATTGACTGGATGTACGACTGCCACATGTCATGACAAGATTGGTACACCTCATTTGTTGTATAGTATGGATTGCCATGTTAGCATGTTGACATCATCATTCGTACGACTTGGTCAACCTTGGTCCCTATAAACTTTGACTTGGCGTAACTTGCGCGTACGAGCTCTTCGTTTTGGTGAAACGAGTGGCGTTGGGTTTGTGTCAATGAGCTCTTCATTTTGGCATTGATTTGGTCAAATTTTGAGATGATAAAAAAAATCACCTTCTTGACTGGCCTCTAACACTTGGTTTGACCAAACTTTGACTGGCCATAATTCCAGCATACGAGCTCCTTTTGAGCCCATTCAAGTTGCGTTGGACTCAGATTTCAGAGATTTTTGACATGGTGCAAAATTCTAGAGCAATTGAGACTTGAATTTTCACTGAAAAGTATCCCCCTAGATTAGCCATTTCAAATCCCTACTTTTAAATTCTAGTCGTCGATCTTCTCTCTCATGCCATGATCCTATTCATCATCAAACCTTTTAACCATGACCATTGGATAATCGGTCATTTAAATCCCCATCGTTGATCTTGCAGTATTCCCTTAACATCATGTATTGCTTTATCAAAGAGACATTCGATAAAGTCTCATCAAAGTTCATCATTCTCTTCGATATGAACTACCATCGAGTGTATGGGCCCACATGCCATCTATCTTCCATGTCATCACCATGATCCATCATCACCATTTGATCAACCATGTGCAATCTACACCATTCTCCACTAGCCTCGCAGGTCTTGATCAAGTCCCACTAACATCTCAGCGGGGTATGCGGGTGACTGCTGCGTGTACACCACTGACATCACCATCTCGTCGAGTCCCACTTAGCATTTCACTTTATTGCCTCATCACTAGGACATCCATCAATGTCCTATCGATATACCAAAGTCACATCGATACTATTTGCTACTACAAACAAGTGGTCCCCACACCGTCGTGTCCACACATGTCATCATCCAATATTGCTTTATGCCATGTTTCCTTCTATCATTCGCTCTCTAACTATATCATCAATACATGTCAACCTTATTGGGTCTCGCAATCAGCATCATACTCCCATCGCCTTATCGAAGAGACATACAACAAAGTCCTATTGAATTGCCGATGTCTCACTGATGGAAAGGTCATTGGGTTGTTGAGGAGACATTCAAACAAGTCTCGCCAATGATCATCAGTCACGCTGATTTTTGAAAACCCTTGATGAAGTTACTTGTCCACCTCATCTCCATGTCACTAAATTGTAATCCATAACAAGGATGTGGATTACAATTCATCCAATCTTGTCACACCATGCATTTACTTCTTCATCTTTCTCACTCACGTCATTATGAATGGGTCCCACTCGAGCACAACCTTCACATCACCATGTCGGAGAGACATTGACAAAGGTCTCACCGATGCCATATAGTGTTTTTGATAACACTTCCATACTCCTTATCGCTCCATTCATGCATCAATGTCTCATCGATACGATGATCATCGGGCCGTTGAAGAGACATCTCCCATTCTCTCACCAACCATGCATTGTCACACCAATATGAAAGAGGATGTATGCCATTAAGGTGCTAGCTGAAGGGTCTAGTCACCCTTATGATAGTAAAGACATAAGTTGCAACTAATGCAACTGACAACCATCAATACTAGGTCAACACCAAAATATAAATTTATTCTAAACGCCATGATTGCAAGTATCCTTAGGGTTTAATTAATAAACCCTAATAATTAATAAACCCTAACATCTAAGAGAAGAAATTGAATATTTTTGGGTGCATCCTTTACTTCCTCAACCTGCATAATACCTTTCTAGAAAGTTCTCAAGAAACCTAGTCTGAATTTGGCAGAAAATCCACTACTCTCACACTCATCCTTTGTCACAATGCAGTTGATCTCCTTTGTGAGATTTTTCCTTTTGACATCAATGACAACTATATGCCAACAATCTCCCCCTTTGGCATTAATGGAAAAACTCTAACTGTACATCCAGGTACCACTGAAGCTTTGCACCAAATTGATTATTCACATTGTAACATAGCAACTCCCCCTATGACATACATCTCATATCTTCTCAACAAGCTTCTATTTTACAACACATTTCTCCCCCTTTGACATCAATGACAAAGGGTACACTCCCCCTAAGGAAATGCTCCAATTTTGACAAAGTTTTCAACCATCAAATTGTTAGATATTGTAAAACAAGATTTTACATGATTTGATCACATTATTCTTAACCAGGGTTAAAGAAGTGATCAATGAAGTCCCCCCTAGATAAATGCCCTATCACTAATGGTTGGTGATATGTGATGGGAGAAACTACTCCCAAATATTTCCTCAAATATTCAAACTATTCTGTAGGAAGAGGCTTTGCAAATATATCAGCCACTTGTTCCTTGGTAGGAACATACTCCATGCTGACTTCCTTATCTGCAACCTTTTCTCTGATGAAGTGATACTTGATTGATATATGCTTTGTTCTGGAGTGCATCACTGAATTATTTGAGATGTTAATGCCACTTGAGTTATCAAAAAGAATTGAAATAGGATCATTGTAATCTACCTTGATGTCCTTTAATGTCTGCTTCATCCAAAGGACTTGAGTGCAACACACAACTGCTGCAACATATTCCGCTTCTGCAGTAGAAAGGGTGACATAATCTTGCTTTTTACTCATCCAAGAAACTGGTGTGTTTCCCAAAAAGAAAGCTCCCCCACTAGTACTCTTTCTATCATCCACACTTCCTACCCAATACATCTGTGTATGCTCTTAAAGAAAAATATTTGCTTTTGGGGTACCATAAACCATAGTCAATAATTCTCTTGATGTATCTAAAGATTCTTTTCACTGAATTGACATGTGATTATTTTGGTGCTGCCTAAAATTTAGCTACCATACAAACCGCTTGCATTATATCAGGCCTAGATGTAGTTAGATATAACAAACTTCCAATCATTGATCTATACAAAGTTCAATTTTCATCAGGTGACTCATATGATTTACTCAACTTGCAACCAATAATCATGGGAGTATTGACTGGTTTACAATCCTCCATGCCAAATTTTTTAAGCATTTCTTTTGCATACCTGGTTTGTGATATAAATATACCTTTATTAGTTTGTGTAATCTGCAAACCAAAGAAAAATGTGAGTTCTCCTAACATGGACATATCAAACCCATCTTGCATGTTTGTGGAAAATATTTTACACATTACATCACTGCTACCAACAAATATAATATAATCTACATATACTACAACAATTATCATAAACTCACCTTTAGATTTGAGATATAGATTGCTATCAATACAAACTTTCTTGAATCCTTGTTGCTGTAGATATTGATTCAGTCTTGAATACCAAGCCCTTGGTGCTTGCTTCAAACCGTACAATTCTTTTCTCAATTTGTAGACATAACCATCTTTCTCTGACAACTGAAAACCTTCTGGCTACTCAATATATAGTTCCTCTTCAAGGTTTCCATTTAGAAATGTAGATTTGACATCCATTTGATATACTTTAAAATCTTTATACATAGAAAATGCAAGAAACATCCTAATAGCTTCTAATCATGCAACTGGAGCAAATGTTTCTTCAAAACCAATACCTTCTACTTGAGCATATCCTTTGCATACTAACCTTGCTTTGTTTTTGACCACAACTGCATCTTCATTCAACTTATTTCTGAATACTCATTTGGTGCCAATTACATTCTTGCTTGGTGGTCTAGGAACCAATTCCCATGTTTTGTTATTTTCAATCTGATTGAGTTCTTCTTCCTGATGGAACCCTTGGAAATTTTGTTCCATCTCCAAAATTTTGGTGAGTATAGGGAGTTGTGGGTTTCTATCAACTGCTAATATAAAGGGTTTTAGGTTTACTTTGGTCTTATATGAAAAACCCTTGGAGTCTATCTTGGCTTTTATTTTATTTCTCGATTGACTCCTTTTGCTGGTCATCAATCTTTAAGTTATGACTTTCGACATCAAATCCCGTTGAGTGACTGGCCCTCTGGTTTGGTTTACTTATTAATCATGTTGGATTATTATTTTATAGTTGTCCTAAGTCAAGTTGAATATTTTCCATTAATGAAGATATTGACTCCTTTATGTTGTTGTCGTGGCCTCATCATCCTAGGTTGGGTACATTTTAGGGTTAATGTTTTTTGACATGTGTAGGTGCCAGAGCCCCTAAATGTTGTGCGGTCGATGAAGAAAATTGAGTCATTGTTCGTCTTCCTATTTTATTTTATCTTAAATTCTTTCATTCATTCAAGCTCACGGGCGAAGGAAATGTGTCCCTGATGATTGGTGGGCCAGACATCATTGAAAAGGTGTGAAAATGGTCACTAAAGATATATCAATGATTGGAGATAATTGAGGTGGCCACATCTGGATCGTTCCCCACTGACCTATCTATTTTTCTTGGTTACTAAAATAACCACACGGGCTAGCGACCGTTGCCACCTGTCTTCTCTATGATAAGTCAAAGAATTAGTATTGCTGAATGTAATCTTGGTTAATGGTTGATTACGGGTGACATAGAATAATCTGGATCACTCCCTGCCATCTCGTGTGGACCCCATCCTCCATACCAGTTTCTCAATGGGGAAGCAAGTGTCCGCCATATGGAATAACTTTGAGGACATGGAAAGTAACATGTGCATTACTAAAGTGCATATATTACACGTGTCTAAAGATATTTTAATCTGAGCTATTGATGTGTATGAAGGATAAAGTTGCTGCTAACTAAGTAGTGTGTATGATAAGGCCGTGAGATTTAATCTCAACTGCTCCCCATCTTCCCATTGATAAAAGTTTCACATGAGTTATGGCTCATGGGGGTAAGGGAAGATAGAAACATGGAGTGTGGCTGAAAAGATAAAGAGATGGTAGGGCCCACATGTTACAAACAAGTGTTTTCACATGGCCTAATGTCATTTGAAAAAAAAAGAGGTTGTGTATATTCAGATGTTTCATAATAAGCTGATTAAATATGGATCAAGGATTAATCAAATTGCTGAATGAATCAATGGTCGGTATTCAAAATGAAGTTGATGGCAAGCAAGCTGTTCCGGTTCGTGTGAGTGATCCTTAATGACTAAAAGGACATTGAGCTACCAAAGTAATGAATTGAATGATTATTAATATTTATCTCAAAAGAATAATTCAGCATTACGAGTACACTCAATACACTCTAGGAGATCATACAGTGGTTTCTCAAAATTTTCTCACATTAGAACTGGAGTTGTCAACCTGCGAGAAAATAGTAAGTCAATTGTCACTTTCCTTCTGGCATTATTGATAGGTTCTATTTTCTCAAGCTTAAGTCTATTAGGGTTTTTTTCTTGGTTCAAATATTAAAGTTTGACATTCATGAAAGGGGATTTTGTTAATTTTGAATTTGTATAATTCATGCCAAACCCTCACAAAAGCCGTAGGCCTTGCTCAGTTAGACCAAAAAACCCTGTTTGGTTATAATTCTTGCATTATGGCCCCTAAAGCGAAAACATCTTCGTCTAAAGGGGAGGCTTCCACTCCCAAGAGACCTATGAATAAAGACCGTATGGATCAGTTACCACCTTCCACTAGTGACAAACCTAGAGGCCAATTGATTCCCAGGGGACCACAAATAGCAGAGGGTCTATTTGACAAAAGAGGTTCTATCAAAGATGCTAAATTACCCTATACTGAATGGGAATTGTTTTATGGTTGGTTCAAGAGAAAAAATATGGGTGTCCTAGTGGGAAACCCTTGGAACTGTGATTTGGGAAAGTTAGTTGTGCCAAATGTTTATATGGATGTTGACTTGTTGAAGGCAATAACTACTAACTATGATCCAGTCACAAGGACTATCAGAACCTATGATGGAAAAGAAATGGTTAAAATCACTAAGGAGGAATTGGGTCTTATTTTCAAGCTCACTAAATGGAATGATGAAATACATAACATAAATGAAGAAGCTCTTAGACATGAATATGAGAAGACCAAGATTTCATTTAGAGTCTACATTTTACCAAGATTTCTAGTAGAAATTACATGACAAAAGATTGTGATAGGATCACATGATAAGGAACCCTTCCTTGTCAATTACTTTGTTCCTTATTTCAAGCGGACATTCTATTCCATTTGTCAAATAATTGGTTATGACCTTGAATCTGGAATGTAAAAGGCCTGGATGTATATGGCTGTCCATATCCAACATCACGAATATTGTGCAATATATGATTATGCAGAATTTATTTATGAAAGAATGCATGAGAGGCTGGTTAGATTAAAGAAAGGAGAATATGGGGTAGGATGCAACTGGTACTCACTGTTGATGCATATGTTCTTATACAAGGGTGCAATGTATTTTGGACATAAGACTGATTTGGAGAGAAAGGCAGGTGACTTGGATTTGCTCGTGCAATATTGGACCACAGTCTTGGACAAGGATGACATGACATATGATTATATAACTTTCTATAATTTGTTTGCTTCTAAATTAAAAAGAGCCTTGATTGTGAAGTTGCCCAATGTTCTTGTTGCTTTACATGATTTCTTGAGACCAAAGGAAAGAAGGCCTGAGATAGGAATTGATCATAATTGGGGAGATGTTAGCTCACTCCTTGATTTACTATTTTAAGAGTATATGGTTCTAAGGTAGCACCTCATTTGTTTCCAAGGTCTGTGCCCAAAAGAATTGGTTTCCTTGAGGTTATGTGGCAACTAGGAAACGTTGAGAGTGAACATTTGTTGAATAAGGGAAAGGGAATTTTCATTCCTTTATACACTTGTTTTTATGATTTTGTAATGACCAAATGAGATTGGAATAATATCATTGAAGTGATCAATGGATATTGAATGAAGATTAAAATTAAGAGGGTTATATATGATCCTGAAGGTTTTATGGCTTGATTGAATGAGAGAAACAAAACCTACAAATATGTCCACATTTTCCACTATCCAGAGAATGTAATAAGGAATATATTTGATAGTGTGGAACATGAAAATAGGTTGGCAAGGTGGATTACAATAAATAAAATGCAAAGGAAAATAAAGCAGAAAGAGCCTGATTTCAGGATCCTCCATGAGGCTGAGGATATAATTCAAAAGGTGGAGCATGTAACAATAAATTTTGATTCAATAGTAGGTCACCTTGAAACTAAAGGGGTAATTAGTAAAGATAAAGGGAAATATCCAATTGATGAAGAAAAAAGTGGAGGAGGAACCTCTGCTATTGAAGAGGAGTCTACATCATGAGCCCCTGAGGAACAGAAAATAAAGTTTTTAATAAGAAGAAAGAGTAAGGAATAGAAATCTGATGAACCCTATGCTACCACTCAACATGAGGAACATAGATCCCTTCTCCTATGCCACAAGTATCTCCACTAAGACCGATAGAGTCTGAGATTGTGGATGTTGATTTTCCACCACCTAGTGAGGTACCACCCAAGGAGCCACCATTAAAAAGACAAAAAATTTTGGCCACTAGTTTAGTGGATTATGATGATGAAGGATCTGATGATGATATTTGGGCATCTGAGCAAGAAATATAGGAAGGAGTGCCAACTACATCTGTAGTAAGGACAACTAGTCATTCAGGAAAAAGAGTGAGTAATATTGATCTTAGAGGGATCAATGGAAGTGATGACATGAGGGTTGAGGTATGTACAAAATTCTTGGATGATGAATCATTTGTGAAGACTCAAGCTTTTTTGGAGTTTGGGTATTGGGATAAAAGAGATGAGTATGCAAAAAGTGTGGCTTTAGAGAGGAGCCTTCATCTAGAATTTCTTGATGCTATCATTCAGAAAAAAATGTTAAATGAGATGAGAGCCAAGTTTAAAAACATGACTACAAAGGAAGGTCGAGAATTGGTGAGAACAAGTGGTATCTTGTTGCTACTAGAGTGTGATCTAGCTTCAACCATTGCTTTTGACACAATCAAAAAATGTGATAGACCACTCTATGAAGCTGCACTTGCATTACAAGGGTCTTCTTTCAGTGAAGAGTGGGAAGCCTTGGCTATTTGGTCTTTATCCCCAAGCACAAGAAAGCTAGACATTGCTAAGCCTGCACCTGATTATAAAGGAGGCCTAATAATAGAGTGTCAGAAACATCAGCCTTAGAAGTTGCAAATTTGTCTATTCATGTTGTACAATTCACTAGGGCCATTGTGGAGTTTGTGACAGCTGAGAAGGATAAACTTAAAACAGATTTGAACAATTTTTTTGTCAAGTATGGAAATCTTGAGAGAAATAATATGCAATTACATACAAAAATAGCATTTTTAGATGATGTATTGCAAAAGTTAGAGCTTGGAAAACTCAAACAAGATGATGTTGACTCTCCCACTACTATATAAGAGGATATATCCCTTGAAATTAAAGCTAATGTAAGTACTTCATGGGAAATTGTGCCATATAATATGTGAAGCATTCCCATTTCAACAATAGAACCCAATATATCAGAGGGGTCACAAGATGAAGGGGATGTCAAAAGGGAAGAGTTGCTTAGGCAATTAAGTGAATACAAAGAAAGATGTAAAAGTCATGATGAAGAAAATTTTAAGAGCAACATAAAGATTTTCATGATAGTCCTGGAGCATCTGAACAAAAAATTACACAACAAACTAAATAGTATTCACTATAGCAATTCATCTATTGTTGATGCCATAAAAATATTTGATATCGATAGAGAAAATGCCATTCCAATCATGGAGGTTTGGATCCCTAGAAAACAATAATTGATATTGATTGGGATTGGGGTTAAGAAAGATCCCAATCCACCTAAAAGGTTTAAGCCTACTGTGCTTCTTGTAAATAGGATTGAGGGATACAAAGGGAATGTTGAAACACTGGAAAACAGGATAAAGGAATTGGTGAAATCCTTCCATGAATCCCATCATGGTATTCTCCCATCTATCTTAAGGGTTGATGGAAGCATTAAGAGTTTGCAAGAATGGATAAGTGAAGTAAACACTGTTATTTTAGAATAATTTATAAAAAATTGTCAAGAATTTGATATGAACACATTAACAACAAATATGGATATGTTAGTCCATGCTGAGACTGTGTTGCTAGAATTTGATAAAAAATCTAACTAGATTGTTGCCAAGCATGCACCTTATAGGCAAAGGGCTGGTGAAGTAATGAATTTTGATTGGCCTACTAAAGAAGAATTCCTAGCATGGAAAGGCAGATATTTGGAAGGAGTGGGGGTTTTACACTAGTGGTGGCAGGTTAGTGATTTGAAGGTTTGAGGTCTGCAACCATGATGAATAACAAATAGATGGGAATGCATTACATAGCCTGGATATAGTACAAATTAGGCTTATGTTAAAGTATGGAAAAATATAGTGCATCTTCTTCAAAATTGATTTGATGATAAGGTTGCAGATGTGGGTTTTACCTTTTGTCTTTTTCTATTTTCTTCATGGTTTTCCTTCTTTTCACTTTTGGTGCATGGGCACAATTTTTGAGGTAACTGTTCGGTTGAACCCATTTTGAAGATTAGAATTGATCTCCTACAAAAAATAAGGACTACATTCATTTATTCACATGTATCCCACCTCTTCGGAGTGTGTTCTAAATGAATGGGAGAATCTTTGATATAGCTGTCCAATAGGATTTTGACATGTGTACTTTCTAGCTTGAGGCTTGTTTTTGCTCCTTTGTTTCTATAAGAAGGAATTCAGGGCTAGGTAGTAGGGGTTCTTTGCTTTATGCAATTAAAACTATGAATTGTAAGAGGAATAGTAAGTATGCTTTTAGAGTTTTTGTATTAAGTTTTAGAGTTCATAATTATGTATGTAGTTTGGATAACAACAAAGCAAAATATATACTGAGAAATACCAATTTCATGGCTATTGTCTCTCTTTGTGCTCGTTTTATGAGTTATGAATGAAATTAAATAGGATGTCTTTTATTTGTCTCCATTGTTTACTAGTGGATGTTTGATTTCATTCTTTCTTATTGATTCAATGAATTAATGTAAATGCTTGGATGAGATTAATAACTCGTAAGAATCAAGTGTTAGGATATTGATAAGTAGTATTAGTAATGAATGTGATAGGAGAATGTTGTAATGCAACATCTCTTGAAATTATATGTTGTTATTTGTGAATTATTATCTGATTGTATAGGCTGGTTATGAGTCCGTGCTTGGGATGAAGGCACTAGTTCATGTAAAGTAAAGTATTCATGATTCAGTTTCTGTGTTGATTCGTCAACTGATCACTTTTAATTATCAAACTCTTGTGGATACCATTGTAGTTTTTTCATGTTAAAGTCCCTCCTTCTCATGTTTTAAGTATAATACATTGATGAATAAGCCAAAAACTTATTTAATGTATTAGGATCTTGAGTAGTTTAATGAGAAGTATCTGTTATTGGCAATGTATTTGATTATAATTGTATGAATTCAAAAGTATGCATTGTGGGGTAACCCTCCCGGATTTTACAGAGCCCAAAGTGTGGGAGTAGAATTTTTTCAGCTCCCACTCATTCATTGGCCAATTCCTTTGGAGTAATGATTATTGGAAATGGTAAAGTCCATAGGTATTTCTGGAGATAAGTTTGGTTCTTAAAAAATAACCAACAGATTGGCAAATCTATCGGGGACAACTAAGTCCAAAGTTTCTAGTTTAGATCAGGTACTGTCAGAGTCAAGTGTTCTATTGTAATACTCTTCACCGAATGAAGAATAATTGGTTTAAATTATGTTTTATGAGTCATATCACCCTCAGTATTATGCTTCAAGTCTTTTCTCATTCTATCACCTTGTGTTAGGTGATGTTAAACTTCTCTCTGAAATCACAAGTACAAAGTCAAGAACTAATCACTTGATATTTCCTAGCATCCTGGGTGGTGATTCTGAATTCTCTAACACCAGTGTAAAGTTAAGTTCTCAAAAGGAACGTAAGAAAAGGGATTCTAATATATTTGACATCATGAAGAAGACAAGAAGTTATGCGAAGAAACATCTTGAGGAAAAGGCATAATCTAAACCTGCTAAAGAGAAACAACCCGCTTGGGTAAAGAAGGGTTTTGAATCAAGTAAGTCCATTGAATCTCCTACTGAGGCTTCTCCTACATTTAATATTTAAATGAGTAGTGCCAGTACCCATGAGAAGGCATGATAAGTTGAAGGGTCAAATGTAGACCAAGGGAGTTTCCCTGTTGAACAAGTGTTTGATATGAAGCTTAATATTTCAAGAGAGGAGGATAGGTGGGAGTTTTGGGGATAGGATAAGGAATTTTTGGAGCCTTTGACCCTTAGAGTTGGTTATGTTTTTAATAAGAATAATTTTAAGCCAAGAGGAGAATATCCTGATGTACAAGTGCACCTCTGTCTTGAGGAAGATCCTATCGACCAACCTTACTATACTCCTTCCCCAAGTGAGCATGGAGATGTCCTAGAAAATGAGGAAGAAATAGATAGAGATATGAAGCTATGTAAGAAGAAGAGCTGAGACTCTGAGAAGAAGAAGAAAATAGACTGAGAGAATTAAAGGAAAGGGAAGATAGGATTAAAACTAAGCAACTAGAGAGAGATACTAGAAATAAAAAATTGGAGAAAATGAGAGAAGATGCGGCTAGATGCAAAACCTTTGAGGTGAATCTTTTTAAGTTCACCTCCAAAATAACCAATGACATTCTCGAAGTAACAATCCCAATGGGAACATCTGCTACTTATACCTATACCACATCTATCTTAACTACTAAAGCCTTCGAGCCTCCTGTTATTGCTAAGAAGACGCCATTTGTGGATCATGGGAAGAGACCTATTGATCAACTTAAGAAAACCACCTTCAATATCAATACTAGCACCCATACCTCATCTATTGAAATCCCTACACATAAGCCAAAATCAATCCAAATCCATCTACTGCACATCAAAATCTTGAGATATTGAGGTTACAATTGGAGAATGAAAAGTTGCAAGAAGATTTGAAAAAGGCTGAGATGGAAGCTTCAAATGCAGAGATGGCTAGGAAGATTTCCTTCCTTAAAATGTCCACATCCACTCCAAAGTCTTCAAGCTTTGGACATATCAATACTGAGTTAGAAAAGAAGAATTTTGCTGGGCATATTCTTATTGGAGGAGGTGGTGGTGACCAAGGTGGTGGAGGTGGAGGAAAGGATAAGAATAGTAATTCTTATTTTGAGGATGATGATAACGGAAGTAAGAAGAGCAATGGTGATGGTGAAAGGGGGAAGGCTAAAGATAACAACCACTCTAATAATAAGAGAGATGGTGAGAAAAGGGATAGTCATAGGGATCGACATACTGAGAGGCCACTCCAAGTAGATAGATACCAACAGTTATGTTTCACTGGAATACCTGGTTACCCTAACCCATTCCCTATGAATTTCAGAATTGCTTTAGTCAAATTCTCTGGTAATAATTCCTTGAGTGGTGAAGACCATCTCAAAGCATTTGCAAATGTTATGGATTATTTCGAGGTAGAGGCAGAAGATGTCATGATGAAGTTGTTCATGCAGTCTCTCATTGAAGATGATCAAGAGTGGTATAGAAGCTTACCTACCAAGAGTACTGGCTCTTGGAAGGAATTCAAAAGGATTTTAAGGGAACAATATGGTGACAAGACTGATTCAAGTTTCTTGTTGAATCAATTTAATACTATTACTAAAGGTTCCTTTATGAGTGTGACTTTGCACCCCTAACACAAATTGCCTTTTTACCCCCTTATACTTTAGAAAACATAAAGCAAAGGTTTAATTCCACTTAAGCCCATTGTTGACATCACACTTGGCACCCTATTTGCATGTCGATGGAGGCATTTTTGTTAGGGACGTTTGCACAGCGTGCAGACGTCCACGTGGTGCACTTACGTCCTTGGAAGATTCCTACGGTTGGAGACTATAGAGACATTACACTTTAGATTGGGAGTCGAAGTGTAATGCTCCTCTTTAACTGGTGGACCTGAATATGGCCGTTTTCCATCATTTCCTTCATATTCTTGACCATTCCATCCATTTTCAAGTTTGGTGAGATCTTGAGTTCATCACTTTACATTTTATCCACTCTTTCAAACATCCATTCAAGCTTTGTAACAACACTTTCCACTCCATTACAACAATCTACCACTCCATCACTCCGATAGTGTGAGCGTAGGACAAACACCATCACAATAGAGGCTTGAGTTCCTATCATTCACTCCTTCACAAGCCTTAGGCACTTTGGACGGAGGTGGTAAGCTCCTCTCATCTCCTCTATCATCTTTGGTTGAGTCAGCACGTACTGTATTGTAGTATCTTTTGTTTACGTAGCTTGTATTCTTTCTTTATCTCTATTTCTATCATTGCAAACTTGGCTGTCCGTGGAGGTGGAAACACCGAATTGGGGGTCTAACTGAGGCAGGCCCCTAAATAGCCCCAACATTTCCCCCTTTTTCTATGTGTAGGTGAAAAGATCTTGGCGCAAGCTGACAAGAAGATTGTTGTGTGAAATCGTCTCCATCACCCTTGCGGTAATATACTTCATTTATCATGTTAATATTTACTTTTCCTACTTCTTAATACTATTTTGTCATTCTAGAAAATCTTGAACTAGGTTGCTAGTCCTTTCCTAGAGCTTAAACCTCGTCTCTCTAATTTTCTGGCCGTACAGATGCCAACGCACCTGTGAGACTCTAGTGCACTGTGCTGTCATCCTAGAACTACGCTTCTGTCCTTAGATAAAGAGCTACCTGAGATGTTGAGTTGACTCTAGAAAGCGACTCATCTAGTCTCTGTTCAGCTCTCAGGATTGCAGAGTGATCAAAGGACACATAATCCTTATCATTCTCATCCCTTCTATCCTAACCATCCTTTAAACTGAGGTAAGTTAGGGTGGACTTTCTGCTCTTGGCCTTTCATGACCTGGGGCCTTGCAGTATTTGGTCCCCCTCTCTTATAGTTCCAATGAATCTATTGCTAAGTTTAATACAAGATTCCAAAAGGATAGAAAGAGATTGCCTCGTCGGTTACAATTGAATGATCATGTATGCATGGTAAATTATTGCAATGCTTTTGATGCAAAAATGAGTTACCGCTTGCTAGATAAGAGCCCTCAGACATTGAGGGAAGCCTTCAAGATGGCAGAGCATATTGAGAATATTAGTAGAGCAACTGGTAAAGTTGGCGGGAGAGATGATCCAAAAATTTTTAGAGGATCAAAAAAGGAAAATAAAAGTTTAGGCACTAAAGGAGGAACTATTGAGGACAAGCTTGAAAGTTTTATGAAAACCATAAATGATAAGATTGTGAAACAGGAAAAGGTGCCACCAAAAAAATATCAAAGAAATGAAAGAATTCCCTAGTTAATATACCACCCATACAATACCAATTGGTATAATGAAAATCTTGTTCCAAATAATCAAAGAAACACTTAGAATAAAGTCCCTCTAGATCTTCTGCAAAAGAATTCAGGGAATTTTGTTGAAGATACCCCCTGGTGTATGACTTGTCAAATGCCACATTCTTCTCAACAATGTGTAATTGTACAGATGGTTGAGGTAGATGAAGACATTTCTAGAGACTCTGATCAACATAATGAAGAAGATAATAATATACTCATGGCAATGGGTGACTCTGATGTGGCCAACATTGAATGCTCTTCTGATGAAGATTTTTGTGAAATGGATGTGGATGAACAAAGGCAAGTAGCTAGTTCATATAATCAAAAAGTATTTTCTGATGAGGATGCTGACAATGAAGTTGAGGTTTATAATTTGGAAGCAATCAAAGAAGGCATTTCATTAAGAAGACCATCAGAAGAGGAGATTGCAAGATATACTATAGCTTTAGCAGCTCAGGCTAGAAGTTCCTATCATTTGAGGAGTAGAATAGTTGGAGGTGAGCAAGGTAATCCTACCGGTATTTTCATCAAAGAAAAAAATTCCAAGAGTAAAGAACACAAACCTGATGGAAAAGTGGAAAAAACTAAAGCTAAGGAAAGTAAGGGAGATAAAATTTGGTCTAAAAAAGAAGAAAATCCAAAGGCTATTCAAGAATCCAAATCTATGGTTGCAAAGGTAAAGACACAAAAGCAGACTCCTGATGTCACAAGAAAAGATGCTAAGCATAAAGTTGAGGCAACAAGAAATCAACAGAAGGTGAGCAATAGTGAACAAGGTATGCTCCCAATTGAACTATACCTAAATATACTCCTGTTGATATGTTCAATAACTTAGCCAAGTAAAGTTTTCTGTACCTTTTCTTGAAATGATGAGAATAGATGAACATAAGCATAAGGTAGTGGCCCTTATTAATGGTGCTACTATAGCCTGTAATGATTTAGTGGAGCCCACTCCACCTAAATTGAATGAAAAAGAGAAGAAAGACAAGGAGGTTGAGGGAGTTATTACCAAAATTCCCCATATCTTCCTAGGAAATTCTGTAACTACTTGTCCTGACAAGATAGATCCATTTTTCCTCACCTTAATGGTTAGGGGAAACTTCATAAAAAATTGTATTATAGATTTTGGAGCATCCAACAATACCATGGCAGCTAAAATCATGGATGCACTAGGATTTAAAATCGATAGAATGCATGGCAAGTGCTATGCTATGGATGCAAGAGAAGTCCCTATCATTGGTGTGATAAATGAACTTCCATATAAAATAGCAGCTTACCCAAACAAAGAATTCAAAATTAGTGTGGTAGTGGTAGATATCCCACCTAATTATGGAATGCTATTATCTCAAAAATGGAGTGCATCCATGGGAGATAGTATGCAGTGTGATACGTCTTATGCCACTTTTCCCATTAATGGTAAGGATGTTCAAGTGATGAGAGAATCGAGGTGCCACATATGTTGGAGCATGCTCCTGAGGATGGAACTGTTATTTTTATAGACACTGACATCAGTGATTTCAAAATAGAAGAAGCACCAAGAGAGATTGAGAGGTGTCCTGCACTAATAGAAAATGAAATGTCAGGGTTGTCTGACAAGGATGGACTTTGGAAAATTTATTTTGATGGTGCAAGTTCCAAAGAAGGGCCGGGTGCAGGGATATTATTGGTAGCTCCTAGTGGTAATACTTACAAGTTTTCCTTCACATTATCTTTTGTCTATATGAATAATTTGGCAGAATATGAAGCCCTGTTATTGGGATTGAAATTGGCTAAGAAGCATGAAATAAAAAAGTTGATGGTAGTTGATGATTCTAAGCTGGTGATTTCCCAGGTAAGAGCTAAATATGATTGCAAAAATAATAGGTTGAAGTAGTAAACAAATGTTGTCTGGGATTCTATTGAGAAATTTGATGCTTTTGGAATTGATTGGATGGAAAGAGGATAGAATAGAGTAGCTGACCTACTTGCTAACATTGCACTGAGACCTGATGACATAACTTTCATAGGAATTTCTAAGGTGGAGGTACAAGCAAGGCCTTCTATTCCTGATAATATCTACAACTGGAAGATATTCAATGATGATGAAGATATTCTCAGATTTTTGAATTGTGAAGATAAATATGAAAGTCAAGAGATTGAATTTGATGGATTCGTTGAGAATATTGATGGGAAGGATATGGTGTTTGGAAAAGAGATCATCTAGTTAAAAAAGAATAAAATCCATAAAGGCCTGGTAGCTCTTGAAAGGGTCTTTGATATTCAGGATAAAAGCAAGTTCAAAATAACTGCTGCTCATCTAGAGGACCTGGAGGAAATAAATTTGGGGACTAAAAATGCTCCTAAGAAAGTTTACACATGAAAGAAGATGAAGAAAAAAGTAAAAGAAATGCTAATTGCCTTGCTCAAAAAATATAGGCATGTTTTTGCTTGGTCATATGATGACCTCAAAGCTTATAGGGAGGAATTATTTCAACATGAGATTCCTTTGAAAGAAAATGCTAAACCTTTTAGGCAAAAGCAAAGACTGATTAATCCTACTTTAGCTCCCAAGATGCAAGAGGAGTTGATAAAGTTAATAGATACAAAAATCATTAAACCAATCAAACATTCTTCGTGGGTATCTAATGTTGAAGTGAACAACCCGAGATCTTCAATTTGCAACACCAAATAACCTCCACAAGAAATAAAGAGAAGCAACAATGGAAGATGCTATTCCAGCAAACAAGAATGCAATATGATACAAATATTAATATGCTATGCAATACAATACAATGCAAAATATGCTAGAGATGCCTTACTTATAAAGGAAAAGATGAGAGATAGGATTAGACAAGATCATGACAAGTGTCTTAATCCTATCACATGAGACAACTAACTCATAAATACCTAGGAAAGTGTAAAGTCTAGATAAGACAACTAAGTCTTCTAGAAGGAATCTTTTATCCTAAGTAAACTTAACATGTGAACTAAGTCTCCTAAGTCCCTAGTAAAGGAATAAACAAGGTACAAGACTTATTCACACCAAAACTCCCCCTTAAGTGCAAATTAGGGAGGAACAAACCAATGCACTCATACAAAAGATGCAAAAGATGGGTCCCGACAACAAGGCTTGATGAGGTACCCATGTACAAAAAAAAAACTCTCATAAATGGAGAAAAGGAGAAAAACCCTGTGGGAGAAAACTCCTCTCCAAAAGAGAGAAAAATCTATAAAGAAAATTGGAAACTAAAGAAGGAAGGAGGAATCCTCAAGACCCCCCAAGTACAACTTCCTTCACCCCAATCATTGATCATAACTGAAGATATTGAGGCGATGCCAAAGGTTTAGTGAAGATGTTTGCAACCTGCTGATCTGTAGGCAAATACTCCAAGCTGAGAACACCATCTTGGATGAGTTGCTTGATGAAGTGCATGTGGATCTCAATATGTTTAGTATGCTGATGCTCCATTGGGTTGCGAGAGATATGTATGGCACTTTGATTGTCACACAAAAGAATAGTGGGATGAGTGGAAGGGAATCCAAACCTAGTCATTAACTGACGAAGCCATAAAACCTCATGACTAGCCAAAAATGCACCTCGATACTCAGCCTTTGTCGATGATTATGCAATAGTAGTTTCCTTCTTGCATGACCATGCAATTGGACCAGAACCAAGGCAAAAGACAAAGCCAGAAGTAGACTTCGGATCATTGACATCACCAACCCAATTTGAGTTAGTGAAGCCCACAATCTGAGATGCACCTGAAGTATAATGAATGTTGAATGAGTAGTGCCCTAAATGTGTCTCAAGATAGGTTTGGCGGCCTTCCAATGACTCTCATGAGGTTCCTGTGAGAAGTGAGAGACAAGTCCAACCATAAAGGAAATATCAAGATGACTATGTGTCAATTATAAAAGACTGCCAACCAATTGTCAATACAAGGTAGGATCAACTGTAGGAGTAGTGCAACTGGTAGATAGTACAACACCTGACTGGAATGGAGTAGGGGTAGGCTTGCAATCAGCTATTCCAAATCATTGAAGCAAATCAAGAGCATACTTCTGCTAGAAAATGAATATCCCCTCAAAATTTTGATGAACCTGAAGACCAAGGAAGTAATGCAAAAGACCAAGGTCGGTCATATAAAATTGCTCCATCAATGCCTAGTGTGTACTCTAGATCATGGAAGTAGAACTTCCTATGAGAATCAAATCATCCAAATAGAGCAAAATTATGAGTAGATCCTCTCCATGTATGTGCATATAAATTGTGGGATCAGAATGGAAGTGAGTGTAGCCTGAAGCAAGCAAGAAACTATCCATACTCTCATACCAAGCCCGAGGGGTTTGTTTGAGACCATACAATGAATGTTGAAGCTTATAAACAAGTGAAGGGTCTTGTACAAAACTTGGTGGTTGCTCCATATAGATCTCCTCATGAAGATCCCCATGTAAGAAATCACTCTTCACATCCATCTGATACACTGACCATCCCTGCGATGCATCTATAGCAAGGACAAGGTGAATAGAATCCATCTTTGCAACAAGAGCAAAGGTCTTAGAATAGTCAATTCCTTCAACCTGAGACAACCCCTTTGCAACAAGATGAGCCTTGTACTTGTCAATGGAACCATCTACTGCATACTTGGTATGATACACCCACTTGCATCGAACCAAATTTCTTCCCTTAGGAAGAGGCACAAGATCCCAAGTATGATTCTTCATCAAAGATGAATACTCATCAGCCATAACACTATCCCACTCTGGAATACCTAAAGCATTTGAAATTTTTTGAGGATCATCTAAAACTGTATGACTTAAAAAATTGATTCTTGAGGTCTGAGAATGAGTGCGATGAGTGTCTCTCGGATCACCAACAAGAGGGTCAACCTCCTCAAGATTAACATGAGCCCATCGTGGCCTAGTGGGTGAATGAGGAGGAGGTGGATCAAGACCATCATCAAAATCTTCCTCAAGTAGCAAAACATCATCAACTAAAGAAGAGTGAGTAGGTTGTGATGAAGAAGAAGTCGAAGGAGGATCTAACTAGGTGAAGGACTCAAAAAAATGAACATCATGTCGAAAATGAACCTCTCATGTATTAGGATCAAACAATCTGTATGCCTTCATATCATCACAATAGCCAACAAAGATGTACCGTTGACTCTTCTTCTCCATGGATTTACGCCGACCATCTGGAATGAATGCCCAAGACTCACTACCAAATAATCTGAAGAAGGATACATTAGGCTTGCAATGAGACCAAGCCTCCTCAGGAGCCATATTCCACGCTACCTTGTGGGGCATATAGTTTTGAGTATAGTTGGCACAATTGACAGCTTCGGCCCAAAATGGTGGAGCCATGGACCTAGACTGAATCATGCAATTGGCCATTTCCTTGAGATTCCTGTTATTTCTCTCCGCTACACCATTCTATTGAGGAGTGTAAGGAACTATGTGCTGATGAAGAATACCATGCTGACTACAAAAATCTTGAAATGCCTGATTGACGTACTCCCCCCCATTATCTGTGCGTATCTGTTGAAGAGAAAAACCTGATTGCTTCTCCACAAAAAATTTGAAGGTCTTGAAGTTTGTGAGAACTTCACTCTTGAGCTTCAAAAAATAGACCCATGTCCATTAGGAAAAATCATCAATGAATGTGAGCACATACTTAGCCCCTAAAAAAGGAGGAGTTGGGAATGAAATGAGGTCACTATGAACCAACTCAAGGGGTGTGGTTGCACATGTAGCTTGAACCTTAGGAAAAGGATCTTGATGTTACTTGCCAAGAACACAACCTTGACAAACACCATCCATGCAAGTGATCTTTGGAAGACCAACCACTAAGTTATGTTCTTGCATTTGCTGAAGATATCTATAGTTCAAGTGCCCAAATATTTCATTCCAAAGTTTTGTCATTGAATCAACATGAGCAAAAAAACAAGAACTCGAAGACTCAAAGCCATCAAATCAATACAAATGGTTATCATGATCAACTATCCCTACAGCGACAACCTTCTCAAGATCCTGCAACTATCTGATAGTCACATTCTGTGGAGTAAACTCAATTGACTTCCCATCTCCAGAATAACAAATCTAATATATGGAAAGCAAATTTTCTGAAATATTAGGAACAAGAAGAACATCCTCAATACACCCATCTAGCATCTGAACGGAGCCTGTCCCCAAAAATGGAATTTGTGAAGAGTTCCCAATTGCAATATGAGAAGTGAAAGTATGAACAATGGAATCAAGAAGATCACGTGAATTGGTCATGTGATGTGAAGCACCTGAATCTAGAATCCAACTGTTTGAAGATGAATGAATGGCCTATGCTGAAAGAGCTTGTCCTTTGCCCATGGAAGAAGGTTTAGACACTGAAATATTGTGCTTTTTCATAGCTTCCTGCAAGGCCTCTAGTCTCTTAAAGAAATGAGTTGCATCATGCCCAGTTTTGCCACAAAATGAACAAGGATCTCCTTTCTTTTTCTTGGACTTGGAAGAAGAATCTCTAGAGATAGAAGAAGAAGGAGATGTGGTGAAATTCTAATTGTTCTTTGGCTTTGATTTGAAGGGAGTCTCACTACCTAAAGATGATTCTGTCTTACGCTTCTTCTTATTCTTTTCTTTACCCTTGGATGATTGAGCCTTTAGAGCATGATTCTTAGAATTAGCATCCAACTGAATTAACTTGGCCTCCTTCCTAGTAAGACACTCACAAAACAACTCAAATGAAGGCATTTTGTATTCTTTCCCCATGGCATCCATAGTTGAATAGAAAGTAGAAGAAAAAATTTGATAAGGGCCTCTCAACTTAGAGAAAATCATAAAGATACATTCATCACTAGATATATCATGCCCACATCCTTTCAATTGTGACAAAATCAACTTGAGTTGTGCAAGAAAATCCTGAATTGAAGGAAATGCATCTGGAGAGAGTGATTGTAGATCTACTTGAAGTTGCAAGACTCTGAACTAATTTGTTTTACCATACAATTCTTCAAGTTTATCCCAAACATTCTTAGGTGTTTTACACTCCAAATTATGAAACAACAAATTATCAAATATATGTAAGCCAATGAGTCCTTTTGTTTCATCCATTTTACATCTATGGACAAATTTTTCATAATCCCTTGTGAATTTAGGTTGTTCTGCATCTAACATTAGCCATAGACCCTTAGATTGTAACAATTGAGTCATTTATAGCTTCCTTGTATGATAGTTGTGTGGAGTGAGCAGTTGAATTTGCCTTAGATCCACCATGAACACAAAAGGAAAGAAGACAATGTGGCACTTAAATTGTTCCTTTTACCCCCCAAAATGTATTAAAACTTAATTTGCAACCCCCCCAACAAATTACAATGAAGAAATTTTGCAATTTGTACAAGTGACAAGCTCAAATCAATTGTTTATAACACACAGTGATTTTTACAATTTTCAAAAAAAGGAGCTTGCCGAAACTGAAAAAGAAGGTTACAAACAGATTCTTTGCAATTTTTTTGAGCAATTTCAAAAAAAGTTTTCCAAATTTTGACTTTGTATGCAAAAGTTATGTCAATTACAAACAATAAATGCACCTATCTTCGAACTGAAAAATATGGCAAAAAATGTCAAAATATGGAAAAACCATCTACACCACTGCGAAGTTCATCAAACTAGCTTTTCGATGATATCTTGTTTTCAGAAATCCGGCACCGTGGCCAAAAGTTATGAATTTTTTAAGAATGCTGAATTTAGTCTGCAAGCAAACGGGATTTGTAGTAAAAAAAGTTTACTTTTGATTTGATTTTTGAAATATCTACTCACTGTTTGTAGACAATAACAAAAACCCAGAAATATTTTGATGCTAAGAATAAAACCATAAATCGTTTTTTGATCCAACAAGCAGAAGATGAAAAAAAAATATTTTTTTAACCTTCAACTGGTGAAAAAATGATGCGCGACTCTTTTTGGACAGCAATTTTCTTCAGATCTGTGCAAGATTTGCAAAATCTAAAAGATACCAAGTTCAAATTTTGACCCTAGCTACAAAACCCATAAATCGTTTTTCATGCAAATGAGTGAAAGTTGGATTTATGAAGCAAAAATGATGACGACTCTAATAAAAACAACTTGCAACAAACCCTTGTTTGCCAAAAATGTAAATGGTGACCAAATTGAGTGAAACAAAAGCCAAATATGACTTTCTTGAACCTCTTGGATGCAATGGGACAACCAAAAATACTGCCACTATAGCCAAAAGCGCTGCAATCGCCAGATCTCACCAAAATGCATACATGCAATATAAGATACAAGCAATTCAAATCACAATAGAAATTGATGGAAACTCTCTAATAAAAAACTGGAAGGGGCTTGCCACATTCAAAGCTCTGATACCATGTTGAAGTGAACAACCCAAGATCTTCAATCTGCAACACCAAATAACCTCCATAAGAAATAGAGAGAAGCAACAATGGAAGATGCTATTCCACCAAACAAGAATGCAATATGATACAATGATTAATATGTTGTGCAATACAATATAATGCAAAATATGCTAGATATGCCTTGCTTATAAAGGTAAGGATGAGAGATAGGGTTAGAAAAAATCATGACAAGCGTCTTAATCCTATCATATGAGACAACTAACTCATAACTACCTAGGAAAGTGTAAAGTCTAGATAAAAAAACTAAGACTTCTAGAAGGAATCTTTTATCCTAAGTAAACTTAACATGTGAATTAAGTCTCCTAAGTCCCTAGTAAAGGAATAAACAAGGTACAAGACTTATTCACACCAACATCTAATTTGGTGCTAGTAAGGAAAAAGAATGGTGACATAAGACTGTGTGTTGATTTTAGAAACTTGAATGTATCTTCATTAAAGGACAATTATCTATTGCTGAATATGGAAGCCATGCTACAAAAGGTAACTAACTGGATGTGAATTAATATCAATGATGGATGATTTTTCAAGTTACAATCAAGTAAAGGTAAAGGAGTCTGAATAGTATAAAACTGCATTTACCACTCCTTGGGGTACTTATGTTTATGTCAGAATGTCTTTTGGCTTAACAAATGCAGGTTCCACTTTTTAGAGTGCTATGGATGTAGCTTTTTTAGATTTTATTGATTTATTTATGGTTGTGTATCAAGATGACCTAACTGCTTACTCTAAAAAAGAAGACTATTGTATGAATTTAGAAAAGATTTTTCTCAGGTTACTTGAGTATGGGATATCTCTAAATCCAAAGAAGTGTGCTTTTGGGGTAACTGAAGGGAAATTTCTGAGACATATTGTTTCAAAATATGGAGTGAGAGTAGACCCCAAGAGAGTAGCAGCCATAGATAAAATCCCTTGGCCAAAAAATGTTAAGAGCATTCAATCATTTTTTGGACAAATAATTTTTTTAAGAAGGTTTGTGACTAACTTTGTAGAGATCACAAGACCTATTTCCAAGATGCGTAAGAAGGAAGAGAAGGTGCTTTGGAGTGAGGAGCCTAGTCAAACATTCAAAAGGATTAAACAAGCTATCAAAGAGGCTCCAGTTTTAAAGTCCCCAGATTTCTCTAAACCAATGCACATTTTCTCTTTTGCTTCTTTTCATACTATTGCTACTGTATTGTTAGAGAAAAATGAAAAAGGCTTTGAATAGCCTATTGCATTTTTTAGTAAGTCTTTGCAAGCTGCAGAGCTAAAATATGAAATGGCTGAGAAACAAGCATATGCTCTAGTTAAGGCGGTGCAGAACTTCAGGACTTACCTACAGGGAGCTACTATTATAGCATTTGTACCAAGTGCTACTATCAAAGATATTTCCACTCAACAAGAAACTACAGGCATAAGGTGTAGATGGATCAACCAGATCCAATAATTTAATATTGATGTTCAAATCACCATATTAGTGAGAGGTGAGGGTCTTGCTAAGTTGATGAAAAAAGATAATTTGGATGCAAATCAAATCAATGGACCATAAGTAATTGATGTTGCACCTATCTGTGATATGCAAACATGCGGGTGGTACAAAAGAATTGTCCAATACTTACAAAATCTACAATGTCCTGTAGACATGACTAGAAATGACAAAAGGACACTAAAATTGCATGCCATTAAATATGTAATTATTGAAAATGAGCTATGGTAGAGGAACCTAGATGGTGTACTTCTTAAATGTGTGGATGTGAAGAAAGCACTAGAACTCTTGCAAGAAATTCACAATGGGGTGTGTGGAGGTCACTACATGGAAAAGACCACTACTCATAAGGTTATAAGAGTAGGATTCTAGTGGCCTACAGTTTTAAAAGATGCTCACAAGTTTGTTAAAACTCGTGATTCCTGCCAAAGATTTGCTGGAAAGTTGAAGTTTTCAAGAAATTTACCACTTAGGCCTATAACAGTTCAAGCCCCTTTCCAACAATGGGGGATTGATTTCATTGGAGAAATACCAAAAAAATCAAGTGGAGGCCATGTTGGATCCTTGTTGCCACTGATTTTTTCATGAAATGGGTAGAAGCAATACCAACAAAGAAGGCCACAAGCAAAGTGTAGTGGATTTCCTATTGAATAATATTCTCATCAGATTTGGAGTTCCTGAGAGGATTGTCTTAGATAGTTCTGTGTTTCAGATCTAATGAATTCAAAGAATTTTGTGACAAACATGAAAGACAAGTTTCTTAATCTTCGCCTTACCATCCTCAAGGAAATGGTCAAGATGAGTCTAACAATAAGATATTAATGAAAATAATCAAGAGAGTGATGGAGAAGAACAAGAAGGCTTGGGACTCCAAATTGAAGTTGGCACTCTGGGAAGATAGAGTGACTGTGAAAAAGGCTACAAGTTATTCACCATTTGGCTTAGTTTATGGCCTAGATGCTAGGTTACCGCAAAATAACCTATTGAAGATGTATAAGTTCATTCAGGAATATGATGAAGAGATATGTGATGATATGCAACACATGATAAACAATCTAGTGCAATTGGATGGAACAAGGAGAGAAGCTCAGGGTAAAAATATGAAGATGCAGTTGCAAATTAAGCATCTACATGACAAGAGAGCATCTCCTAGAAAGTTTGAGGTGAATAGTATGGTGTTGGCCTAGAATGCAAGAGCTCAAGAAAAGGGTAAGCATGGGAAGTTTGAAGCATTATGGACATACCCTTATCTGATAGCTAGTACATATGGGGAGGATACCTATTTCCTCTAGAGCTTAACAGGTGAAATTTTTGAACTACTAGTACATGGACAGTTCTTAAAACCATACTTCTCCTAAGTATGATGATAATCCGTGTACACTGTAAATTTTGTACATTTTGTGTATAGGTTTGTTTGTTTTCTATTGTGTTTGGTTTGGTTTTACTGCCTTGTTTGGGTAGTTCCTTGGTTTTTGTCTTGTGTGTTTTGAGTGGTCTGCTTCAACCATAGATTTTAGAATCTCGCTATGCCTGCAAGAGACATACGTCCTCAATCAGAGCCACTAATGAAACCCCTAATATTTTTGTTCCATCTCCAAAATCTTGATGAGTCTAGGGAGTTGTGGGTTTTTGTCTCCTACTAATATAAAGGGTTTTAGGTTTACTCTAGTCTTATATAAAAAACCCTTGGAGTCTATATCTTGGATTTTTTTAAAATTCTTGGTTGAATCCTTCTACTGGTCATTGATCTTTTAAGTTATGAATTTTGACATCAAATCCCATTGAGTGACTGGCCCTCTGGTTTGGTTTACTTGTTAATCATGTTGGATTATTATTTTGCAGTTGTCCTAAGTCAAGTTGAATATTTCCCACTAATGAAGATCTTAACTCCTTTATGTTGTTGCCATGGCCTCATTGTCCTAGGTTGGGTACCTTTTAGGGTTAAATTTTTTTGACATATGTAGGTGTGGGAGCCCTTAAATTCCATGCAATTGATGAAGAAAATTGAGCCATTTCCTGACTGCTCGTTTTATTTTATCTTGAATTATTTCATTCATTTGAGCTCACAGGTGAAGGACATGTGCCCCTGATGATTGGTGGGCCAGAAATTGTTGAAAAGGTGTGTAGATGGTCACTAAAGATAGATCAATAGTTGGAGATAATTGAGGTGGCCGCATTTGGATCATTCCCCATTGACCAGTCTATTTTTCTTGGTTACTAAAATAACCACACGGGCTAGCGGGTGATTGCCACCTCTCTTCTCTATGATTAGTCAGAGAATTAGTATTGTTGAATGTCATCTTGGTTAACGGTTGATTGTGGGTGATGTGGAATAATTTGGATCACTCCTCGCCATCTCGTGTGGACCCCATCCTCCATGCTAGTTTCTCAATGGGGAAGTGGGTGTCTGCCGTGTGGAATAACTTTGAGGACATGGAAAGTAATGTGTGCATTACTAAAGTGCATATATTACATGTGCCTAAAGATATTTTAATCTGAGCCATTGATGTGTATGGAGTATAAAGTTGTTCCTAACTAAGTAGTGTGTATGTCGAGGCCGCGAGTTTTAATCTCAGCCGCTCCCCGTCTTCCTGTCGATAAAAGTTGCATGTGAGTTATGGCTCATTGGGGTAAGGGAAGATAGACACATGGATTGTGGCTGAAAAGACAAAGAGATGGTAGGGCCGCATGTTACAAATGAGCGTTTTCACATGGCCTCCTATCATTTGACAAAATTCGAGGTTGTGTACATTCAGATGTTTCATAATAAGCTGATTAAATCTGGATCATGGATCAATCAACTTGTTGAATGAATCAACTATCGATATTCAAAATGAAGTTGATGGAAAGCAAGCTATTCTGGTTCGCGCGAGTGATCCTTAATTACTGAAAGGACATTGAACTACCAAAGTAAGGAATTACATGATTATTAATATTTATCTTAGAATCATAATTTAGCATTATGAGTATACTCAATACACTCTAGGAGATCATGCAATGGTTGCTCAACATTTTCTCATGTCGGAACCAGAGTTGTCAACCTACAAGAAAATAGTAAGTCAATTATCACTTTCCTTCTGGCATTATTGATAGGTTCTATTTTCTCAAGCTTAAGTTTGTTAGGGTTTTTTTCTTGGTTCGTATGTTAAATTTGGCATTCATGAAAGGGGATTTTGTTAATTCTACATTTGTATAATTTGTGCCAAACCCTCACAAAAGCTGTAGGACTTGCTCAGTTAGACCAAAAAACTGTGTTTGGCTATACTTCTTGCATTATGGCCCCTAAAGAAAAAACATCTTCATCTAAAGGGGAGGCTTCTGCTCCCAAGAGACCTTTGAATAAAGACCTTATGGATCAATTACCACCTTCTACTAGCGACAAACCGAGAGGCCAATTGATTCCTAGGGGACCACAAATAGCAAAGGGTCTATTTGAATAAAGAGGTTCTATATGCTAAATTACCCTATACTGGATGGGAATTGTTTTATGGTTGGTTCAAAAACAGAAATATGGGTGTCCTAGTGGGAAAACCTTGGAATTGTGATCTGGGAAAGTTAGTTGTGCCAAATGTTTATATGGATGTTGATATCTAACTTTTCATGCTAGGACCAAGCACATTGATGTGTAGTATCACTTCGTGAGAGACATGGTTGAAGATGGCAGGGTCAGCCTGGAAAAGGTGGACACCTTGAAGAATGTTGCAGATGCTTTGAAAAAGCCTGTGAGGACGGACAAGTTCAGATGGTGCGCCGAATCAATGGGCCTTGGGGCCTATGATAGACAGTGATTTTTCAATGCCATGGGGTTAGCTGAAAGTGTTCACCAAGTGGGAGCTTGTTGAGAAATTATGTCTCAACTTCCAGCTTGAAGCCCCACCCTTAATGTCTTGGCATGAAAAAATGTTTATTTCAGCCTTTACCTTCATATCGCGGTGGTTAAATCTGTTTCTGGTGGTGCTTGGCTTGGCGGTTACCGCCATACCACGGCAAGCCACCTGTGGCTGGCTTGGCGGTTACCGCCATACCACGGCCAGCCAAAGGGCTGACCACGGTGGTCGCGATAAGCCGCTTGCGGCTTGGCTTGGCGGTTACCGCGGTACCGCGACTAGCCACAGGGCTGGCTGCGGTGGCCGTGGTAAGACCGTCAACGGTCCCTTTGACCGCCTACTGCCATACCTTAGGGTGATCACGAGAAGGCTGTGGTAAGGTAAATGGCGAGCTCGGTATGCTTATCGCCATACTGTAGGGTGAGCTCGGGTGGACAGCGGTAGTGCGGTAGAGGCTATGGAAGAGCTCGGTGACCTGGTTTGATCGAGTTGGACTCAGATTCAGAAAGTGACAACAAACACCAGGAGGACACGTGGATCAGTGTCATGCGATTATTGGCTAAAGGCCAATGAAGTAAATGCAACAGTTGCAGGTCTACTCAGGGTGGTGTAACGGAACCTGATTTGGGTGAAGACAGTTATGGCTTGGGTGGCTCGATGCAGGAAGATCGACATGGGCAAATCATTGGTGCGATTTGATTAGGGATGATTGTACTTTGTGATCGACGGGTGTCTGACAAAATTGATTGCAAAATATGACTTATGTAAGTTGAGTATGTGATTGCAAATAAGAGAGTTCAAACTGTATGTTGTGTTGTGACAACATTGTAACAGGGAGAATTGGTGAGTGCTGCTGTGAGCTAAACTGAGATGACTATAAATTGTATGTAACCATTTTGTTACTGTAATACAATTATTCTGGACTTTGTGTGGTGGGTTTTTAACCTGAAAAGGTTTTCCCACGTATATCTTGTGTCAACTATGAATGCTCTTCTTTGTATCATTTATTTTATTTGCATGTATTCATCTCAAGTAATTTTAGAAACTATTGAATTGGTTTATGCTTTACTCCTCTGTTGTATTAGTGTTAAGGGAATGTATTTCGCACTGTTGGGTCTCTAGATCCATACCTATTTTTCCTTTTAGAATGGAATGATGAAATGCATAAGATAAATGAAGAAGCAATTAGACAGGAATATGAGAAGACCAAGATTTCATTTAGAGTCCACATTTTACCAAGATTTCTAGCAGAAATTGTAGGATGAAAGATTGTGATAGGATCACATGATAAGGATCCTTTCCTTGTCAATTACTTTGTTCCTTATTTCAAGAGGACCTTCTATTCCATTTGTCAAATAATTGGTTATGACCCTATTTCTGGAATGACAATGGCTTGGATGTATATGGCTGCCTATATCTAGCATCCCCAATATACAAGGGTGCAATGTATTTTGGAAAAAATATTGATTTGGAGAGGAAGGCAGGTGACTTGGATCTTCCCATACAATGTTGCACCACAACCTTGGACAAGGATGATAGGACATATGATTATGTCACTTTCTAGAATTTGTTTGCTTCTGAATAAAAGAGAGCCTTGATTGTGAGGTAGCCCAAAGTTCTTGTTGCTTTACATGATTTCTTGACACCAAAGGAAAGAAGGCTCGAGATAGGCATTGATCATAACTAGGGTGATGTTATCTCACTCCCTGATTTTACTATTTTAAGAGTATATGGTTATAAGGTAGCTCCTTGTTTGTTGCCAAGGTTTGTGCCCAAAAGAATTTTTTTCCTTGAGGTTATGTGGCAATTAGGAAATGTTGAGAATGAACATTTGTTGAATTAGGGAAAGGAAAATTTATTTCTTTTATACACTTGTTTTTCTGATTTTGTAATGATCAAAGGAGGTTGGAATAATATCATTAAAGTGCTCAAAGGATACCGCATGAAAAAGACAATTGAGAGGGTCAAATATGATCCTGAAGGTTTTATGGCTTGGTTGAATGAGAGAAGCAAAAGGTACAAATATGTCCACATTTTCCACTATCTAGAGGATGTAATAAAGAATATATCTAACAATGTGGAATAGGAAAAGAGGTTAGCGAGGTGGATTGCATTCAATAAAATGCAAAGGAAAATAAAGCAGGAAGAGCCTGATTTTAGGATCCTCCTTGATGCTGAGGATATAGTTCAAAAGGTGGAGCATGTAACAAAAAAGTTTGATTCAATAGTAGGCAACCTTGAAACTAAAGGGGTGGTTATTAAAGATAAAGGGAAAGCTCCAATTGCTGAAGAACAAAGTGGAGGAGGAATCTCTGCTATTGAAGAGGAGTCTACATCACGAGCTCTTGAGGAACCAAAAATAAAGTTTTTTATTAGAAGAAAGAGTAAGGAAAATAAATCTGATGAACCCTGTGCTCCCACTCAACATGAGGAACATAGATCTCCTTCTCTTATTCCACAAGTATCTCCCCCATCTCCACCAAGGCCGATAGAGCCTGAGATTGTGGATGTTGATTCTCCACCACCTAGTGAGGTACCGCCTAAGGATCCACCATTAAAAAGAGAAAATTGTGGCCACTAGTTTAGTGGATTATGATGATGACTGATGATGATATTTGGGTATCTGAGTAAGAAATACTGGAAGGAGTGGCAACTAAATCTATAGTAAGGGAAACTAATCAATTGGGAAAAAGATTGAGTAATGTTGATCTTAAAGGGATCAATGGAAGTGATGACATGAGGTTTGAGGCATGCACCAAATTCTTGGATGATGACTCATTTGTGAAGACTCAAGCCTTTTTGGAGTTTGGGTATTGGGCTAAAAGAGATGAGTATGTAAAAAGTGTGGCTGTAGAGAGGAGCCTTTATCCAGAATTGCCTGATGTTGTCATTCAAAAAAATGTGTTAAATGAGATGAGAGGCAAGTGTCAAAAAATGACTGGAAAGAAAGGTCAAAAATTTGTGGGAACAAGTGGTATCTTGTTGCTACCAAAGTGGGATTTCGGTTCAACCATTGCTTTTGACACAATCAAAAAATATGATAGGCCACTCTATGATACAAAGGAAGAAGTTGCACTTGCATCACAAGGGTCTGCTTTCAATGAAGAGTGGGAAGCCTTGGATATTTGGTCTTTAGCCCCAAGCATAAGAAAGTTAGAAATTACTGAGCTTACACCTGATTACAATGGAGGCCTAATAATAAAGAGAGTGTTAAAAAATCGGCCTTAGAAGCTGTAAATTTGTCTATTCATGTTGCACAATTCACCAGGCCCACTATGGAGTTTGTGACAGCTGAGAAGGATAAACTTAGAATAGAATTGAACAATTTTTTGGTCAAGTATGGAAATCTTGAGAGAAATAATATGCAATTACATACAAAAGTAGCATTGTTAGAGGATGTATTGCAAAAGTTAGAACTTGGAAAACTCAAACAAGATGATTTTGACTCTCCCACTATTGTACAAGAGGATATATCCCCTAAAATTATAGCTGATGTAAGTATTTCATTTGAAATTGTGCCATATAATATGGGAAGTGTTCCCATCAACAGTAGAACCCATTATATCAGAGGGGTCAGAAGATGAAGGGGATGTCAAAAGGGAAGAGTTGCTTAGGGAATTAAGTGAATACAAAGAAAGATGTAAAAGTCATGATGAATATACTTTTAGGAGTAACATGAGGATTATCATAGCAGTCTTGGAGCATTTGAACAGAAAAGTGAACAAGAAACTAAATAGTATTCACTATAGCTATTCATCCATGGTTGGTGTCATAAAAATATTTGATATCGATAGAGAAAAATCCATTCCACTCATGGAGGTCTGGATCCCTAGAAAACAAGAATTGATAATGATGGGGATTGGGGTTAAGCAAGATCCCAATCACCCTGAAAGGTTTAAGCCTACTGTGCTTTTTGTAAACAACATTGAGGGATACAAAGGGAATGTTGAAACACTAGAAAATAGGATAAAGGAATTGGTGAAATCCTTCTATGAATCCCATCATGGTCTTCTCCCATCTATCTTAAAGGTTGATGGCATCATTAAGACTTTGCAGGAATGGAGAAGTGAAGTAAACAGTTTTATTGTAGATCAAGCTATACAAATATGTCAGGAATTTGATATGAACACATTAACAACAAATATGGATATGTTAGTCCATGTTGAGACTGTGTTGCTAGAATTTGATAAAGAAGCTAATCATATTGTCACCGAGTATGCACCTTATAGGCAAAGGGATGATGAATTAATGAAGTTTGATTGGACTACTGAAGAAGAATTCCTAGCATGGAAAGGTAGATATTTGGAAGGAGTGTGGGTTTTACACTAGGGGTGGCGGGTTAGTGATTTGAAGGTTTGAGTTCTGCAACCATGATGAATAATAGATAAATGGGAATGCACTACATAGCCTGGATTTAGTACAGATTAGGCTTATGTTAAAGTATGGAAAAATATAGTGCATCTTCTTCAAAATTGATTTGATGATAAGGCTACAGACATGGGTCTTACCTTTTGTCTTTTTATATTTTTTTCATGCTTTTCCTTCTTTTTACTTTTGGTGCATGTGCACAAGTTTTGAGGTAACTGTTCAGTTTAACCCATTTTGAAGATTGGACCTTATCTCCTGCAACGAATGAGGACTACATTCATTTATTCACATGTCTCCCACCTCTTGGGAGTGTGTTGTAACTGAATGGGAGAATATTTGATATAGTAGTCCAATAGGGTTTTGACATGTGTACTTTCTAGCATGAGGCTTGTTTTTTCTCCTTCATTTCTATAAGAAGGAATTCAGGGCAAGGAAGTAGGGGTTCATTGTTTTATGCAATTGATGCTGTGAATTGTAAGAGGAATACTAAGTATGTTTTTAGAGTTTTTGTCTTAAGTTTTAGAGTTCATAATTATGTATGTAGTTTGGATAACAACAAAGCAAAATATATACTGAGAAATACTAATTTCATGGCTATTGTCTCTCCTTGTGCTTGTTTTATGAGTTATGAATGAAAGTAATCCAGGATGTCTTTTATTTGTCTCCATTGTTTACTAGTGGATGTTTGATTTCATTCTTTCTTATTGATTCAATGAATTAATGTAAATGCTTGGATGAGATTAATAACTCGTAAGAATCAAGTGTTAGGATATTGATAAGTAGTATTAGTCATGAATGTGATAGGAGAATGCTGTAATGCAGTATCTCTTGAAATTATATGTTGCTATTCATAAATTTTTATTTGATTATATAGGTTGGTTATGACTCTGTGCTCGGGATGAAGGCACTGGTTCATGTAAAGTATTCATGGTTTAGTTTTTGTGTTGATTCATCAACTGATCACTTTTAATTTACAAACTCTTGTGGATAACATTGTAGTTGTTTCATGTTAAAGTCCCGCCTTCTCATGTTTTAAGTATAATACATTGATGAATGAGCCACCAACCTATTTAATGTATTAGGATCTTGAGCACTTTAATGAGAAGTATCAGTTATTGGAAATGTATTTGATTATAATTGTATGAATTCAGAAGTATGCATTGTGGGATAACCCTCCCGATTTTTACATAGCCCAAAGTGTAGGAGTAGAAGTTTTGCAGCTTCCACTCATTCGTTGGCCAATCCCTTTGGAGTACTGATTATTGGAAATGGTAAAGTCCATACGTATTTCTGGAGATAAGTTTGGTTCTTAAAAAATAACCAACACTTCCATTGCTTCCATCCAACTTTCATCCTTATTGGCTTCATCAAAATTTATTGGTTTAATCTGGGATAAGAGGGAAAAATTCACTTGCTCCTTGTTCGTTGCAAGTCTTCTTCTAGTCTGCACACCTTCATTCTTGTCACCAATTATTTGATCTACAAGATGATATTTTTGTACATATTTTGTAGGAGCATGTTCAATCTCTTTCTCATTATGTTCTTCCTATTGTTCTTCTTCTTCTACACCTATATTCTCATCATTTGATTCTCTTTCTATATTGTTTCTACTAGAATTGGCTTGAATTTCATCAACCTTGACATGTACACTCTCTATAATTTTATGCAATCTCTTGTTGTAACATTTATATGCTTTGCTCTAATTGGAATACCCTAAAAATATCCCTTTATCACACCTTGACTCAAAACTTCCCAAATCTTCAGCTTCTCTTGTGATATAACATTTATTGCCAAATACTTTGAAATTCTTGACTGATGCAAGCCTATCGAACCATAATTCATATGGCGTTCTACCAATGTTAAATCTAATAAGAGCTCTGCTTTGAATGTATACAATAGTTTGTACTGCTTATTTCCAAAATGTATCTATCAAGTTTTCCTCATTCAACATGGCTCTATCCATCTCCTTACAATCTTGTTTCTTCTCTCTATCACACCATTTTTCTATGGTGTTATTGGGGTTGAAAACTGATATTTGATTCCATGATCTTGAAAATATTCCATGAATTCACTTAACATAAATTCTCCACCTTAGTCTGATCTAATACATTTGATTCTTCTCCTTGTCTCATTTTCTATTAGCTTCTTATAGATTTTAAACTTTTCAAATGCTTCAGTCTTCTGCTTCAAAAATGTGACCCATGCCATTCTAGTATAATTTTCAATCAACAACATGAAATATCTTTCACCTTGAAACTCCCTTGTCCTCATTGGACCACACAGATCAGTATGAATTAACTCCAAAGGTTTTGAAGTTGAATAGTCCTTTGTGGGAAATTTAAACTTTGTTTTCTTTCCTCGTTGACATTCTTGGAAAATGATGTTATCAAGCTTTACAATCTTAGGCATATTTATAACTAACCCTTTTGAGCTTATCTTCACCAGATTTTCAAAATTCACATGTCCCAATCTTCTATACCACAACCAACTCTCATCTATTTGGTTAATTAGACATGTTTGGCCTTCCACTTCACATAGATTATATAGACTGCTATCAGTCCTTATCCCTTGAGCAATTGTTTTACCATTCAATCTTATCTTGCAACCTTCAGAATCAAATACAAATTTATATCCATTATCACACATCTAGATGAAACTAAGAAGATTATGCTTTAGACCTTCAACATAGAGCACAACTTTAGTTTTTTTCCTCCCATCTATGCTCATAATCCCTTTGTCACAAATCTTAATAGTAGTATTATCACCTAGGCTTATTGAACCTCCTTTTCTCATTTCAAGTTTAATGAATTTATTTTTATCTCTAGTCGTGTGCTTGGAACAATCACTATCAATTATCCACAAATATTGTTCCTTTGCATGCAATGTTGTTTGGGTAATCATAGACATAGTAGAGCTCTGCTCTTTCTCCTTCCAAACCTTCTTTGGTTTCTTTTCAAAATTTTCTTCCTTTTTCTCTAGGACCTTTGTTTCCTTTTCAACTACGGGAGATATATTTTTCTTCTTAGACTGAATATTTGGTCTTACAAATTTTTCTCTACAATTTCTAGCTATATGGCCAGAATTATTACAATTGTAACAAACTACATTCATATCAATTATAGGAGCAAATGGATTCTTGCTTATGAAATTTGTATTTCTCCTTGAAATGACTTTACACTGTCTAGCCCTATGACCAAAATTGTTAAAAGTATAGCAGTACCCATTGAAGTAAGATGAGTACCTAGTCATGGAGTTTCCTTTTGTTGGATGAGGAGATCTTTGTCTAGATCTCCTTGAATAGTGTATTCTTGTGAAACCATCATTGTTTGTTCTCTTAGTATTCTACTTCTTCTTTTTCTGATCAGGAAATGCTCTATTAACTTTCTTGTCTTCAACCGGTTCCTTCTTATTAATAGATTTCTCAACTACATCTAACTTCTTCTCATCTTCAGAGGTTTTTCTATTGTCAGATTTTTCTCCACTGAGGTCTTATTTTTCTTTTGCTTTGAATATTTCATAGAGCTTTGCAGAGGCATTAAAAAATGAGTTCTTTCCTTTCTCAAGTCCTAGACCTGATTTCTCCTTAATAACTAGCTTTTGCGTACTCAACAATTCATTAAGAATATTAGTACCACTTTTTAATTTTAGGCCCTTATTGATATTCTCATTGGCCTTCACCAATTCTTTTCTTAAAGAAACTATTTTTGCTTCAAGTTTCATGCACCTATCCATCTCAGATTGTAGTTTGGATTTCATAACATACTCAACTCTTTTGAGCTCTTCTACATGAACTTTCAGACCATTTATCACCTTATTGGATTCTTCAAGTTCTTGAGTTAGTTAGCGAATCTCTTTTTGAGAATTCTTTTTTAGTTTCTTGTTTTCTCCCTTAAGATCATATTTATCTCTTAGTACATTAAGATATTCAAGAGCACTAATTAATTCTCCTTCAATATCAACAATTACCTCCTCTTCTTCTTCTTCATGTGAATCCTCAGTTTGTGCATCTTTTTGATCCTTAGTTTCTTTAGCCATAAATAGAAATTCTCTTTTATCTTCTCTCATTACAAGGGAACGACCTTGATCCTTGTATGAACTATCACTAGCATCAAAAGCATCACTATCTTCTTGAATGCATAGACTCTTCTTCTTCTTTCCAAAATTCTACCTTTTAGGGTAAAAATATTTCTTCTGTTTACTATCTCCTTCTTGTTTAGAGTTATCCATTTTATCATATGGAAATTTAGAAGAAAAGTGGCCTACTCTACCATAGTTGAAGAATTTGGAGGGCAACTTACCTTTATATTTATCAGATCCTCTCCTTAGTCTCCTTATGAAGTTTTCTTCTTCTTCATCAGTTTCTTCAATGTATGAAATAGTGATTGCAGCTTTGTCTTTCTTCTCCACTCCATCCTTTCCTTTATTAACAATATTGAATGAAAGTTCCTTTCTAGAAGACTCATCGCCTAGCATTCTCATTTCATAAGCAGTAAATATACCATGTAACTCATTTAGAGTGAGTTTATCAATTTCTCTTCCTTCTTCAATGGAAATTTTTTAAGAATCATATTTAGTTACCATGGACCTCAAAACCTTCAGCACAACAACATCCTCTTTCATTTCTACACCATATCATCTAATAGAATTAATTATATCATCAACTCTCAAAAGATAATCTACAATTTTTCTTCATCAACCATCTACAAGATTTCAAATTTAGCTCTTAATATTTTTAGCTTTTCCAGCTTCACCTTGGAGTCTCCTTCATAGATCTTATTCAAATTTTCCTAGACTTCATAAGAAATTTCACAATGCATAACCTTGCTATGCACATAATCAGACAAGTTGTTCATATTGGAAAACCGAGCTTTCTCATTATTCTCATAGTCCTTCTTTCCTACAGTATCAATAGGAGTAGTAGGAGGAACATATTTGTTCTTAACTGACATCCAAAAATCAAGTCCAAGAGAACCTAAGTGTCCTTTCATCTGAGAGCTCCACTTAGCATAGTTAGTTCCATCAAATCTAGGTGGCTTGCCTAAATCTTCCTGACATGCCATTGTCTTCACTTATCCAAGATCTACCCGAGTTGATTAAGCTTCTTCTAGGGAGTCTAGCGCTCTGATACCAATTGTTAGAACATAATGATCTATTGAGGGGGTGTGAACCAATAGATATTAAAAATTTTAGTCTTTAATTTTTTTTGCAAATTCAACCTTAAACTCAAATGTGTAGATCGAAATACTAATAGATATAACAACCACAAGCATAAGAGAGATCAACACAACACCAAATATACATGTAAAACCCAAGATGGGAAAAACCATGGTGAGAAATGCTGCTAGGATCTACCATTCTAATCTAGCCTCACAAGCATCAAAGTTCAGTTACAAGTTTTAAGGGCTACAACCCCAATGAAGCTTCAACTCCCTGTTCTAGAAGAAACAACTTCAAGGGTGCTAAAACACCCTGATTTGAGCTACAACTTAGTGCAAATGGAGTCTACAACCTCTTACAAAGTTTTGCAATCAATTATAAATAAAATGGTTCTACACAACCTATAATGCACCAATTCAGTACAAAATCTCTCACAACTCTCCCTTACTCCATTGTAACCAGCTTCATGTATTTTCATATCTTTAACTTTCTATTATAGTTATCTGCTTCAACTTGCAGACACCTTGTCTTCACACTTTCTTCTCACTCACAATAGTTCTATATATTTTTATTTTAGTTCTTACATCATGAAATCTTTATTAGGGTTTTTCACTTGCAACCTTCTTCAACAAGTTTCCTCTACATCAAACCACACACCACTATTCAACTCATCATTAAGACATTTGATAGGATTTTTAGATATCACCATCCCCTGCATCGAGCCATACAACATTAAATCCTATTTTAGAGAATTTTCCCAAATTGACTCTGTCAAATCCTAGAATCTGGTATGCATTTAAGACATTCTCCTGACATTCGATCTAATTTGATCTTGAACAACATGACTCTTTGTGCCGCTGACTAGTAGATTAGGTCTCCTCTCTTAAATGTTTATTGGAGCAACTAAACGATTTTATTCCATTCCTATGTCGGTTACAAATTGATATCCTTGTTCTCATTGTTGAGCCGTTGTAGATCTCGACTTTTAAATTCTATCCATCAATATTCTCTCTTGCGCCATGATCCTATTCATTTTTAAACCTTATAACCCTTATCATTGGATAATTGGTCATTTAAATCCCCATCATCGATCTTGCAGTATTCCCTTAAAACCATGTATTGCTTCATCAAAGAGACATTCACTAAAGTCTCATCGAAGTTCATAGTTCTCTTAGATATGAATTTCCATTGAGTGCATGGGCCCACATGCCATATGTATTCTATGTCATTGCCAAGATCCATCATTACAATCTGATCAACCACGTGTAATCTACACTATTCCCCGCTAGCCTTGCAGGTCTTGATCAGGTCCCACTAACATCTCAACAGGGTATGCAGTTGAGTTTCATGTGTACACCACTATATCACCATCTCGTCGGGTCCCACTTAGCATTTCTCCTTATCGATTCATCACTGGGACATCCATTAATGTCATACCGCTATACCAAAGTCACATCGATACCATTTGTTGCCAAAAATAAGTGGTCCCCACACCATCGTGTCCCACATGTCATCATCCAATATTTCTTTATACCACGTGTCCTTCTATCATTCACTCTTTAACTATATCATGAATACATGTAAACCTTATTGGGTCCCATAGTCAACATCATACTCCCATCACCCTATCGAAGAGACATGCAATAGAGTCCTACCGAACTGCTGATGTCTCACTGATGGAAAGGTCATTAAGTTGTCGAGGAGACATTTGAACAAGTCTTTACGATGATCATTAGTCACATTGAAGAAAACCCTTGATGATGTCACTTGTACACCTCATCGCCATGTCACTACATTGTAATACACAATAAGGATGTGGATTATGGTTCATCCAATCTTGTCACGCCATGTGTTAGCTTCATAATCTCTATCACCCACATGATTATGACTAGGTCCCACTCAAGCACAAACTTCACGTCACAATGTTTGAGAGACATTGACAAACGTCTCACCAACACCATACAGTCTCACCGATAACACTTCCATACTCCTTATCGCTCCATCAAGGAGAATTCTCCCAAACTCTTGCCGATGCATCAATGTCTCACTGATAAGATGATCATTAGGTTGTCGAAGAGAAATCTCCCATTCTCTCACCAACAACACATTGTCATGTTGATTTGAAAGAGGATGTATGACATTAAGGCGCTAGGTAGAGGGGCCGGTCACCCTTATGATGGTAAAGACATATGTTGCAACTAATGCAACTGACAACCGCTGATACCAAGTCATCATCAAAATAGAAATCTATTCTGAATGCCATGAATGCAAATATCCTTAGGGTTTGACTAATAAACCCTTTTGATGGTGTTTTTTACATAGCAACAACTCAGAAAAAATATGATATCCTATCTCTCTTGAAAGGTAAATCTTTATCAGCAAGCCCCAAGAGATAACCCCAAGGTCTCTAATGTAAGGGTCTTGAAAAATGCAAAAAAACAACTTAGAGATAATGTGAAAATGCTGGTAATCACAAGGGGCCTTACGAAACAACTACTGGAGGTTTCAAACTCATCAAATTTTGCAATATTTTGATGCTTTTAATCCCAAAACTAACCCAGATTTAAAAGAAACAAAAAAAGATAAGGGTTCAAAGAGACGTTATTCTAAACTAACTCCTAAGATCAATCACAATAATGGTGAATGCTGCAAACAGACAAATCCCCAATGAAATCAATCTCTGCTTGATCAAGGACTAGCCTGCAACTACATAGAAATGATGCAATCTTCAAAGGAAATTGAGAGATTTTCAGACTGTGAATATTCACCCACATGCACAACTACTATCGTAATGTAAACAAGAATTCACAATTGAACTTAGCATAAAATGAGACCTAGACTAAATTTACACAACACTTCACAATCAACAAATTACTAAAAGTATGGATCAAAGATTGATCAACATTCTTCACACTTCACCATTTTCATGAAAGAACTGAAAGCTAATATTTAACATGCACTGATAACTTTAAAAGCAATTTAAAGATAAAGAAAAACAAGAACCATGCAGGTTAAAACAACACAAGAAATAACACCAAAGGACAATGTCTTTACTTATATTGAATCACCCAAAACTTGCAACAATTCTTGCATTCAAAGTTCCAACATTTTCTCTCAAAAACTAACTCCTATCTCAATTGAAACAATTAAAATAATGTATAGCCCTAAAGAATGAAGGTAAGGCTTCAATTTATAGCCAGAAATACCCGGGGTGACAAAAAAAGAGGCCCACAGAGTTAGGTCAGCCATGCATCCGAATTTACTATGTTTAGCTAGCCATGCAAGGCGACTTGAAGATTCCTTTGAATAAGACAAAAATACACTTCAAAAATTTGTAAGTGGGGATCTAGGTAATTTTAGACCATCTGGCGCATCCTATTTCTAGAATAAAACTAAAATTTGTCAGCCCTTGCATGCCTGACATGGGTTGCTAGGTGGCGTCTTGCTACCTATCTTCTTCTGTCTTGCTGGCTTCCAATTTCTGAGTCAGTTCTTTTCTTTTTCTAGAAATTCTTGGATATCTGCTAGATTAGGAACTATAATAAACTTATTTCTAGTTTGATGACTTCTATATTCCTCCCAACACTATGGTATCACTTTATTCCACTCCATTTTAACTCATGGTACTTATCCATCTTGGCAATGTAAATGGCCGTGTCCTCTAACTGCTCCTTTGTTACTGGAGTATTATCAGAAAATGCACAAATTTCATGCCACCATGCTTGTAATTTATTGACATTCAAATGCCTTTGGCCAAACTTCTTCCTTCCTATCATTATCTCTAGGAAACTAATACAAATGTTATAGATTTATTTCACTTTTCCCTACAACTTCATTATTTTCTTCAGGGCCTTGGTGAGGAGTTCTTTCTTGTAATTCCAAACCTCAATCTATTCCCTCACCTTTCCAACTTCACATAGAGAGAAGATATTAGTTCAAGATAACTCATCCCCAGGAACTTGCAATACTTTATTGAGTTCATCAGTAATTAGCTCATCCGCCTTATTGGAATCCGAATCAAATCGTGAAGCGTTTCCTAGAAAATTGGAAGGCCTGGTGTAGATACTCAGAATTTTCTCGATTGCCTCATCCCCTCTACTTCTGACATCTTGCAACCATTCCTGAGTATTATGAATAGATGACTTTAATCTTTCAATCTTTGAGACTGCCTCCTTAGGAAACAATCCTTTCAGAAGAGAATTATCACTCCCAACTACTTGCAATGGCTTCATCAAATGCTGGACATATCTATAAACATCATTAAATTGCTTCCACATCTTTTATTTCTCTTTTGTTTCCTTATCCAGTCTTCTCAAAATTTCTTGAGAAGAGTCTTAGAATTCTTCATTTTCTTGCTCCTTGGTAGTCGGCCCCAAATTGATTGTTTTCACTTTGTAATCGGATGGCCTAACCTCATCCTTGAACTTGTCATTGGCTGGTACTACTACGTGGATGATCTGATTATTGAATTCATCATGAACGATAATCGAGACTGTATTTTCATTTTTCCTTTGCTTCGGCTGCCCCCATTGTTCTAGTAACTTTTCCCAACTGGGAATCTCTTCCTGTACAAAAAATTGATTCTTACTTATTCTTTTCTCCAACCAATCTATGATAGAAGGTTGCTTTGCATTTACCTCTATCTCCCATTCCTCTTTAGCCCGAGGTAAACTATCAACAATCTCTTCAAAATTGATCTCCACATTAAGTTGATCATCAACTTTATCCTTCTCGAGAGACTTAGACTATCTCTCTTCTTGGAAAACTTCTAATTCTACATTTCTGCTTTGAGCCCCGAAAGTAGATTGCCCCATTTCTTGCATCATTTGTCTCCATTCTCCGCTAGTGGGGGTGGAAATATTTTCATCTCCTGATTCTTGAGGCTCAGGGTTATTTGATATATTGCCGTCTCCCATGATATTTTTTTCTAATGGACATGTTTTAAGAGGAGATAAGGGAGGAGTATGATTTCCTACAGGCATGTCTTCTTCCTCCTATCATCTTGCTAGAATTTATGTATGCACCTCTTTTTCAAGAAACCCTCTTTCAGCATTTGGGGAGGACTTATGCCGAGGAGAGCTTCCCCGAACATATAATTGTGGTTTTTCTCTGGAGCACTCCACCTCCATAAACTTTTTTGAGGAAGGAGCATCAGTGGCTATGTAATCCTTCTTCACTTTGGGTCCTTTCTATTTTTATGTGACAAGCCTTCTCTTTCTTGTTGGCTCTGAGGTCTTTCCCTCTTCACTTATTTAAGTTTTCTTTGTCCTAGGAGATGGCTTGTCTCCTTGTTTTGCTGGAGCATAACTCCCGGTTCTCCTCTTTATTGAAACTAGATTATCCACTTCCTATTCTACATCGGTATGAGGTGATGAGACATCACCTCTTTCTTCTTCTGCTTCTCCCTCGGAGTGGGACTCTAGGCCTCCCATTAAATCATATGTAAACTTCATCCCTTTAGCTTCCAACTCTTGTATTTCTTGATTGACCCATTGCATGGAGTATCTCTTGATGGGATCAATCACTTGATTGAGATCCACTACCTCCTCCTCTGAACAATTCACCAGTGGAAAGGGCTTATTCCTATGAGGCTCATAATCCTATTGTTGCACCAAGTCCATTTCTTCATCCTGTACTTGATCACGCACTTTGATTATCCTATAAAACCTTATCATTTTGAGGGGCATACAGGAGAACCTTCTTCTAAGAACTTCAAATTCATCTTTATAATTTACCCAATAGTCCTCTATATGATCCCTATGTCTGAATGTTCTATTGGCTTGCCTCATGGCTCTGCCATATGGATCAAATTTACTTCTAGCCGAATGAGAATAACTCAAACTGTGCCAATTGTTTATCAGAATATTGTGCACTTTGGATGGAAGGGCATGATTCCAAGGTTCCAATTCTAAGTGGGAATTCCGCTCCCAATCCCTTTTTCTTGATAATTTGTTGCATAATATCTTCAAAGGGCACCATTTTCCTTGTGAGTTCCAACATCAGAAGCTTGTTAGCAAGATATTTGGGCAATCTAAGTGGAACGGTGGGAGATCCTTGTACCCAGATGTATGTGAACTTCGGAAATTGAATAAACCACTATCCATATTGCTTTATTAAATCCATACCATCAATAAATATTATGACATGAAGGGCGTCTTGCAATAGCCTAGGAATGTACATAAAGAATGCATCGTTCGCCCTTCGATAGTTGGTTGTTTTATACTACAATTGGGGATATACATCCCAAATCCTATCTCGTCCCACTGTCTCCTTGCAACTCAAACCCTTATATCTATTCTTTCTTGCCAACATGTATAATAGATATCATGTCATTGTAAACCTGTTAGTTTCCTACACACTTCTCACTTGGGCATCCAGATTGTTGCTAATGATTCTGGACCAATGGTAATGTTTATTAGCAATAATTTGTGTAATGGGGTAAAACATACATGTGTGGAAGATATGTGCTTCCTCGACTCCCATCACCCTACCTAGGAGAGTTATGATATAATGGTATTCCATTTTGAAGTCACTTATGTGTAGCTGTTTTGGTAATTTGGAGTAGTGAGCTTTGGGCATCCGAATCCATGCATTGTTCATGATCTCGAGGGATCTATTTGGATCTTGATGATAGAATTTGATAGCCTTTCCAATATTGATCTCCTTGATCAGGTGGTGATGTGAACTAGTGTTAAAAACCTCAACAATGGATTCCTCTGTGAGATTAGCCATAACTGTCCCCTGTGGCCCAACTATTATTCTTGTGTTGGAGTCAAAATGCTTTGCACATTCAAGAACTAACTCAAGGCATAGTTGTGCTTGGGGAAACCCTTATGCTTGTGCCAAATTGGTATGGGTGAGGACTTGTGTCAACTGTGTGGGAGCATTAAACCATATATCCTCTTATGAAAATAATCATAATCCATATGTCTTGCATTTGTGTCTATAATCTTGGCCCAAATAGAAGATACCTTGAATTTTGGCCAGATGCCCTTGAAGTCATACTTCATCCTGTTGGCTCTCTTTCTTACTTCCTCTTGAACTAGAGTAGCCTTCACTTGGGTAGCCTTGTGGGGACTTTATTCAGCCCGCATCTATTAGAGAAGAGCTATAATCACTCAAATGCAAGTAAATTTGCAACATGCCCCTTAAAGTCAATGAAATCTATAACTTGTAACATCATTAATAAAATGCAAGAGGAATGATTTACTTCATCTAATGACATGTAAATGAACCAAATATATGACTATGAATGCCCCAAAATCATCAAATACATGCTTGCACAACAATTACACTTGAATTATATGGAACCCAAGAAAGTTCGGATAATCCAAGGAGGCTTAGATTTTTTGAATAGACTAAGGTTCAGTTAATCTGAGCTAGTTTGGATTACCTAAAATGAGTCCAGTGTGTGCATTTTACCCCTAAATCTTATGAAATTTTAAATATGAAGCTTTAATAATGAACATGATCCAATTCCTTGCATAAAATTCCTTATAAGTTCTTCATAAAATGATGTGACTCAACATTTAACCCATTTCACGCATTTGAGGGAGGAATTTATATTTTTCGGGTATTTCAAAGGACCTTGGATTAGCATAGTGGATTGTGGTTTTGGTAATCCGAGCAGGCTCGGATTTACCAAACGTGAGATTATGAATTTTTGATAAGGTGCATAACTCGATCTTTCGGAAGGATTCAGAAAATCCGAGGCGGCTCAGATTCTTTGAGCGGATTAAGGCTTGGAAAATCTGAGCTTCCTTGGAATTTCTAAGTTTTTCTCGTGATTGTAAAATTTTGCTTAGTTAAGACCATTTCATTCAACATCGACTCAAATTTATTTTCAATGGATAAAATCATTTTCACTTTATGAAGTTTTTGGCTTGAATGATCCATAACAATAATGCCCTAGCGATATTTTCTGCAATTAGCTCCAAAAAGCTAGGGTTTCGAGAGGATTTTCAAAATAATGCAAGGTGGGGCACCCTTTAAGGTTATGGTGTCGATTTATAATGCAACAAATAGGCAAAACTACAAAAAGAATGAACTATTCAAACCATTCATTTATTAATTCAAACAAGGCTTTGAGATAACGTATTCAAACATGCAAGAAACCCTAGACAAAATGAGGTGAAACGATAGTAGATTTTCAAATGAAGCCAAGATTATAACAATGGAAACCATTGACAAGTCACTGCACAAAGAAACAAGCAAGAAAAGGGGGAAAACCTACCTTTATCCTTGGGTTGCACCATGACCACATATCCTTCACCTCCTTGTTGTAGACTGTTTATAAACTCCTTGCCACTACTTAACAAGACACTAAGGGTCTTTGACTTTCCTTCTTCCTCATTTGACAGTGACTGCAGTTTGAATGTCTGTCCATCCTTCTTGAATGAGATAGTGTTCTCCTTTCCATCATAGATGGCTCCTCTGTTATACTACCATGGTCTGCCCAATAGAATATGGCATGCATCCATAGGCAACACATCACAAATCAACTTGTCTTTGTACCCTCCAATGGAGAACTCCACCGTTGTCTACTCATTAACAAGAACACTCCGCCCTTTATTCAACCATGTCACCTTGTAAGGGTTAGTGTGGGGTAATTTCTCCAACTACAACTTCCTCATTGCCTCCTCTGAGATAATGTTATCAGTAGACCCTGAATCCACTATAACCTTGCACACCTTTCCAAGTATTTTGCATCTTACCCTAAATAAGGCTCTCCTTTGCTTTGGCTCCTCCTTGACTGGTTGTCTGATTAGAAATCTTCTAAACATCAGGTTCTCCCCCATTTCTGATTCAATGTGACTAACCTCTAGTGAATTGATACTCATGGTGTCCTCTTGAGCATATGCTACTCTCTTTTCTGTATTTGATGAAGATGCTTTCTCGGGGCACCTATAAGCTGGATGTCCTACTTGAACACAGTTATAACACTTCATACTAGCAAAGTATGAGTTACTTCTGCCTGCTCCTCTTCCTCTATTTGAACCTCCTTGAGGTCCTCTACCTCTTCCATAGCCTCCTCTAGAAGTTGTTTCACTTCCATGCTCTGTGAGTTCAGACTCTCCCTGATTTCTTTGTTCAGTCCCTCTACCTTGGTATCCACTTCTATGTCCTCTTTGATCTATGCCTTTCCCTCTACTCTTGGAAGCCTGGTCTTGTTTCCTCTTGCTCCTTTCTTCAATCTTTATAGCCAATTGATAACATTGGTGTACTGTCTTGGGACTTAGAAGAGTCATCTCCTCTTGAATGTTCCACTTCAAACCGTTAAGATACCTAGCCACCTTAAGAATTTCATCCTCTGAAACATTAGACCTCATACAAAGTTTTTGAAACTCCTCAGTATAAGAATTCACATCTTGGTCTCTTTGTCTCAAGCTCTGTCTTTTCTTATGCAACTGAATCTCATAATCATCTAGCATGTATGCTTCTCTCACTTTGGCAACCATTCCCTTCCAAGTAGAGATAGGTTTCTTGCCTTCCTTTTCTCTCTTTGTCTGAATGAGCTTCCACCATGTCAAGGCTGAACCTCTTAATCTTGACTCTGCTACCTTTACCTTCTATGCTTCAGTGACTCCATCACACTCAAAATGGTTTTCCATTCCCTCTATCCAATCCATGACTAGATCAGCTTCCAATTTTCCACTAAACAATGGTATGCCTTCAAGTGCTTTTCTACTCATAGCTTTCGATGCCTTCAAGAAAGGCTCCTCTTGCAAAACAGGGCCAAGCTCAGGGGTCTTGTCTTCCTCTGCAACCTCTTCACTCTTGGGTACCCTGCGTTCCAACTTATTACTGACCTCATCAGTCTTGGTTTTTACATTATTCATTTCTTGCTCAAGTTGAGCTATTCTTTCCCTCAATCTTCTATTGTCTTCCTCTTGATCTTTGACCTTCTTGGCCAACTCTATATTTGTCACCATGGTTGTAGAACCACTAGACTCAAACTCTAACATACAACAATCAATCCCAAATCTTTTGTTGCTCTGATACCAATCTGATAGGGAGGTTGGATGAATCAACCACTAATTCATGCTCTAGGTCTTGCTTGGAAGACCTCTAAGGTGTCTCACTCCACCACTTCAACCTATAGGACCTTCTCTTACTTAGGATCTCCTAGTCTCTCCTTTCCAACCCCAACTACCAACATAATTCTTCCTACCAAGTCCACCTTGGTACAATCTTGCAACTCTGACCTTAGCCCTCAATCCACCCTAAAGGCTACAATCCTCCAAAATATTGAATTTAGCTTTGCAGAGGTGAGGATGTGCTTTCATAGGCTTCAATCCATCCTAGCAACGGTTTTAGGGAACCACCTAGCTCCATTTTCTAGTCGCTTTCACCAAACCCTCATTTGAGGCCTAGAACCTAGGTTTTCTTCTCCGAGGGATCAAGGTTTTCCACAAGGTTCTTCCAAGTAACCCCCAAAATTTTCTTGGGATTCCTGGTTCTTATTTCCATCACTCAAAGATTATTGGAGCCTTGGGCCTCAACTGGCCGTACAAAGCTCTAACCTGGAAGTGGACAAAACTAGGCCTTTTTAAGCCCTTTTCCTGACCACACAACAGACTGTCAAGTGTTTCCCTCACCAGATGGATTGGTGAAGTCTCCTCCTTGTTACCATAGCTTGGTAAGCCTCACATCTTCCCTCTCCAGAAGGAAAATTATCTTAAACTAACACCTCTACACTTTTTAGTGCTTTGCACTTTGGTCTTTCCTAGCCAGGCTCTTCCCTGGCTCACCTAGGAGAAGACTTCCACAATGTCTCTGGTGCTATCAAGGAATCCTAACCCTACAATATGTACATCCATGGAGTCTAGTCACTATCCCCAAAGGGCCGTGCAATTTCTACGATGGGAAAGTGAACAAACACTCCATTCTTTTAAAACTGCCTAGTTCAGACCAGCAACAGTATGAAACCAAAACCAACTTTAAACAATGCTTGAAACTGAACTGAGAAGCTAACTACTACCACACAATGCTTGAATAAAACTTACACTACATCCTACACAAATAAAAATGCCTTGATCAATCCATTAAGACACTACTTCAAAGCAAAAACTAGAGTTCACACAAAATCACCACTGTTTTCTCTTGAATTTCAAAAACTCTAAACAATTCAAATGCTTCCAACCACACTCCCATGTCAAGGTAACCCTTAAATAGGGTCTCTAAATTATTTACCCTCTCCTTTGGACTCTCGTAGGCCACTTGTAGCTTCGATTGAGCTTTATTTTCAAAAATTTGAAAAGAAACTCCTAAAAGGTCTAAAAGGTCCTAAACCTCACTTGAGAAAAACCCTTAAGCCTATTCAATGGTCAACATGACCTTCATTAGATCAAAACCCAATCAAAAATTCCATTAAGGCACAAACATAAATGAACATGAAGAGATGTATAGGTTGGCCTAAACAAATTGCCCAAGACATGACCTTATAGACAACCTATGGTAACCTATGGGTGCTCCTGCACCGTTCTCTCCCCTCTGCACAAACACTAAGGAATGTGGGGAGAGATCAGAGATAAATCAATACCATGCTTCTTGAACTGAGCTTCATCCACCCATGTAGCCTCAGAGTCTGGTTGGCCTTTCCTTTGGATGAGATGTTCCATGTATTCCTTATGCCGGGTAGACTTCTTCACCCTTGATTCCAAGATCCTCTCTGATTGTAGCTTGTCTTTAGGAGGTAAGGCTATGTTACTCAAATCCTTCAAGACATCCATATTGTTCTGATCCATGTCAGTGACTGGTCCTTTATACCTGATCAAATCAGCCACTTTAAACACTGGTGAAATGCCTAAGTCTGCAGGTAGCTCCACCTTGTAGGCATTCTTTCCATATTTTGCTAACACCTTACATGGTCCCACTCTCTTCATTTGCAACTTGGTTGATGTTCCTTTCTAAAACCTAGATTTGTTGAGATGGACCATGACATAGTCCCCTACTGCAAGTTGTAGATCTTTCCTAGACATATCCACCTTAGCTTTCAACTTGTGAGTAGCCTCTGTAATTGTCTTTTTCACTTGCTCTTGAATCTCCTTCATGGTCTAAGAGAAATCCTTAGCATGGCCACTCCTATGCTCCATAGCTCCTAAATATTTGAGTTCACACATACCTCTTGGGTGCATTCCATACACTATTTCAAAAGGACTTCTGCCAGTGGTCCGGTTCACACTGTCATTGTACGCATATTCAGCTTGTGATATGACCATGTCCCATGTTTGTCCATACTCCTTGGTTAGGCATCTTAGAAGGTTACCTAACACTCTATTAATCACCTCAGTTTGTCCATTGGTCTGAGGATGGTAGGCTGATCCAAAAGACAAGTTAGTACCTAATCTACTCCATAGAGTCTTCCAAAAATGACTCATAAACTTCACATCCCTATCTGAGACAATGCTCAATGGCAATCCATGGATCCTCACAATCTCTTTGAAGAAAAGATGAGCAATATAGCTACCATAATGGGTGGTCTTGCAAGGAACAAAGTGACTCATCTTACTGAACCTATCTACCACCACATAGACACTATCAAACCCTATCTTAGTCTTAGGGATTCCTACCACAAAGTCCATACTAATACATTCCCATGGTCTATTGGGAATGGGTAGAGGTTGATACAAACCTTCATTGCTAGCACTCCCCTTGGATTTCATACAAACTACACACTGCTCCACATACCTTCTGACATCCCTTGGAAACTTGGGCCAATAATAGAACTTCTGCACTAGTTCCATTGTCTTGTTGATACCAAAATGACCACTAAGACTACCATTATGCTTCTCCTGGATAAGATTCTCTCTCATTGAACCTTTTGGAACACATAATTGATTCCCCTTGAACAAAATTCCACTCTACATTGTATACTCTGAGAATTGACTATGAAAGTGATTCTCAAAATTAGAACATACCTTGTATGCTCCAGAGAAGTCTTCATCTTCCCCATAGAGATCCTTGAAACTCTCTATCCCAATGCTGTTTATTTTTATCTCTTGAATTTTCAGCAATCTCCTACTTAATGCATCTGCCACCTTGTGCAACTATCCCTTCTTGTGCTTGATGGTAAAGGTGAAGGCTTGGAGGTATTCCATCCATTTCAAATGTCTATTGCTCAACTTATCTTGTGTGTTGATGTAGCTAAGTGCCTGGTTATCAGTAAACACTACAAACTCTTTAGGTAGGAGATAATGCCTCCACTTTCTAAGTGACTGTACTAGAGCATATAGTTCTAGGTCATAGGTAGAATACTTCTTCTTATATTCATCGAGCTTTTCACTAAAGAAAGCTATAGTCCTTCCTTCTTGGCTTAGTACTCCTCCTACTACAATTCCACTGGCATCACATTCCATAGTGAATAACTTATCAAAACTAGGTAACAAAAGGATGGGTTGAGTTGCCACTTCTTGTTTCATTTTATCAAAACCCTTCTCAGCTTCAAGAGTCCATTTGAACTTAGTGTTTAGGCCACCTTTGATTTTATCAAGTACTGGTGCACATATACCACTAAAGTTCCTTATAAAATTCCTATAAAATTGAGCTAACCCATGAAAACTCCTTACCTCTGTTCCAGTGGTTGGTGTAGGCCAATTTAGGATAGCTTCTACCTTGCTTGGGTCCATCTTCAATGATCCTTGGGATACTACAAACCCCAAATACACAAGCTCTTGTTTGAAGAACTCACACTTCTCTAGGTTGATGGTTAACCTCTCCTCCAAAAATCTTTTAAGAACCAACTCCACATGCTTTAGATGTTCTTCTATTGTCTTGCTAAAGATGAATATATCATCTAGATATACAACCACAAATATCCCTGTGAAGTCCTTAACCACTTCATTCATGAGCCTCATGAATGTGCTAGGGGAATTTGAGAGGCCAAATGGCATAAATCTCCACTCATACAACCCATTAGTTGTCTTAAAGGCTGTTTTCCACTCATCCCCATCTTTAATTTTGATATGATGGTATCCACTCTTGAGATCCAACTTGGCGAAGTACTGAGCTCCTCCAAGACAATCCATAAAATCCTCAATCCTAGGAATAGGGAACCTATATCTAATTGTAATTCTATTTATAGCCCTAGAGTCAGTGCATAGTCTCCACTTACCACCTTTCTTGGTTGCTAAGACCATTGGTACTGCACACAGACTGATGCTCTTCCTAATTAGTCCTTGGTCTAACAACTCCTGCACTTGCCTGGCTACTTCTAGGTTTTGATCTGGTGTGAGCTTGTAAGCTACTTTATTTGGCAATGAAGCCCCTGGTATGAAGTCAATCTGATGACTGATGGCTCTCTTTGGAGGTAAGGTTGTTGGTGTTCCATCACTAACTATGTCCTTGAACTGTTCTAGCAACTTCTGGACTGCTCTTGGTATGATTGTCTTCTTGGTCCTGTCTTCTTCCTTGGGTTGCATCATGACCACATATCCTTCACCTCCTTGTTGTAGAGTGTTTATAAACTCCTTGCCACTACTTAACAAGACACTAAGGGTCTTTGACTGTCCTTCTTCCTCATCTGACAGTGACTGTAGTTTGAATGTCTTTCCATCCTTCTTGAATGAGATAGTGTTCTCCTTTCCATCATAGATGGATCCTCTGTCATACTGCCATGGTTTTCCCAATAGAAGATTGCATGCATCCATAGGTAACACATCACAAATCAACTTGTCTTTGTACCCTCCAATGGAGAACTCCACCATTTTCTGCTCATTAACACGAACACTCTGCCCTTTATTCAACCATGTCACCTTGTAAGGGTTAGTGTGGGGTACTTTCTCCAACTACAACTTCCTCACTACCTCCTCTGAGATAATGTTATCAGTAGATCCTGAATCCACTATAAACTTGCACACCTTTCCAATTATTTTGCATCTTACCCTGAATAAGGCTCTCCTTTGCTTTGGCTCCTCCTTGACCGGTTGTCTGATTAGAACTCTTCTAAACATCAGGTTCTCCCCCATTTCTGATTCAATGTGACTAACCTCTAGTGACTTGATACTCGTGGTGTCCTCTTGAGCATATGCTACTCTCTTTTCTATATTTGATGTAGATGCTTTCTCGGGGCACCTATAAGTTGGATGTCCTACTTGACCACAGTTATAACACTTCATACTAGAAAAGTATGAGTTACTTCTGCCTGCTCCTCTTCCTCTATTTGAACCTCCTTGAGGTCCTCTACCTCTTCCATAGCCTCCTCTAGAAGTTGTTTCACTTCCCTGCTCTATGAGTTTAGACTCTTCCTGATTTCTTTGTTCAGTCCCTCTACCTTGGTATCCACCTCTATGTCCTCTTTGATCTATGCCTTTCCCTATACTCTTGGAAGCCTGGTCTTGTTTCCTCTTGCTCCTTTCTTCAATCTTTATAGCCAATTGATAACATTGGTGTACTGTCTTGCGACTTAGAAGAGTCATCTCCTCTTGAATGTTCCACTTCAAACCGTTAAGATAGCTAGCCACCTTAAGACTTTAATCCTCTGAAACATTAGACCTCATACAAAGTTTTTGAAACTCCTCAGTATAAGAATTCACATCTTGGTCTCTTTGTCTGAAGCTCTATCTTTTCTTTTGCAACTGAATCTCATAATAATATGGCATGTATGTTTCTCTCACTTTGGCAACCATTTCCTTCTAAGTAGAGATAGGCTTCTTGCCTTCCTTTTCTCTCTCTGTCTGAATGAGCTTCCACCATGTCAAGGCAAAACCTCTTAATCTTGACTTTGCCACCTTCACCTTCTATGCTTCAGTGACTACGTCACACTCAAAATGGTTTTCCATTCCCTCTATCCAATCCATGACTAGAGCAGCTTCCAATTTTCCACTAAAAAATGGTATGCCTTCAAGTGCTTTTCCACTCATAGCTTTCAATGCCTTCAAGAAAGGCTCCTCTTGCAGAATAGGGTTAGGTTCATGGGTCTTATCTTCCTCTGCAACCTCTTCACTCTTGGGTACCCTACCTTCCAACTTATCATTGACCTCATCAGTCTTGGTTTGCACATTATTCATTGCTTTCTCAAGTTGAGATATTCTTTCCCTCAATCTTCTATTGTCTTCCTTTTGATCTTTGACCTTCTTGGCCAAATTTATATTTTTCACCATGGTTGTAGAACCACTAGATTCAAACTCTGACATACAACAATCAATCCCAAATCTTTTATTGCTCTAATACCAATCTAATAGGGAGGTTGGATGAATGAAACTTCAACCTATAGGACCTTCTCTTACTTTGGATCCCCTGGTCTCTCCTTGTCAACCCCAACTACCAACATAGTTCTTCCTACCAAGTCCACCTTGGTACAATCTTGCAACTCTGACCTTAGCCCTTAATCCACCCTAAAGGCTACAATCCTCCAAAATATTGAATTTAGCTTTGCAGAGGTGAGGAGATGCTTTCATAGGCTTCAATCCATCCTAGCAAGGGTTTTAGGGATCCACCTAGCTCCATTTTCTAGTCGCTTTCACCAAACCCTCATTTTAGGCCTAGAACCTAGGTTTTCTTCTCCGAGGGATCAGGGTTTTCCACAATGTTCTTCCAAGTAACCCTCAAAAATTTCTTGGGATTCTTGGTTCTTATGTCCATCACTCAAATATTATTGGAGCCTTGGGCCTCAACTAGCCGTACAAAGCTCTAACCTGGAAGTGGACAAAACTAGGCCTTTTTAAGCCCTTTTCCTGACCACACAATAGACTGTCAAGTGTTTCCCTCACCAGATGGATTGGTGGAGTCTCTTCCTTGTTACCATAGCTTGGTAAGACTCACATCTTCCCTCTCCAAAAGGAAAATTGTCTTAAACTAACACCTCTGCAATTTTTAGTGCTCTACACTTTGGTCTTTCCTAGCCGGGCTCTTCCTTGGCTCGCCTAGGAGAAGACTTCCACAGTGTCTTCGGTGCTGTCAAGGACTCCTAACCATACAATATATACATCCATGGAGTCTAGTCACTGTTCCCAAAGGGCTGTACAATTTGTACGATGGGAAAGTGAACTAACACTCCATTCTTCTAAAACTGCCTGGTTCAGACCAACAACAGTATGAAACCAAAACCAACTTTAAACAATGCTTGAAACTAAACTAAGAAGGTAAATAATACCACACAATGCTTGAATAACACTTACACTACATCCTACATAAATAACAGTGCCTTGATCAATCCATTAACACACTGCTTCAAAGCAAAAAACTAGAATTCACACAAAATCACCACTGTTTTCTCTTGAATTTCAAAAACTCTAAACAATTCAAATGCTTCAAACCTCACTCCCATGTCGAGGTCACCCTTAAACAGGGTCTCTAAATCAGTTACCCTCTCCTTTTAACTCTCCTAGGCCACTTGTAGCTTGCATTGAGCTTTATTTTCAAAAATTTGAAAAGAAACTCCTAAAAGGTCTAAAAGGTCCTAAACCTCACTTGAGAAAAACCCTTAAGCCTATTCAATGGTCAACATGACCTTCATTAGATCAACACCCAATCAAAAATTCCACTAAGGCACAAACATAAATGATCATGAATAGATTGCTAAGTTGGCCTAAACAAATCGCCCAAGACATGACCTTCTAGACAACCTATGGTAACCTATGGGTGCTCCTGCACTAGTGGGGCACCCTTTAAGGTTATGGTGTTGATTTATAATGCAAAAAATAGGCAAAACCACAAAGAGAATGAACTATTCAAATCATTCATGTATTATTTCAAACAAGGCTTTGAGATAACGTGTTGAAACATGCAAGAAACCCCACAGAATGAGGTGAAATGACAGTAGATTTTCAAATGAAGCCAAGATTATAGCAATGGAAACCATTAACAAGTCACTTCACAAAGAAATGAGCAAGCAAAGGGGGAAACCCTACCTTTAGAATGGCGCACGAGAGAAAGAAGCGAAAACCAAAAAACGTGCGAAAGCTAAGAGAGATGCCTTGAAATGTAGAGTAAGCGAAGGAATCCGTTGGAGACTTCACAAGATACAATTATGATCAAAATATAGGATAGTACAATGACCTTAATCACCCCCGTAGATTGATTTATAATCCCTTTTGGCTTGCATTTATTGTAGGGTACCCATCAAACATGCCTAAAAAAGTTCGGAGAAGCGACTATGGGAGGGACTCAGGGAATCCAATCTACCTCGAATTATCTGACTGGATTAGAGTTCGAGTAATCTGAGCTACCTCAGAATTACCAAAATTTTTCCAGACTTAGCCAATTTCCTCCTTTCTTAATATTTTCAAGTGCGAATTTATTCTTTATGAGCATGGAAGTCGTCAAGAATAGCAAGGAAGCATCTCAAATGCAAGATAAAGAATTATGCCAATGGGTGACCCAAGACCAAGACCAAAAGACCCATCCCTTAAGGGGATGAAGTCAAGACCCTACGAAAAACACACAAAGAAAGAAAAGCAAGAAAGAGGGTCCTCACCCTTAGTGGGGCGTGTTTGCAAAAATTGCACAATAAATGGCGACTGTGCTGGGGAAATCCTTCAAAGCATTTCAATGACAAGCTAGAATTAAGAATGTAGAACTCTGGTTTCGGTCCCACATTAAGCCACCCGACAAATGAAGCTTCAATGTCGAGAGACAAGAAAATCCTTCTTGTGCCAGAATCCCAGTGTGTGTATATGCATTCATTTCCCTCCCTTGGCTACTTTAAGGAATGAAGATCAACAAGGTTAAGCTATGTAAAGACTCTAACTTCAAAAGCATCCTGGATAGAGCCTCGCTACCAATCAAGCATCCATAGCCCCAATGAGGTTATCACTATGACCCTCTCGAACATAGCTCTACAACCATCCAGGCGTCGATAGCCTTGGTAGAGATATTCAGATACTCCTGATAGGTTGAATTCATTTCTTTTGATATTCAATATTTCTCATTTTTCTTTTCTTTTGTTTTCATTTCAACCCATGGACAATGAAGTTCACGCTCAGGGCTGAGAACCACAATGACGTTGAAGAAGAGGTAAGATTTTCACTTAACCAGGCCTTCCAAAGAACCCACAACAACTTCAGGTTTCTTCAGATGTGTTCATAAAATGTAAGATCCAAGAACATTCTAGAACTACTTAATCCAAGGACCCATTCACTTTAACATTAAGCACGTGTGACATTAAACATGGATTTCCACCACACTTTCCTAGAAGGATGATTAGAGTTTGTAAAAGAAATACTCAGAAAAATCCTAGATAGCATAATGATTGTTGTGCAAGTGCAACAAGCCCAAAAGAGAACAGGGAGACCCAAAACCAAAATGAAAGCTAAAATAAACCCAAACCAAAAATCGGAAGCAAAAAGAAAACAAAGAAAAACAAAGCAAAGCAAAGCAACACCTAAAATAACTATTTACAGAGAGAGAGCTGCAAGAAGCTCAGGACAAGAAGTAATGCTTCCGATATTGCCCATTGACAGGCAACGAGGCATCCTCCCCAGTGAGAGTTTTCAAATGAAAAGCATTATCTCCCAGTACCTCAGAGATTTGAAAGGGGCCGAGGCAAATTTTATCAAATTTTCTATGTTCCCCCTTCTTATCATGTGCTTTATCCCAGTACAGGACTAGATCAGAAATCTTGAAAGCCTTAACTCTAGATTTTCAGTCAAACCATATTTTGATGATGCCTTGATGTTTAGAAAAGTTTTCTAATGCTTCATCTCTTTTCTCTTCAAGGTGTAAGAGTTTAGTCAAATGAGCCTCATTCCTATCCCCTTCATCATAATACTCATTAATGAACTTTAAGGTAAGGATTTTCAATTGAATGGGAAACACTAGTTGAAAACCATACACAAGGTGATAAAGGGAGGTTCCTATGGAGGCCTTTTGTCTGGCACGATTTTCCCAAAGAGAAAATCTAAGTTGGGTATGCCAGTGTTTGGGATTCCTCTCTAAAAGTTTGTAGATGACAGTCAAAAGGTTCTTGTTTGTGGATTCAACCAAACCATTTCCTTGTGGGTAGTAGTTGGAAGAAAACTTAATAATAATTCCATGATCAAAAGACCATCCAGAGAATTTTAACAAAGCAAATGAAGGACCATTATCACAAACTAAAGCAACAGGACAACCAAAGTGATTAATAATACCCAATTCAAGATAATTGATTACCACCTCAGATGTGCATTGTTTACAAGCAAGATATTTGGTCCACCTAGTAAAATAATCAGTGGCAGTGAGAATGCACCTGTGTCCAATAGAGGAGGGTGGATTGATTGGATCAGAAAAGTCCAATCCCCACTACATAAATGATTTTACTTTGATTATTGGTTGAAGTGGAAGCACTGCATAATTTTCTTTGCTTGCTTTAGTTTGACACATATGATAGGTTCTTATGTGGTTGTGCGCATCCTTGAACAGAGTTGACCAGTAGTATCCTACCCTTAGGATCTGATTTTTAGTGGATGGTGTAGAGCCATGGCCTATGCCATACCTGTCGTGGAATCCAGTCATCACCCTTTGAACTTCCTCTTTTCCAAGATAGCATAGGTAAACCCCCTCATGGTTCTTCTTGTATAAAATAACTCCTTTCAACATGAAGCCATCACTTTTCAAATGCAGGGCTCTCTGTTGTACCATGTTGAGATGATCAGGGCATCGCTGATTCAAGATATAGTAAATAATGTCATCATACCATCCATTTGGAGAAACATCCTAAAGGTGATAGTGCTGGGCAATAAGATCAGGGCCCATTTAAGCCATTTTCTTAGTTAATCCTTTCCCTCTCACTAGTTTCATGCACTATATCTCAATGTCATACTCCTCCAGCATTGTAACCCATTTTTCTCTTCATTCCTTGAGTTCATTCTACATTAGTAAAAGCTTAATTGCAGGGTCTGGTACTATTGCGTAAAATTTGTTTCTCAGGATATAATGTCCGAACTTCTTCACACACCTAGCCAAGGAATAAGCATTCTTTTCTATACTCAGATATTTCAATTCTTCATCTTTTAGTGGAGCACTCATGAATTTTATGGGGTGCTCACTTCCTTGATCATATTTCTGAGTTAACATGCTAGCACAAGAATGATCAGATGCAAATGAATATATGTAAAAGGATTGGAATAATCAGGACTTACCAATACTAGGGCTTCAGCTATTGCCCTTTTAATTTCTAAAAAATCCTCCTTTGCTTCAACACTCCATTCAACTTTCACATCCTGCTTGATCATGGCGTTCAATGGTTTAACTATTTTTGCGAAGCCAGTAATGAACTTCCTAACAAAATTGATCTTTCCAAAGAATGATTTCATCTCCTTCTTACTAGCTAGAGGTTGAATTTTTAGTAGGGCTTCAATTCATTCTGGATCAATGGATATACCTTTTTCTGAGATCACATGTCCTAATAGCTCCCCTTTAGTGACTCCAAAGATACACTTCTTGGGATTAAGTGAGATGCCAAATTCCCTACATCTTTGGAATACTTTACACAAGTCTGAAATATGATATCCCCGTTTCTTAGAAAAGACCAACAAATCATTGATATAAATAATGATGCACTTGCCTATAATGTCCTTGAAGGCAATATCCACAGCCCTTTGGAAAGTTGCTTCAACATTGATTAGCTCAAAAGGCATCCTCCTGTAAGAAAAAGTGCCCCACTTTGTAGGGAATGCAGTTTTGTGCTTGTCTTCATATTGTACCATGACCTGATTGTACCTGGAATACCCATCCATAAAAGATATCATATGAGATCCGTTGACAATCTGTAGCACTTCATCTGGTGATGGGACTAGATAGTTGTCCTTTTCTGATGCTTGATTGAGATTTTTGAAATCAACACAAAGTCGTATTTCTCCATTCTTCTTTCTCACTGGAACCAAATTAGCCACCCAAGTTGAGTGCCTAACTGGAAATATGATACAAGCATATAATAGCTTCTGTACCTCCTTCTGAATGATGGGTTCTAGAAAAGCATTGATTGGCCTTTGTCTTCGTTTGAAAGGTTTGGCCCCTGGCTTGAGAAGAATAGTGTGTGTGATAATCGAAGTGTCATACGTCTTCAAGTCTTTATAACTCCAAGCTATTACATTATGATATGTGTGTAGTGCATCAACGATTCCTCCCTTTTCCTCTGGAGTACATACCTTGCCAATAAAAATATTCTTGACATTGTCTGGAGTCCCCATGTTATATGTATCACATTGACTACTAATGGACTCCTTCTTGGCTTGTTGTTCCTGATCTATTACCCTATCCAAGTCAAATATTCTCTCGAGTTGCACCATTCCTCTTGGAATAGTGTTGGTCTTCAGATTGATGACCCCTTTTAGGTCCATCTCTACTTCTTGAGGCTTGGTTTCATCAATTATTTGAGAGGTGAACACATCAGAGCTTGTGATAAAATCCAAAATATTCTTGTCATCTTTGAACACTTGAAAATTAGTTATGTTGTCGGGCAGTGATGGTACTGGAGTGAGTTCTATAGTAAGCTTCTTTAATCTTGAAAGCAAAAAAGGCTACAATTTACTAGCTTCCTGAGCTAAAGAATCTACAATTTGGTTCTTGCCAAGAGGTATCAATTGAATGTTGAAGGCATCAAAACCCTCAATGAGATCTCACACTCTATGTCTATAGTTAGTCATCCTTCTATCATGACATGAGTATTGTTTCCTAACTTGCCGGACTACCAATTTAGAATCTCCAAACACTTGCAGAATTTGAAATTTCTTTCTTAATTCCATCAATAATCCATGAATCAAAGCCTCATATTTAGCTACATTATTAGTATAATGGAATTGGAGTCTATGAGTAGTGAAAAAGGTTTTACCTCTGGGACTAATTAGCTCCTTTCTTTGATTTGGATCCATCGAATCTAAGTGTCCAACAACTAGCAACTCCTGTTTCTTTTGATTTGTCTTTCCTTCTGCCACTACTGGAGCGTTCTTAAGAAGGTATTAAGCTTTTAACTTTGGGCTCATCTTGAACATTTTGTACATCTAGTCTGACAGTTGGGGTTGGATTGATGTATCTCTGTATTTGCTCCACTATCATCTACCATAAGCAACACTCCCACTCAGAGTGAGAAGCATTATGAACTTGATACCAATTCAGAAGAAAACATTCTCTGAAATTCATATCTCTACCCAAGTGAACCTGATTTTCTATGCATTTATGGATAAATTCATGAAAGTTGTCTAATAAGATAAGTTGACCATCTTTCGAGTCATCATCTTCTTCTACGGACCCAACTAATGCCCCAGTATTATTGGATTCTGAAGTGAGCTCAACTGGTGTGCTCTGCAACATAAAAATTTCCTCTATATCTAATTCTAAAATAGGGGATTCCAATACATAATTCCCCATACTGACATTTTACACCAAAATCTCATTTGAAGCATTCTGGTACTCAGTTCAATCACATACTTCATCCTATCTTCCCTTTCAATCTTAATTTGATTTGGTACTCCATTCCAAGGAAGCCACTATGAGAATGATCTGTTGACACATATCCATTAAGCACCTTGGTGAAATCCCTACCCAATATCAGACCATATGTATCGGGAATATCTACCACCTGAATGTTAATAACCTATTGAACCCTAGGATCTAATGCAAATTGCATAGGGATCATATTCAACTCTCCCACCACATTCACTTCAGTCCTATCCAACTGGGTAACCTTTCATTGAGAAGCAACATACATAATTCCTAAAGCTTGACAGATTGAAAAAGGCATAACATTTGTTGAGGCTCCTGAATCCAAGAAGCAATTATGCAGATTTTTTCCAAATATACAGATATAAATCAGAAAAGGAGGGGTCTCAGTATTTCCTTTAAATAAAATCATAGAGGCATCAACTTGTGCAACTTGGATTTTATCTTTTTCCCTCCCTTTATCCTTAAATTTTCCTTGACCTTGATCTCTCGGTGGCTACGAACCAAAATTCCTTACAATTGCTTCACTGTCTACCCTACCCTGGGTGACTTCTTTGGCTTTAAAAGCTCTTAGGATAGAATTCCTAATAGCGGGAACCCTTAATAGTTCAAAATATGAGAGGATTACCTTCATTTTCTTGAGTTCTTCAACCACATAACCTCCTAGTTGTTCCATGCTCATGTTACCAAGGGTTTCCTTAGAATGATCCATTTGTTTTTCTTTTACTGCCTCAAAATTCCTTCCTTTTGGTGAGTTAGATTGTCCTCCTTTTGGAAAATACTGGGTTGGTATATGAGGATAAGATGTTTTATTACTGGTGTGAGGATCAGTCAATGTAGTGAAATTGTTTGGAGGAATCGAAGTAGTAAATGGTCCTCTAGCCTGCAGACTTCTATTTGGCTTGTTCCTCATATCATATTTTCTTGTGGGCTACTGGAACATATGGACTTCTTCAACACCTGTCTCTTGCTCATCCATAGGGCCATTATTTTTCTTAGTGCATTCTTGAAACAACTATGAAATTTCATCTCGATTGCATACTTGCTCTGATTTACAAATTGATTCAATTGCCTCTGGCTCTGGTTCATTTTCTTCACTTCGTGGGAATGGAGCCTGATTTAGTACTAACACAAGGGAGTCATAGGAACCAGACGGTACTAACTCTTGATTGCTGGAATTGTTTTCAACTTCATACTAAAAGATGGATGTAATAGTTTGGAACTCAGTGAAATCTAATTCAGAGTGTTGACTAGTCTTGTGAAGTCTACACCATCCCGACAGTGCTGGCTCTGCTAAATAAAAACCACTTGAAGTTTTGTTTTGGTTGGCTGATTGATCTAATGGGTTGGGAACACCTCCATTATTAGGCCTACTATTCAATGTTCTATTCTGCCTAGGAGGTTACCTCCTATCAAATACTGGTCCACCCGAATGTCCCCTATCAAAGCTCTACCCAGATGGCTGACCTCTGTCAAAGTTTTGCCCAGATTGGGTAGAATCTCTATTCTCCCTACTATAATTGGACTGCATATTCCTTTGAGTAGCCTAGAGTTGGCTATTTTGGTTCCTTAGGTAAGTTACCTCCATGTTCAACTTCTTCACTTGTTCAGTCAATTCATCCAACCTCTCCTTGTCGAGATTATTGTATGGTGCCTGTCCTGAATTATTCTGATGGAATCTTGATGGTATTTTTGAGCTTGAGGACTAGTTTAATACTTCAGAGTTTTGTAGATAGGATGGAAAATTGGACTGTGGTTGTGAGTTGAGGGGTTGATTTACACTTTGTTGAGGATAACCGATCATTGGTGAGACCTGATTTATTGGAGGACCTGGGTGTGGGACCAGTGGAAATTGAGGTACCAGATTCATGATAGGTGTATGATTGGAAAAAGCTTGATTGACTGCATGGATTTTTCCTGGGTGAGCAACGGGCCCTAATGATGGCATGGGTCCTAACAAGTGTTGTTTCAAATCAGTACTAACTTTAACAGCCTCAGTATAGGCTCTAAGTAGAGTGGCGGGTGGGTTTGGTCTCCATTTAAGGAAGGTGGCTGTGAGACTATCGAGTGCTTCATATTAAAATTCTGAGGCAGTGGAATTGTCTACAAAATAAGGAGCTTGCAACCTGGTATATGCATGATGTAACCTATTGTTAAAGGACTGAATGGGTTCATTGATTTCCCTCTTCATCTTGGTAAATTGCAGATACAGTTCGCTCGGACTTATGAGAATCTTAAAATTCTATAAGAAGGCATTTTCTAGCTCAACCCAATTATGTATAGATCCAACAGGCAGATGGTTGTACCAATAAAAGACGTCCTCTCCTAAGAAATATGGAAAAAGTTTGAATGCAACATCTGGGTGGTTGATTCCCCTATCCCTAAGACAAGTTTGAAAGATCCTAATGTGCTCCTCAACTATCCTATTTGGGTCATTGGTGTGAAAATTAGATTGAAAATGCTTAGGGTTCTTTGGCATGACATTGTAGTTATTAAAGGACAAGGGTGATGGGTTGATTTCGAGGAAAGCCATCAGTGGTGGTGGAAGTGATTGTGGTTGATTAATGACTGGTTGATTGATGACTAGTTGAGGCTATTGTACTGAAACTGCTTCATAACCAAATGATGAATGATTGGATGGGGATGAAGATGATGGAGAAGAGAAGGATTACTCTCTATCTCTAGTTCTTCTTGTTCATGTAGGGGCTTGTAATTCTTGAAACTCTTCCTCTCCCGACGTGAATCTGACACTTCTTCTTAGCCTTTGAGGAGAGATTGATGATAAGAAACAATCCAAATTTGCTTATTCAGGCCCTCCTTCTAGAGCCAATATATTGATGGTGTTTATGCACATCAACAACTTAGACAAAATATGATATCCTATCTCTCTTGAAAGTTAAATCTCTATCAGTAAGCCCCAAGAGATAACCCCAAGGTCTCTAATGTTAGGTCTTGACAAATATAACAAAACAACTTAGAGATAATGTGAAAATGATGGTAATCACAAGGGGCCTTACGAAACAACTACAGGAGGTTTCAAACTCATCAGATTTTGTAATATTTTGATGCTTTAGATCCTAAAACTAACCTAGATTTAAAAGAAACATCAAAAGATAAGGGTTCAAACAGACATTATTCTAAACTAACTCCTAAGATCAATCACAATAATCGTGAATGCTTCAAATGGACAAATCCCCAATGAAACCAATCTCTGCTTGATCAACGACCAGCCTGCAACTACACAAAAATGGTGTAATCTTCAAAGGAAATTGAGAGATTTTCAAATTGTGAATATTCACCCACATGCACAACTACTATCGCAATGTAAAACTTCATTCACAATTGAACTTGGCATAAAATGAGGCCTAGACTAACTTTACACAACAACTCGTAATTAGAAAATTACTAAAAGTATGGACTGAAGATTGATCTACATTCTTCACACTTCACCATTTTCATGAAAGAACCGAAAGCTAATATTTAACATGCACTGATAACTTTCAAAGCAATTTAAAGATAAAGAACAAAAAGAACCATCTAGGATAAAACAACACAAGAAAGAACACCAAAGGACAATGTCTTTACTTATATTGAATCACCCAAAACTTACAACAATTCTTGCATTCAAGGTTCCAACATTTTCTCTCAAAAAATAACTACTATCTCAACTACATCTATTACAATAATGTCTAACCCCAAAGAATGAAGCTAAGGCTTCAATTTATAGCCAAAAATACCCGGGCGACCAAAAAAGAGGGCCCACAGAGTCAGGTTAGCCATGCATCCGAATTTACTATGTCTAGTTAGCCATGCAAGGCGGCTTGAAGATTCCTTTGAATAAGACAAAAATACACTTCAAAAATTCATAAGTAGGACTCCAGGTCATTTTAGACCATCTGGCGCATCCTATTTCTAGAATAAAACTAAAATTCGTCAGCCCCTACATGCCTAATGTTGGTTGCTAGGTGGCGTCTTGCTAGCTGTCTTCTTCTGTCCTACTGGCTTCCAATTTCTGAGTCAATTCTTTGGCTTTTTCTAGCAATTCTCGGACATCTGCTGGATCAGGAATTGGAATAAAGTTAGTTCTATTTTGATGAATTTTATATTCCTCCCAACATTGTGGTATCACTTTATTCCACTCCATTTGTAACTCATGGTACTTATCCATCTTGGCAATGTAAATGGCTGCGTCCTCTAGCTGCTCCTTTGTTATGGGAGTATTATCAAAAAATGCACAAATTTCATACCACCATGCTTGTAATTTATTGGAATTCAAATGCCTCTGGCCAAACTTCATCCTTCCCTTCATGATCTCCAGGAAACTAATACAACTATTATAGATTTGTTTCACTTTTCCCTGCAACTTCATTATTTTCTTCAAGGCCTTGGTGAGGAGTTCTTTCCTGTAATTCTAGACCTCAATCCATTCCCTCACCTTGTCAATTTCATCTAGAGAGAAGATATTCATTCGAGCTAACTCATCCCCAGACACTTGCAATACTTTATTGAGTTCCCCAACAATAAGCCCATCCACCTTACTGCAATCCATAGCAAACCATGAAGTGTTTCCCAGAAAACTGGAAGCCTCAATGTAGATATTCAAAATTTGTACGATTGCCTCATCCTCTCTACTTTTGACATCTTGCAGCCATTCCCAAGTGTTATGAACATAAAAATTTAATCTTTCAATCTCTGAGACTACCTCCTTAGGCAACAATCCTTCTGAAAGAGAATTGCCACTCCCAACTACTTGCAATGGCTTCATCAAATGCTAGACATATCTATAAACATCATTCAATTTCTTCCGCAACTTTTCTTTCTCTTTTGTTTCCTTATCTAGTCTTCTCAAAATTTCCTGAGAAGAGTCACACAATTTTTCCTTTTCTTGCTCCTTGGTAGTCAGCCCCAAATTGATTGTTTGCACTTTGTAATCGGATGGCCTAACCTCATCCTTGAACTTGTCATTGGCTGGTACTGCTACATGGATGATCCAATTGTTGAATTCATCATGGGTGATACTCGAGACCATCTTTGCTCTTTTCCTTTGCTTTGGCTGCCCCCATTGTTCTAGTAACTTGTCCAAACTGGGAGTCTCTTCCTATACAACAATTGGCTTCTTACTTATTCTTTTCTCCAACCAATCTGGGATAACAGGTTGCTGTGCATTTACCTCTGTCTCCCATTCTTCTTCAGCTCGAGGCGGACTATCAACAATCTCTTCAACATCGATCTCCACATTAAGTTGATCATCAACTTTATCCTTCTCCGAAGACTTAGACTGTCTCCCTTCTTGAACAACTTCCAATTCTACATTTCTGCTTTGAGCTCCGGAAGTAGATTTCCCCATTTCTTGCATCATTTATCTCCATTCTCCACTAGTGGCGGTGGAAATCTCTTCATCTCATGATTCTTGAGGCTCGGGGTTACTTGATATATTGCCCTCTCCCACGATAATTTCTTTTGATGGATGTGTTTTAAGAGGAGATAGGGGAGGAGTATTATTTTTGTAGCACATGTTTTCTTCCTCCTATCCTTTGGCTTGCATTTCTGTATGCACCTCTTCTTCAGTAACCCCTCTTTCAGCAATTGGGGAGGACTTATGCCGAGGAGAGCTTCCTCGAACATATACTTGTGGTTTTTCTCCAGAGCTCTCCACCTCTGTAACCTTTGTTGAGGAAAGAGAATCATTGGCTATGTCATCCTTCTTTGCTTTGGATCCTTTCTATCTTTCAATGACAAGCCTTCTATTTCTCGTTGGCTACGAGATCTTTCCCTCTTTAGTTATTGAAGTTTTCTTTGTCTTAGGAGATGACTTCTCTCCTTGTTTTTCTAGAGCTTGACTCCTGGTTCTCCTCTTTATTGACACTAGATTATCCCCTTCCCATTCTTCATCGGTATGAGGTGCCAAGACATCACTTCTTTCTTCTTCTACTTCTTCGTCAGAGTGGGACTCCAGGTCTCCCATTAGATCATATGTAAACTTCGTGTCTTCAACCTCCAACTCTTGTATTTTTTGATTGACCCATTGCCTAGAGTATCTCTTGACAGACCCAGTCACTTGATCAAGATCTACTACCTCCTTCTTTGACCAATTCACCGGTGGCAAGGGCTTATTCCTATGAGGCTCATAATCCTATCTTTTCACCAAGTCCATCTCGTCATCTTGTACTTGATCGAGCACTTCGATTATCTTATACAACCTTATCGTTTTGAGGGGAATCTGGGAGAACCTTCTTCTAAGAACTTCAAAGTCATCTCTATAATTTTTCCAATAGTCCTCTATACGAACCCTATATCTGAACGTTCTGTGGGCTTGCCTCATGGGTCTGCCATATGGATAAAAATTTCTTCTACCTGAATGAGAATATAACTCAAACTATGCCGACTCTTTCTCATAATGTTGTGCACTTTGGATGGAAGGGAATGATTCCAAGGTTCCAATTCTGAGTGGGAATTCCGCTCCCAATCCATTTTTCTTGATAATTTGTTGCATAATCTCTTTAAAGGCCACCATTTGCCTTGTGAGTTCCAACACCAGAAGCTTGTTAGTGGGATATCTAGGCAATCGAAGTGGAACAGTGGGAGATCCTTGTACCCAGATGTATGTGAACTTCATAAATTGAATAAACCATTGTCCATATTGCTTGATTAAATCGTTAGCATCAACAGATATTCTGACATGAAGGGCATCCTACAATAGTCTAGGAATGTACATAAAGAATGCATCATTCGCCCTTTGGTAGTTGGTGGTTTTATATTGCAATTGGGGATATACATCCCAAATCCTATTTTGTCCCATTGCCCCCTTGCAACTGAGACCCTTATATGTAGTCTTGCTTTCCAACATGTATACTAGATATGATGTCATCATAAACTTGTTAGTTTCCTGCACACTTCTCAGTTGGGCATCCAGATTGTTGCTAATGATTTTGGCCCAATGGTAATGTTTATTAGCAACAATTTGTGTAATGGGGTAAAACATCCATGTGTGGAAGATATGTTCTTCCTCAACTCCCATCACCCTACCTAGGAGAGTTATGATATAATTGTATTCCATTTTGAAGTCACTAATGTGTAGTTGTTTTGGTAATTTGGAGTAGTGAGGTTTGGGCTTCAAAATCCATGCATTGTTCATGATCTTGATGGCTCTATTTGGATCTTGATCATCGAATTTGATAGTCTCTCCAATGTTAATCTCTCTGAATAGGTGGTGATGTGAAGCAATGTTAAAAACCTCAACAATGGATTCCTTTATGAGATTAGCCACAACTCTCCCTTGTGACGCAACTATGATTCTTGTGTTGGAGTCATAATGCTTTGCACATTCAAGAAATAACTCCAAGCATAATTGTGTTGGGGGAAACCTTGTTGCTTGTGCCAAACCGATATGTGTGAGGACTTGTGCCAACTTTGTGGGAGCATTACCATACATCCTCTTATAAAAATCATCATAATCCACATGTCTTACACTTGTGTCTGCAATGATGGCCCAAATAGAAGATACCTTGGATTCTGGCTAGATGCCCTTGAAGTCATACTTCATCCTGTCGGCTCTCTTTCTTAATTCCTCTTGTACTAGATCAGCCTTCATCTTAGCAGACTTGTCGGGACTCAATTCAGCTTGCATTTGTTAGAGAAGAGCTATAATCACTCAAATGCAAGTAAATTTGTAACATGCCCCTTGAATTCAATGAAATCTATAACTTGTAACATCATTAAGAAAATGCAAGAGGAATTATTTACTTCATCTAATGACATGTAAATGAACCAAATATATGACTATGAATGCCCCAAAATCATCAAATACATGCTTTCACAACAATTACACTCGAATTATATGGAACCCAGGAAAGTTTGGATAATCCAAGAAAGCTCGGATTTTCCAACCAAAAAAAGGTTCGGTTAATTCAAGCTAGCTCGGATTACTCGAAATGAGTCCAATGTGTGAATTTTACCCCTAAATCTTATGAAGTTTGAAAGAGAAGCTTCAATAATGAACATGATCCAATTCCTAACATAGACTGCCTTATAAGTTCTTCATAAAATGACGTAACTCAAAATTTAACCCATTTCACGCATTTGAGGGAGGAATTTACAATCTTCGAGTATTTGAAAGGACCTTGGATTAGGGTGATCCCACAAAGCTGGTTTACAATTTCTGAGAGGAACTGATTTTTGTTGAAATCACATATTTTTAGAAAATATAATGATTTAAGCCGTTAAAAGTTCCATTTTAAGGATTCCAATTGAAGAGGGTTTGATCAAACCACCTTAGGTCAAACCCCCTTCGATAGAACCTCGCTAGTTTTAAACCATACCTATAAATGAGTCTCCTTTACACCTATCAAAATGCTGATAAAAAATCACTTTTGATTTACCTTTTGGGGGATCAAATGAATTCATTTAAAATTTGTTTCAAATGATTATGGTAGTCCTCAAAATGAGTTATCCCACAAATATAATTTTAATATGTTTTGGTTTTATTATGTATTTGTTTTTTTAGTTTTATTAAACATAGGTTTTTCACCGAAAATCAAGCTCTTTGTTTTGCACATGTGGAAAAATAGCAATTATCAAAATAATTTTTTAAAAAATATGTTCGTGCTCAGTATTGATTTCCTTGATCCAATAAAAAAAATAAAAATTAATTTTGATACATACAAAAAAAGTTATGTTGTATACAATTCGCCTATGTCTGAATTGCAATTAATTTGACTTCGAAACTCTATTAAGGAAAAAATATTCAATAAATAAATATGAGACCAAATGAAAGTGCTAAATATCATAGTTACAAATCTAAATTTGAAAAAAATAGAATTTTATCTTTCATACAAAAAAAGTTATGTTGTATATGGCGAGCGTCACTTTTTTAAAATGCTATTTTCTGAAAAATACTAGTTTTTGTGGGAGATGGAAAAAGAAGTGCAATATTATTCAAAAAATTTTGAAAAAAATATTTTAGAATCTAAAGAAAAAATGTGATGAGACTCTAGTTTGCATCATCTTCAAATTCCTCACGGTTTAGCCGCTATAGGTGCCCGAATGTGAAGATTTAGTTAAAAATAATAATTTCAATGTCCAGTTTGGCCAAAAATTGTAAACCACTATTGTGGGATCACCCATTAGCTGAGTGGATTATGGTTTGGGTAATCCGAGTAGGTTTCCAGAATGTGAGATTGTGAAATTTTGACAAGGTGCATAACTCGATCTTTTGGAAGGATTCAAAAAATCCGAGGGGCCTCAGATTCTAGGAGCGGATTAAGGCTTAGAAAATCTAAGCTTCCTTGGAATTTCTGAGTTTTGCTCGTGACTGCAAAATTTCGCTAAGTTAAGACCATTTCATTCAACATCGAATCAAATTTGTTTTCAATGGATAAAACCATTTACACTTTATGAATATTTCTGGCTTGAATGATCCATTACAGTGATCCCCTAGTGAGATTTTATGTAATTAGCTCCGAAAAGCTAGGGTTTCGAAAGGATTTTCAAAATAACACAAGGTGGGGCACCCTTTAAGGTTATGGTGTCGATTTATAATGCAACAAATAGGTAAAACCACAAAGAGAATGAACCATTCGAACCATTCATTTATTATTTCAAACAAGGCTTTGAGATATCGTGTTGAAACATTCAAGAAACCCCACATAATGAGGTGAAATGATAGTAGATTTTCAAATGAAGCCAAGATTATAGCAATGGAAACCATTGACAAGTCAATACACAAAGAAATGAGCAAGCAAAGGGGGAAACCCTACCTTTAGAATGGCGCATAGGAGAAAGAAGCGAAAACTAGAAAATAGGCAGAAGCCAAGAGAGATGCCTCGAAATTTAGAGTAAGTGAAGGAATTCGGTCAGAGAGTTCACAAGATACAATGATGCTCAAACTATAGGAGAGTAAAATGACCTTAATCACCCCCTTAAATTGATTTATAATCCCTTTTGGCTTGCATTTATTGTAGGGTAACCATCAAATGTGCCTAATTTTTTTTGGAGAAGCGACTATGGGAGGGACTCGGGTAATCCTAGGTACCTTGGATTATCCGACTGCATTAGAGTTCGCATAATCCGAGCTACCTTAGAATTATCGAACTTTTTCCAGACTTAGCCAATTTCCTCCTTTTTCAATATTTTCAAGTGCGAACTCATTCTTTATGAGCATGGAAGTCGTTAAGAAATGCAAGGAAGCATCTCAAATGCAAGATAACAAATTATGCCAATGGGTGACCCAAGAACAAGACCAAAAGAATCATCCCTTAAGGGGACGAAGTTAGGACTCTATGACAAACACACAAAGAAAGAAAAGCAAGAAAGAGGATCCCCACCCTCAACGGGGCATGTGTGCAAAAATTTCACAAGAAAAACTAACATCTAAGAGCAAAAATAAAACATTTCTGGGTGCATCCTTTACTTCCTCAACCTACACAATACCTTTCCAGAAAGTTCTGAAGAAACCTAGTTCGAATCTAGTAGAAGATCCACTACTCTCATGCTCATCCTTTGTCACATTACAATTGATCTCCTTTTCTAGATTTTTCCTTTTGACATCAATGACATCTATGTGCCAATAGATGGATGGATAAGGATAGAGAGAGAGAGAGAGAGAGAGAGAGAGAGAGAGAGAGAGAGAGAGAGAGAGAGAGAGAGAGAAGAAACCTATAGAAAATCAAATTTTTCATAATGCGGGTACATTTTAAAGAAGTTGAGATGTAGCTATTTGTTTACAAGACATAATGCGAGCACATTATAAAGCAAGAGTATTTTTTCTTGCTCTAAAAAGGTAAAAAATCAATATACCCATGATCTCTAGGCCCACATTTTGTATATTCTCCTAGCTATGCATGTGTTCTGACATTTTTTTTTTTGACATGCTTTTGTGAAGTGTGCATGCAATTATTTCACATTCTACCACCTTTTTATCATCTTTCCACCTTTTTTGTATCAAATAATAGAGTTTTCATGTTGAATTTGATATATATCAATTCAAGTCTCAATTCCATTCAAGAGTGATATACAATTTAACATTGAAAAGGAAACACGCTTTTGAAAAACTAAAATTGTTGAGGAGTTTGATGTAAGAAGAAGCAAAGGCTATATAATTGGGTGGAACTCTTCCATTCAAATCTCTAGTTTTTAGGTATGTGAAGTCTTTACACATTTTCTTTATATTTTCCTTCATTCTATTTTATCTTGATTTGATTTTTTTTATTTTGCATATTCCATGTTCATCATTGTTTGTTTGTCATTATAACCTTAGCTTGTCAATGGACATTTTAAACTAAAAAATTCCTTACACTTGCCAATTAAATTTTTAAACATCTCTTTGAGGCATTTTGTTAAACAATTGACCTACCTTGTGTATGCTTCCACATTTTATATACACATATATATGAGAGAAGTTATAAGCATGGAAAATGTAGTGGAATTTGGTTTTCCACCTAGAAATTACATATGCTTGAAATTTTCTAAAGCCTTTTCAACAAATACATTTTGTGCATATCCTGCAATCATTCTAGTCCACAAGGAAATATCTCATTGAGGTATTTTGTCAAACAATTATACCAAGTAGCTGATTGCCTTGTCTATGGTACCAAATTTTCCATACATATCTATCAAAGCATTTTATCAAATAACATAGTCAAGGCAATCGACTGTTTGAAGAAATACCTCAAAGAAATGTGGTCTCATGGTGATGTGCATTTTTTCAAATAGCTGATTGCCTTATCTATGCTACCAAATTTTCCATACATGTCTCTACAAAATTGGAATATACTCCTCCGAGATTAATAGATCTTTGAATCTAATTTTGTTTTCATCTCTATTTCTAAACTTACCTCGTCACTAATGTTGTGATATATTTTTAATGTTTCCTTGATTACTCTACCTACAAGGTATTGTATCCCTTCTCTCCACTGTTTCAAGACTCTTTATTCAAGGCTAAGTTGGCAACATGGGGAAAGGTGCAACTAAGTCAATAGGGCCAACTAGGTGATGTAAGTATGAAGTAAATTTCCCTACTTTATTTTTAAGTTCTTCCTTTGTGTTCTCATCCTTTTTAATTCATGTGATGGGTATGTGTAGGATAATCATGGAAAAAATAGATCCTTAAGTGGCGATAAAAATTCAAAAAATAAGAGTTAGGCAACTTGACATAAAAGTTTGAATAAGTTATCTATATTATTTCAAAAATATGTAAGAATAAAATCTGTAGCAAATTGAATGTAGTTTCTAAACTACTAGATTTATTTAAAAATAAAATAAAATCTATTTGGTGAAATTTTGAAATTTCAATGCAGTAGTACTTAAATTTCATGGAAAAAATAAGAAGTAGGTGTCTATTAGACCACTCTAACCACAATAAAATTTTAATATTTTTTTATAAGATTTTAGATCTAAGTAAAGGACTCATGTCCCAATGTGATGCATATTTTTTTGTAATTTTTTTCCAAGTAAATAATTAATTATAATTTTTTTATTACAACTTTTAAAAAATATAAAAACTTGTATGTCTTACCACCTTAACTTGGTCAAAACTTCACGAAATTCAAATTTTTTTCTTAATCCTATAGTATGTGAAACATAGAATGTGACGCATGTTTCGGATTCAAAAAATGTGATACCCTTTGAAAGCTATAGATGTTTTTCAATCAACCTATCAATCAGGACTTTCGTTGTAATTCAAATAGAAAATTAATAATAATTATTTATGAAATTCAAAGTAAAGAATAATTTATATTGGTTGAAAGCTGAGAATCTCTTTTAAAAACCCTTTTCATTTCATCAATTTTGGGTAAAAAAACGTCGTCAACCACATGGGCCATCATATCACTTACATATCGCCACTTTTTGGCCCATCATGATACTACACATACCCTGACCTTTGAAAACCCTACCTATGAGGTATTTTTTCAAGAAATCCCCCACCTAGTCAACCCTACTACATTGAAAAGCTAGTGAGCTCACTAGCTTGTCAAAGGTCACATGAATTTTTGGATGGAATACCTTAAAGAAATGTGGTCTTGTGGCATGTCATGATTGCAAGATAGGAAAAAAATGGAAGCATGGACAAGGCATGCAAATTTTTTGAAAATAATGTTTTGGTAGACATTTATGCAAAAAGTGGTACCATAGACAAGCTAGTGAGCTCACTAGCTTGTCAATGTGGTAGGGTTGAAAAGGGAGGGGGCTATTTAGAAAAATGCCTCATAGAAAGACAAGTCAAAAATTTAGAATTAATAGAAAAAAATTATCATGAGCCCCTCAAAGGCACCAAAGAATTGAGGACACCAATTCCATTGAATTATGAGCATTCTCGGGGAGACTCCCACGAAAAGATAAACCAGTTGTTGAAGCATTGAAATAACTAATTGAAGACTATTGGAAGAATAACACAAGGCCATCTCTGAATCAAAGGGATATGGTAAGAAGGAGAATCAATAGTTGTAATCGTGAGCCACATCCAAATCATTTTTTGGATACGAATCAAACATAGTTTTTCATAAATTTAAAGAGGATTATCCTCAAATTCAAATTTGTCAAAGATATTTTGAAATTCTTAAACATTTTTATGTCAAGATAAATCACACACACACTACTTGTTGTTGTAGATTACACATTGAATTTTCTAACCATTATGATGTTTATCATTCTATATATTTAGATTTGCATACTAACAATATTTTGCAGGATTGTGGCATACATGCCCCACCGACATCTTCAAGAGATTTCTTATAAAAATTTCATGTGAAAGAGAGGATGACCAAATAATCTACAAGAAACTATGCTTGGATGGTTCATGTTAGTGTTGCAGTGGCTTACAACTGTGGACATCAAAATCTGCAAATGGTTAGCATGATTCTAACATCCTCATAGAATAATACAACATTCTTCAAAATAAAGGAAAAAACAAATCCAAGCATGCAAAGAAGATATGAAGTATATCTATTATATGGTGGATTGGTGCTATCCTTTGTGTAGAAGGCAGCCCTTTCCCAATCCTTGATAAGCCAAATGAGATGATAGACAATGAGATGCTAAGTGAACTCAAGTTGCCTACAATGATAGTGCTCAAATTGTAGATGAAAAAATGAGAGAATATGTATTGAACTTATAGGAGAAGTTGAGAGAAGAGAAGCCAAGATTGAGCAATTTGGGACTAAATCCCATCAAATGAGAGAGAGCCACTTGTCACAATGGGATTGGCCCATGCTTGTGCAATTTTTGGCTAATGTGCCCATTTCAAATTTGAAAATGGAAATAAATGAATATGGTTGAGGGTTTTTGGGGGGAATTGTGTTTGGCCAAAAAAGTCAAACATGGGAGTTAATGAGGGCATATTCCTTGGGAATATGCCTTTGTGAGGGAAAATAGGTGTTTTAATAAATCAAATTAAATGATTTATTGTGCAAGTGGATGGGACATGGGTTAGTCTTAGCATTAATTAGGGATTTAACTAATCAAGCTAGTGCGTAGTTGATTGTGAAACTTTGATTTAAATTTGTGGGTTAGGATAAATCAAAGTGAGAGGATATTAGATATTTAATTAAATATATCTGATTTAATTAATTCAAGACTTTAGGAGGTTAATTAATTAATTTGATTTAATTAATTAAGAGGAAAGAATGATCAAATGTGATGTTTAATCAATAATGTTAATTTGGTATGTCTACATTTTCCCCCTCTTTGAGGCAATGTACTCGTTGCATTGGTTCAAAGAATGATGTCACTGACATTGAAATTTAAAAAAAATCTGAATTTTTTCAGATGCCCCAATGAAAAGATGTACGTTAGTACATTGCCCCCTCAAGAGATCGAACAAAAATATTGAGGAGGATCTTGTGACAAAGAGGTTCAAAATGAATGTATGGATGGTTAGACTATATGATCTATATGATAATGATGATGAAAATGAGATGTTTGGAAGATGCTTAGAATAACAAATTTATATTATCCTAAGAAAACTTGGATGATTATGAAATGTATATGAGATGGATGTGATGGATGATGTTGTGCTATGATGACATGAAATGATTATGAAAGATGCAAGATGGATGTAGGATGGATGCATTGCTAGCGTGAAAGAGGATAGAATAATGAGAGGGATCAACCCTTGAGTCCAAGACGATGCAGAAGTTCAACAAGTCTACTAGTTGTCGATACTTTATTGGATATGATGATGAATGTTGATGATGTATTGCTTATCCAAGGATGGGAGAGATAAAGAGCATACCTTTCTTTATGTTTGATAACACATGTAGGTGCGATGCATCAAGGTATTAAGAACCAGGGTGGCGTGGTGCCTAGTATGATGGACTTTGACTTGTCAAATAGATAGGAGAACTCTTGTTCACACTTGACAAACATAACCTTATTTAGAATGCAGTTTAGATATTCCAGACATCTCAGGCCAAAACATAAAAATGCAAGCCTTCTTATATGGTCAACAAGATACCTAAAACATCCTTCCTACAAATGAAACAAAGTATGCATGACAAATTTATTTTACAAGAATATCCAACAAGCACAATAGATAAAAAGATAATGATCATTGCCCCATTCCTTTCTCTCTAAACCTGTTTTGTTTAGGCATCATCGAGAGGTCCTTGGAATGAGTGCAAAATAAGATAAGTCTAAACAAGACAAAGATAAAGCAAACAAACAAGCTAATGTTATTCATATCGCTAGCCAAGGCTAAACTACTGTGAGGTACCTGATGCTTATGTCCATCATGTGAAGGATTCATCCTAGGACATGTAGTGATCAGGGTTTTGGTGGGACTGATTGGATGATAAGCTATTGATACTCCGAGTTGACCAACTTGCTTGCTTACGGATCTAGACTCGAGAATTTGACAATTAGGTTCGCACTTTTGGACTTGCTAGACTTGCTTCTGATTGCTTTACCAAAGGATGAAGGCGATGATGATCTATTATGAATGGTGATTATTGCGGGTGAAAGCGAGATGAGATAGGTGCACCATTTTGGGTTTTTTAGATATTTTGAGGTTGTTTTTGATATTTTTTGAAATTTTTTGAGGCTATTTTGATTTTTGGTTTTGATTTTTTGATTTTGATGATTTGGATATGGACATGCATGATGATATCAGTGCTCTGTTTTGAGATTTTGTTGAAAACCAAGCTAAGGTTGATTGATCAGATCAATGGATTGATAGTTTGACTAAGTGTGTTAAGTCAAACAAAAGTGATAATGCACTTGTAAAATCTTGGAAGTTGTGTTATCCTAGAGTAAACTTGTACAAAAAAGGATGGTTTGACTAAGTGTGTTAAGTCAAACAAGTTGATGATGGATTGGATAATTTGGCTAAGTGTGTTAAGCCAAATAGAGTGATGATGGACTTGTAAATTCCAGGAAGTTGTGTTATCCTAGAGTAAACTCATGCACAAGATGATAGTTTGACTAAGTGTGTTAAGTCAAACAAGGTGATAATTGATTGGATTTGATTGATCAAGATTGATGAAGCTTGGGTTGGAACAAAATAGCTTTGATGATTTTGATGTGAGACTTAAGTACACATTAGATGCAACTGATATGGATTGCTTGGATTGATGTTCGACGAAAGATAAAACTTGATAAGGAACATCTTCTCGTCAAAATATTCCATGGGCTAGTGATTTGGATCTTTGGCTCACAAATTATTTGACTAATTTGATTTCACGTTTACCAATGTTCAGATCACCACATAAGTTGGAGGATACATATCAAGATTTATTCTCCAACCACGGTGTAAATATCTGTCCCCAATGTCTAGCAATGTTTGGAATGCCATGGATGGATTCTTGAATAGGTGAATGTATAGATACGGTAAGCATGCAAAGGATTCCAAGGATTATCTTGTGACAAGATAAGGTGTTCGAATAGAGGATTCTCATTTGGATATTGCTTAGATAGCGTTGGGTAGGATGGGATCAATGAAAATGACCCATATCAAGATGTTTACCATAAGCAAGTATAAAGTGTGCCCCAAACCTTCATCAAGATCAAGATAAGATAGATATATGGTAATGGATTGGATAAATAGTTCATGGAAGAACGAATGATATGGATGGAATGCTAGCTTTATTATGGATGTGATAAGATGCTTTCTCCTGAATTGGCGCACGTAGATGCTCAATTCTACACATGATGCCCGTTTGCCAGGTTTTCATCATGGTACTTGCCCAAAGCGCTGCCCATGCGGTTTTCGCTGGAGGACAATTTTTTTCTTTACTGTTTTCAATCCTTTTTCTGATTTTTTTGGATTTTTATATTTTTGTATTTTTTTGTATTTTTTGAGAGATTTTAAGTTGATGTTGAATCACCTGGTACTGCAGAAATTGATGCTTATGTCATAATGTGCCATCAATATCCTTCGTGAAGAAGTTGTCTTGCCAAGATACATGCACTTGAAAGAAAATTTTGAGAAATCTGATCTGCTTTGCTGATATCGGAGTTAACATCGTCTTTGTGTGCACATTGCGATAGAGTGCTTTCCGAATCCTTATGATGAAGGGTCATTGCCAACACATGGTCAATGTGAGAATTGGATATCATGCATGGAGGTGTGGATGAAGTGTGTTTAGGAGTAAAAGATGGATTGGTTGACCTTTTGGAACCTTTGACTATCCAAACTTGGGAAGATGAGCAATAATGAGTGGATACGGAAGTGTGCGTGGAATTAGGACCAAAAGCTCGGTATACTTTGTACGTTGCTTGAGAAGCTTTGCTTTTTCCTTGTATAGTTTCTTTGACTAATGGAGTTTGATAAGGATAATTTTTCTTTGTATTCTTTGGCATATAGGTGTATTTTATTTGTCCTTCGTGTTTCGCTACTTCTTTCCCTTTGATGACATTCTTCATGCTTTGATTCAAATATTTCTTTTGTTGTTGGTCCCAATTCATGGATGGGGTGATGGGTGGATGGATATTTTTGATACGGCGGGTTGTAGTATTAACATTGGTTTCATCATAAGGATTCTTCATGCTCCCTATGTTGACATTTGCTTGAGACGAAGTTGCCCCTCGTTTTATAGAAGTATCCCTGATATGTTTATATCCCTTGATTACCGAATAACCAAGGCCTTGATTCTTAGGATTGCCAACAATCTACACTGGTTCTAGGATACCCTATTCATGTAGGCCTAATCCTCTACCTTGATAATTCATCTGCTGAAATTTTTTGTCTACAATAGGATATGATTTTCCTTGGAAACAAGGTGCTAATCTTTCTCTGCTCCATGGTGAATCTTCAAAAGTGAAAACTTATTTATTGATGAGGTAGCTTACCTTGAGAAAGGTGAGTGATCCAACTTTATAAGTGATAGGATCCTCCATATGTTGGATGAATTCTTGATTGATATCCTTAGCTTTATTTTGTGAGATATCAAATTGTAATGCTTCTTCAAGAAGTGTTGATGCTTCACTATCCTTGTAAAAGTCTTCCTCATGATTCATTCTTGGTATGATTTCACATGATTTTTCTAATTCATGACTTATGTAGGAGCCTTCTTCATGACCCATTTTTGCTATGTCTCCATAGGATGTTTCTGGTTTGCAACTTTTGTAGAAGCCTTTTGATATGTCTCCACATGATGTCTATGATTCACAACTTCTATAGAAGCCTTCTTCATGATCCACTTTTGGTATGTCTCTATATTTTTCTATACTTTGATCATGTGTACAAATGTTAAGAGTAGGAGACTCTTGTACCTTGGTAATGATGTCAAGAGTATGCGACTCTTGTTTTGAATGAATATCATCTACATGTTTGTCCAAAGAAAGCATCTTGTGGGTAGATGGAGGAATATGTGCTATATGGATATGATCATCATTTGCAGAATCTTGTATAGATAGGAGGGTGCCCATTATATTATTTTAGTATCTTGGAGATATGAATTCTCGATCTTGAGTGATTTTAGAACTATTTTCAACATGCTTTGGATCAAGTTCTTGACATGGGTTGATTTCAAAGGATGGATTGCTTATAGTGGGTTTTGGACATCGTTCTTAGGCATGGAAAGTGGCTTAATATACTTTTGATCTTTGAGGATTCCTTCACTCTCTGTAATCATGAGGTCGAGGGATGTCAATATGTCATTGGAAGGGCCATTGCTAGACCTTGATGGAAGATTTTGATCATGCTTTGGAATACGTTCTTGAGATATGTCCTCTAACTCATAAGGTGATGTAGAGACATTTTCAATATGATCATTGGTCGATGAATCATAGATTATGTCAATGGGATCAAATAATTGTAACACATCTTGAAATATATCACTAAAAAGTGGCTCTTGATGAATGTTGAGTTGATCACTGGATGGGGTAGAAGCATCTTCAAGATCTTGAACATTGTTTTCAACAATTGTGGAAGAGAGATTACCAATGTCTTCAACCATAGGATCAAGTGATGTTGACATTTCTTGAATTTGATCATTGTTGGGTATTTTTGGTGGATTTTTCTCGTGATTGAAAAGTAGCTCTTGGTGTATGTTGATTTGATCATTGGTCGAGGTGGAAACATCTTCAAGGTGCTCATTGATAGATTGATCTTGATTTTTGATTTCAAAAATTGTGGTGGGAATTTGTTGCAAGCTTTGTTGAGCGAGTAATGCCCGTGTTTGCTGTTGAGCCAACAACGCTTGTTGTTGATTGTGACGTTGTTGTGCCAACAATGCTTTTTGTTGGGCTTGTTGTTGAGCTACTTGTTGATGCACTTGTTGATGGATTGCTTGCAATAGTGCCTGAAATTGTGCTTGCGCCTGTTGAGCCTGGTGTTGGGCTTGAGCTTGAGCCTGTGCTTGTTGGGCTACTTTAGCCGCTTTTGTAGCTTGTTGGGTGGCTAATTCTGCTTGCGCTTGCTGAACAACTAGTTGTGCAGCTTGTTGGTTTTGGAGTGCCTTGTGGCGAGCAGCTTGTTGAGTGGCTTGCAACATGATGGAGATTGAACTGGTCGTGCTATGTTTTGGTAGTAGTGGTGGTGGTGGTGGTGGGTTGGGGATGGTGTTGATTGTTGGGATTGCTTGGATGGTTGCCACCTACTATTGCGATATCGATGGCAAAATGGGATGTTTGGTATGGGCTGATGCAAGAAGTTGGGTCCACAAAAAGCTCAAAAAGTGGAAGTGTTTTTGCTGTTTTTCAGAATTTATCACACTTGAACTGAAAATTTGAGGCACTTACACAATGAATTTTTAAAAAAGTTAGTAATATGAAATTTAGAGATTTGAATCTAGTTTATAAATATGTAAATTATTCAAATACCCAAATTGTAGAAACTAAATTTTGATAAAGATCTATAAAAACCACTTTTTAAAAGTCCCTATTTTTTTACCATACCATGCACGTGTACGGACAACACTTTTTGAATCAAATAAAAGTATTTTACTAATTCCTTTTGGCGAAAGAGAGCTAACAACATGAAGATTGATGAGGAATTAATTTTGTAATTTTTTGTTGAATATTTTTTTTATTATTTAATTTTTATTGGCCTTAATTGTTGTTTCTAAAAATCAATGTGTACGGACAACATAATTTGACCTAAACTAAACTTTTTTTGAATTTTTTTTTCATTGTGTAAAGAATTGTCTAAATATCGATGTCATATAATTTTTTTTCTAAAAAATTTAACCAAAAAAAAGTTATTCAAAAACAAAAAAAGTCTGATATTTCAAGTTCAATGATTAGTTTGCTTTGAAATTAATTAAAAAATAGAAAATATAATCCAATCTTAATAAAAATTATATATTTAAAAACTAGACATCATGTTCTGTAATGGGTTTTAATTTTATAGATTGATTCAGAAAAAAAATTCATCAACCATATTGTCAAAGTTGAACATTCTTCTTCAATATGTCTTAGTTTTTTAGTTGCAGGTCAAAGGCTAAGGCTCGGATTGCCAAAGCTTTCCCGAACCTAAAACCAAGTCTCCAGGCGGGTCGGGAAACAAATTTTTTAATAATGCGTACACGTTATGAAACACATACGCGTTATTGAAACAAAATGCGTATGCGTTTCATAATGCGTACGCGTTATGTTTTTACCCGTTGGGTAAAGGTAACGCGTACGCATTCCTTTTTAAGAATGTGTACGTGTTTCATAACGCGTACGCGTTTCTAATATATCCATTTATCCTGATTTGACATTTTCTGATACAGTACGATTTTCCTACAACATTCTTTTTCTGCAGTACGGCCCACAAGTTCAATTTTCTGCATTTTTTATTACAAATTTGTCTTGTGCAGGGCATATTCTATTGCAAATTGGTTGAAAAGTCAAGTGCAAGTTGAATTTTCTGAAGTGGAATCAAGTACAAGAATAATTTACAAGAAGATTCAGAAAAAAGTTTTTGGATGTATTCATGATATTTTTGTGTACTTCAAAGTTCAAAGAAGAAAGGATCTTCATAGTACAAAGTGTTATTTGAATATTTGAAGGAGATAAAAATTTGAAAATTGGTTACAAGTAAATCATTTGTTTTTTCATCAAAAAGGGTTTTGTAACCATGGGATCAAAACAAAGACAAAGAAAAAAGTGTAGAATGTCAATGACACCCGAAGAAATTCAAGCAAATAAAGATATGGAGGCAAAAAGACAAAAAGATAGAAGAGAAAGAATTCGTCAAATGAAAAATTTGGAAGCATCTACTTCAATGAATGTTGAAGAGAAAGTCATGAATGATGAAATGAATGTAGATGATGCAAATGTGGAGATGGTGAATATAGAAGAAAATACAATTATGGAGAGAAACTCAACTATGTCTTCAACTACAACTTTGAATGATATGGAAACAGTACATATGCAAACAAGCTTCGGGTATGTCTTCAAATCCACCTCCCAATGATATGGAAAATGCACCTATTCAAACAATCTCTCCAGGTATTCTTTCAAACCCAAGTCTTGATAATATTGATTTTGCTTGTTTAGATGAAGCTGGATACACCATTGATGATATCAATAATTATAGGGTTGAAAGAATGCAAAAACAAAAAAATGATGAAAATATATCTTATGAGAATGCAAATGCTAATCAAATCCCTCATATTGATGAAAATGAGAATGAAATCTTTTTAACTTTTGAAAATGAAAATGGAACCCCTTGTGTGAATGAAAATGAAACCCCTTGTGTGAATGAAAATGAAACCCCTTGTATGGATGAAGATGAAAATGTTTTTTTTACAATTGAAAAAGATGTGTTAGATAACCTTCGTGGTAAAGTTTCTTGGAGACAAATTAGAACTTATGGAAATAAAATATATAAAATGTTTTTTTATAGAAAGAAATTAGGATTCCAATGTCAACTCATGGTGCAATTGATGAGAATGTGGAAAATGAGAAAAGTGATGAAAAAATTAGGTATTTTTGTAAAACCAAAAAAGAAATATGATTCAGTAGAACAAGTCATTTCTAGTGTTGCTAATGCTATTGATTTTATAGGTAAGAAAAGCCGATCTAAAGATAAAAATGCAGCTTGTGGTGCAATAACAACTGCTTTAGTTGATAAAGCAACTTCAAATAAAAGAATGTTAAGTAGGATTAGTAAATGTATAAAAGTAAATCCCAAAAGTTTGATTAGAGCTGCTAAAAGAAGAGAAAATATTGAAAATGATCAAATTAATCAATGTTGGAGTTTTAGTGGTAGACTCCCAAGATCAGACATGAAATTAACTAATGAAATTAAATCTTTAATCGATAAATTTTGGCATGATAATACAAGAGTATCACCTAACATTAGAGATGTCTTAAAATTAAGGGTGGGTTCCAAAATTCGTGTACCTCATCCAAAGCATCTCTTAGATATGACTCAAACTGAATTATATAAATTTTTTTTAGATGCTTCAATCTTACCATTGAATATTAAAATAAGTCAAAGATCATTCGAAAAGTGTAAACCTTGGTATGTTAGAATTAATAAGCAACGAATTTCTTGTTGTTGTAAGACTCATGTACAATTTCGTTATTATTATGATAGTTTTCGATATATACGATGCACTTTGCATGTTAACCAAATTATGCAGGACATTTGTGGTATTAATATGCCACCTGAAAGAATCAAAGATTTTATATCAGGTTTGTTTTGCGAACCCTCTAACGGAAACTTATTTTATTTAAAATCATGTATTTCTAGAGAATGTGATAGATGTGCTAACTTTTCATTATTAGGTGAATGTATGCATGAAAGTAGTTTAAATGAATTTGGACAACAATTAGTAGATGTAAAAAGATTCAAAAATGTTGAGTATTCTTTAAAAGATGGAAAAACTGGAAAACGTTGTGAGCTAATTATGGAAAAAAATACTGTGCATGCATTTATTAAAGAATTTAAAGATAAGATTGTACCTAAATATGTTCAACACTCTCAGTATGCTCATTGGCTTGATAATCAATTTCGTTTATGTAAAAACACATTCCCAATTGGAACTATATTGTCGGTTGTTGATTTTGCTGAAAATTATACTCTTGCTCCACAAGAAGAAATTCAATCACAGTATTATAATTCAGTGCAAGTATCTATTTTTGTTCATATTGTTTATAGACATGCAGATGATAGTAGAGAAGATAATAGAATTTTTTTGAGAGAGTACCATTTTTATGTAAGTGATAATCGATTACATTCATCTGAGTTTGTTCAATATTGTTTTGATATATTTTACAAAAATTTAAAAGAAAGAGGAATTCAATTGCTAGAACATCTCATATGGTCAGATAATTGCACGGGTCAATTCAAAAATGCTAGGATGTTTTATTGGTTATGTAGAGTTCATAAGGAAAATAATATCCAGCACATATGGAGTTTTTTTGAAGCCGGTCATGGTAAGGGAGAACACGATGGAGCAGGTGCATGTGTGAAAAGAGCTCTTGCTAGAGAGCAACTAAAATTTGAGGATGCTGCAAAATTTAGAGATGCACATGCAATTGTAGATTGGTGCAATACCAAATTATCTACAAGAGTAAGTGAGAGCTCAATAATTCACCACTTCTTTTGGTTAGTTGAAGAAAATGATATTTGTTCTTGACAAGATTGTGAAACAATTAATGGATCTGCAAAATGGCATTCATTTAAGAGTTCGAATGCAAAGACATGGACAATATGGAAAAGGGAGTTGGCATGCTTTTGTCAATTTTGTATTGCAGGTGATTGGGAGGCTTGTGAAAATATGGAATGGGTTGAACAATGGCAAATAAGAGCCTTAACACCTACATTGACACATGTTCAACATGGAACAATAATTGAAGATAATCAAGCGTTCGCATCAGATGATTATGATCGTGTTTCTGGTCTTGTACAAGAAGGTACATTATTTATTGAGATGAATTTTATATGTATGCATGTTTATATACATGAATTAAATATAAGTTGTGCTCTTTATTGACTTTTTTATCTATTTTTGTAGGACATGTGTATGTTGTTGTTGCACCCAAGGGGAATGAAGAGGAGACAGAGTACTGGTTGGCTAGATGTGTTGAGAGAAAATATAAGTTGGTACATCCTAGAGTGGATGATGATAACTTTGAGTATCCAACTGGTTCAATCATTGTTGTTGGCACCTGGGTTCGAAAATATTTGATAAGAAAGAATGGCTTGCCTGCATTTGAAGATTATGAAAGACACAAGAAGATTATACATTAGTCACATTTGATTTTGGCAACCAATATAAAACTAGTTAGATATCACGGGAGGCCTGCTAATAAAGTTTTATGGACACTTTCAATGGATGATCATGAGACAATCATAGATGCATTACAAAAAAGAGAGGATGTGGATGGTACAACAGAGTAAATAAATATTGGTAAGTATATCTAGTTGTATTTATATATTTAATTGATATATATATTTGTCTTTAAATTCATTTCCTTATTAAAGTTTTATATCATTTTTTGTTTCAGGTCTCCCTTGATACAAAAAAGAGAGGAGATGCACTCTTATTACAATGGAATTCGAATCTATAGACATGTAACTATATATAGTTGTAGATAAATTTAGTTGAGAGTATAAATATAAAACTAAATTTAACTCATTGTCATTTTATAAAAAGTTTATAATTTATTTCATATCCCCTTAAGCCATCCTCGTATGTGCCATTAATCCATCCGCTTGCATCCCCTTTAAGTCTCTCTATTAATTCCCCTTAATTCATTCTATTAGGACCCCTTAATCCATATCCTTGTATATCTATCCTTAATCCATCCTCTTGCATCCCCTTAAGTCACTCTCTCAACACCCCTTAAGACATCCCCTTAAGCCATCCCCTTAGGTCACATGGTTTAGAGTTTAGGGTTTCTAGGGTTCATGAGATGCTTAGAATAACAAATTTATAAGGATTAATGGTTTAGGGTTGATCTCCTAGGATTTAGGTCATGTGGTTTAGGGTTTAGGGTTTCTAGGGTTCATGTGATGCTTAGAATAACAAATTTATATGGATTAATGGTTTAGGGTTGATCTCCTAGGATTTAGGTCATGTGGTTTAGGGTTTAGGGTTTCTAGGGTTCATGTGATGCTTAGAATAACAAATTTATATGGATTAATGGTTTAGCATTGATCTTAGGTCATGTGGTTTAGGGTTTAGGGTTTCTAGGGTTCATGTGATGCTTAGAATAACAAATTTATATAGACTAATGGTTTAGGGTTGATCTCCTAGGATTTAGGTCACGTGGTTTAGGGTTTAGGGTTTCTAGGGTTCATGTGATGCTTAGAATAACAAATTTATATGGATTAATGGTTTAGCATTGATCTCCTAGGATTTAGGTCACGTGGTTTAGGGTTTAGGGTTAAGGGTTTAGGACCCTTAAGTCATATCCTCTTACATGTACCCTTATTCCACAATCTTGCATCCCTTAAGTCACTCGCATAATTCCCCTTAAGCCATTCTCATAGGACCCATTAAGCCATACCTTAGGGTTCATGACATGCATTCCATTCATCCATCCTATGGAAAACATCATTTGAATATTTATGAAATTTATAAGATCCAATTTTGTAACTTTTACTATATATTTACTTAAATGAATCAAAAAAATTATAGAACTACTTACAGTTTACATTAATTATTTTTGCAGGTTCTCATCAAGTCGGTCTACCATGCGATTGTCACTGAAAAATTATTTTATCAAGAGACTATGTAAATATCAATTTTTGGTCTTCACGTAAAAATTGATAAGCTAAATAATTGGATATACATGTGCACACATATATGTTTCATCATGTTGTATAGTTGTATGATTTTCAATTAACTTATTAGTAGCATTTTAAAAATCTCATTCCAATTTTATAGATTATACATATCATATAATTGTTCAAATATTTTCTAGAATTGGTAAATAGTTAAAATTATGCGAGCTCTTAATTTATTATGAATATAATCTAAACTATTTAAGGAATATTTAAATTTATCACCTTTAACCATGTGATAAATTATATATTTATGAAATTTGATTGTAGAGATTAGAATTTATATCTAGTGCATGTATTACTTGAAAATTAGATAAAATATTTAGATCTACATATACATATGAGTGCATATAATCATCAAAATGAACATAACATGATCATAATTGACTGCATATATATAATCATCACATTAAAGTCATCTGATATAAATAAACAAAAATATGTAAATGTCAAGTCCAACACATAAAAGTTTAAATAAAACTAGAGATGTCTGGTCTATTTAAAATTTAAAACCATTTAACTATCAGGCTGATCAGTCAAATCAAGTCTCCTCTTTGTTCCAGGTCGATTAGATGTACTTGCATCATGCTGTAAAAGAGTACAAGTAACTTGAAATTAGATTTAAATTTATTTATTAATTTTGATATAATTAAACATATTTAAACCTGACAAAATATAAACTTTTAGATTAAAAAAAATTAATTAATTAAATATCTAGTAAATACAATAAAAATGATTTTTAAGACATGAATAATTTACCATATGATCATGTGGATCTACTGGAACATTTTGTTCAACGGGTAGCATAACTGTCACTTGAGAAGATTCAAATGCCTGATCTACTATATCCTGCATATTCATATAAAGCAATCAATATGTTAAAACCTCGAATATATATATATATATATATATTTAAAAGATCCGTAAAAATTGTTTAGGATATTTAGTAAAATTTACAACCTTGAATGATATGACCTCAAGATCACGCACCTGAGATTGCCCATGCATAAATGCTGACGATATCTCAGGTGCACCTGCAATGGGTGTCTCATGAAATGCCTGCATATATATGTACAACAATTTGTATAGATCATTCACGCATGTGTATGTAAATGTAAAAATTAAATTAGATATATGATGTGTATTTAATTCAAACTTAACAAATTTTTTGAAAGAACGCACCTGAGCTGATGATGACTCAGGAGCGCTCACCACAACTTGTGCTTGGTCAGCACTAGGCATGCTCATCTGACCTCCTTGCATCTAGATATAATATATATCAATCACACATCATGTGTAAACATTCAAAATAAATTAGATATATATATCCACACAAACTAAATTTAATATATATTGGTTTAAGTACCTGACCAAAAGGTGAGCCCATATCTACAACACTCGACATATAGACATGATCATTTTGAGTTTTAGGCATTGTCTGATCATGCGTCTACACCAAACACTTATTGAATTAATATTGTATTATATATATAATGTGATGTTATTATTTAAACATGAATTTTGCACATTCCAAAAAAATATATTAAGTTCAAAAGATGAACATACCTATGTAAGATGATGCTCAAAATATAGTAAATCCATAAATGACTCTGTCTCAGATGCAGGTGGGTCACCTGAAGTGGATGCCTGAGTATTCCTATTGCTGGAGCCTCCATGCTCTCTATTGACCACTTCAGCCGCCGCGTGTGAAGTCTGATGAGTGAGATGTCCTGAAAGTGAACTCAATGCTCATAATGTCAATAGCATGGTTTGCTGCTGAAATGCAGCAAGAACACCAGGAGAAGCAGGAGGAACAATAGGAGCAATTGGAGCACGTCGTTGAGGATCAACACGTGCTCCTAATCTATGTTGGGGCATGCCACGCCCAGCTCCCCGAGATGACCTCATATCAAAATAGTTGGGTTTTAAACCCAGCTCAAACTCTACCCATAACTTTCTCAAAAAGTATAGGGGCACCTCAGAATTGCCATGTGGTGGAGTATCAAACACCATCCACCATCTATCCCAAAAATGTGCAGCTATCAAGGGGTGCCTACACCATAAAATTGAAATTCATTTTTTGGTGGGTGGAATTTGTTGGCTAGTTTGGGGGTTAAAAAAATACTGGCACAGGGCTTCTTTGGTAATTTTAAGGTCATTAATTTCTTTATAAGACAATCCATCTGCATAGAATTGTCTCCTCTCGTCTCTCCATTGATGGAACCTATCTAGGTCCGCATCAATAGATCGAACATAATCGACAATAATTTGCATCGTAGATGCAAACCGTGAGAGATGGGGGGGAATTCTAGGCTCATTTTTTATCAGATCTATATTTTCTTGAATGACTGTAAGATTTTCCCTAATGCTCTCTCTCAACTGATCCTGGTCTACTATAGGGGGTGGGGGGTTAGAAGGTGGAGGGTTTGGAGGAATGGGGTTTTTTGGTGGTGGTGGGTTAGGAGGAATGGGGTTTTTTGGTGGTGGTGGGTTAGGATCTATGGGATCTACAGGAATATGTGGTTCAGGCATAAAATCCTCAATGCTAAATAGTGGATCCATGTGAATGTACAACCAAATGGCAACTGCACATGTTAAATAATTAAAAAATATATATCAACAAACTAATTAAATAATGCAGACAATTTGAAAGAACTATTTAAAAATCACATTGAACGTGCACAAATCCAAAATGCAATTCATTTGAAGACCATTCAATTTATCATTAAAAAATCCATAATGTTCATTAAAAATCCATAGCATTTACACATTAAAGTTTATAATTTAAGTTTGTACAAGTTTTGAAAATTTCAAATTTGTGGTTTAAAATTTGAGTTTTGGGTAAGGGTTTGTGTTCATATTTTAGAATGTAGGGTTTAGTGTCTATGTATATTAGAATAATGTAATAACCATTAAGATCTAGAAATTAAAAAAATTGGTTATAAGGATACATTTAAACATATTAAGGATACATTTAAACATATAATAATAGAAACATAGGAATCATGGTACATTTGAAAAGGGGAAATGATAATAGGAGTTACCATAGAACACAAAATAATGTTCATATGAGAGACATAAAAGGTATGAGAATTAAATATTATTTTAATAATAAATTATTAAACAATAATATACTACATGAAACTTAAAGGATGCAAATAAATTAAAATTATAGTGATTAAAAGTAATAATTATGCAAAAAAAAAAGGAATCCAAACTACCAATTCGGTAGGGTCAAATCCAAGAAAGTTTGCAACCCAATCCTTCACCAATTATAGAATTTAGAGTTATACATTTTAATTTCTTGATTTTTTAAAATTTTGAGTAATAATAATGAAGGAAAATCTATAAGTTGATGTTCTAGGACCCCCTTTGACAAAATGGTAACAATCGACCTAGATTATGTTGAATCAAGAGTGAAGGAAATGAAAATTCAATATGTTATGACTAAAAGTCTATGGTTGTTATAACAAATTGAGGGAAATGCATTGTCTTGTGATACCTCACAATTATCTCTACTAAAAATAAACTTTGTTGATCACACCTAAAGACCCCATTGTTATATAAGTTTGTAAATAAACTCTTTCAAAACTAAGATTGTGAGAAACAAAAATTGAAGAAATAAGACTAAAACCCTATGTGTTTTAAAAAGTTCCACTAGTATTCATGATTTTTAAATCCTTATGAAACCATCAAAAACCTTAGGTACCTAAGTACGGGGATTCAGTTCAAAAAGACATTGCTAATAGATTTATTTTTCAAGTTTAAGATAAAAAATTTAATCCATATAGATGAAGAATTTTTTAAAATACGATCTCATCTAGGGATATGTTACCTTATATTATAATTTTTATCACACTAATTCTAACTTGAACCATAGATGGGCTAATTATAACTTGAACCCTAATGTATTCTAACTTGAACTCTAACCCTAATTGTAATTAAATCGGGTATCATAACATTAGTTGAACACTAACCCTAAATGCATATAAACTTTTTAATCATAAACCTAATTAAATATTGATTGAATGTTTAACACTCACCAAAATTACAACCATTTAACCCTAGACTCTTAATTTAATTTTTACCCCAACCATAGAACCCTACACCAATAGACGGGGCTAATTCTAACTCCAACCCTAACCTGCGTCTTAAATTTTAATTCATAATTTCATAATCCTAAACCTAACCCTAATAAAAATATAACGCTAACTCTAAACCTAGTTGAATACAAACCCTAACCTCAACCCTTACCCGAATATTTATCTTAGAACCCTAACCCTAGAAGCAGGTAATTGAATTCTTTAATATTAAACAAGTAAACCTAATCATAACCCTAATTGTAATTTTGAAATCTAACTATACAATATATATTAAAGTTTAAGCCAAACCCTAATTGTACCCTAGATTTAACCTAATTTTAACCTACAAATAGGGTTTTAGTTTACGTTACGTTTTCTAGGGTTTTAGTTTACATTGCGTTTTCTAGGGTTTTAGTTTATGTAAATTCTAGGGTTTTAGTTTACGTTACGTTTTCTAGGGTTTTAGTTTATGTTTTCTAGGGTTTTAGTTTACGTTTTCTAATGTTTTAGTTTATGTTTTCTAGGGTTTTAGTTTACGTTTTCTAAGGTTTTAGTTTATGTTTTCTAGGGTTTTAGTTTATGTTATGTTTTCTAGGGTTTTAGTTTACATTTTCTAGGGTTTAGGTTCAAAGATTAACGGTCTGAGTAAATTAGTTTTTTAGAACCTACAGTTTAGGGTTTCAAATTTCAAAACTAAATGTGTCCAATTTAGGTTTTCGATTTAAAATTTTATGTTGTTTGTTTCGTTGATGTTTTCGGTTAATTAAATGCAGTTTAAAAACTATTAAATATTAAATTAAAACAAACTAAACAAAAATAACTAAATAGCAATTATAATGCAAAAATATTGTAGAATTCAACCAACCTGGAGGTTGCCGAGGTCAGGTGTGTTGACGGGAGGAGGTGAGAGTGAAAATTTGGCAGATTCTGACCATCCAAAACGCGTACACGATTTGCTGTTTCTTGTCCTGGTGCTCCAAACTCGACTGTGAAAATGACTTTCACAGTCGCTTATTTAAAAAATAAATAGTCTTTAGAAACGCGTACGCGTTTTGGAACACGTACGCGTTATGAACGCGTACGCATTTTGGAATAACGCGTACACGTTTTAGGTTCGTATCCCGAACCGACTGTAACGCGTACGCGTTACTGATTTAGGATTGCATATGCGATACATAACGCGTATGCATTTTTGAAAAACGTGTATGTGTTTTGCGCAAGAATTTTTTTTTTCGTCCGAAACTCCCCCTCTTCGTGGACCCAACTTCTTGCACCAACCCGTATGATGTTTTGATTTTGCATTATAGGTTGACCTTGAACATTGTTGTGGTTGAGAATCATATTTCCTTGATTTAGGTAACTTTGATTTTGCATGGTGTTACCTTCACTTGGATCAATACCTAGAGTTGTCAACATATTGCTTGAATTTTGAACAACATTAATGGGATTTGCAAACATGTCTACACCAAAGTTTTCCAAGTGTGGATTTGAAATGGTAATGTTTGGTAAAGTTGTACTTGGCATGTATGGATTTGGTGGGATAATGTTGTTTGGAAAACTCATGCATTGAGCGTTTGGTTGATAGATTTGCAAACTTGGACTTGTATTTAAATCTATCATCGGGAAAGGTATTCCAAAATTCAAATTAGGCATGCTCACATTTGTTGTACCATTGAGGTTTGGAGGAGATGATGATTCCATGCATAAATGTGAGTTTCGATAATCAAGTGGTATTGCGAGACTTGGATAGTTTGGTTGAATTAGATTACTCATGATGGATGGATCAAGTTTATATTCCATGTCCCTTTTGTGTTGTGATCTTGTTTGGACCATAAAATAGAGATCGTTTGATCTTAATCTTAGGCACGAAAGAGAGGAGAACTAGGAAGGTCTAATGATCAAAAGACAATGATGAGATAAATGGGGTATGGATGGTGCGAATGAGTGAAACTCTTGGAGAAATTTTAGGGGTGATGCTAAGATTTAAAGGCTTGAATTGATTTTGATAGTTTGACCAGGTGCGTTAAGTCAAACAAGATGATGGTGAACTTGTAAGCCCTAGGAAGTTGTGTTATCCTAGAGAAACTTGCTCAAGAGAATGAATTGGCTAAGTGTGTTAAACCAATCAAAGTGATTGTGAACTAGTAGACTTTAGGAAGTTGTGTTATCCTAAAGGTAAATTTTTTCAAGAGGATTGATAACTTGACTAGGTGTAAAAATGTAATGATGTTGATTTTGCCTTTAAGTTTAGCATGGATGATATTTCAAAGTTCTTAAAAGTTTATTGGTGAAATGAAAATTTGATTGATGTTTGAGATGGGTGAAGTGTTTTGACTTGATCCTAGATGACCCTATGAGGAATTACAAGACCAAGGTGATGAAGAACATGCTTTTCCCTAGGATTAACTCAAACCAAAATAGAAATGTTTGCATGAAAACCAAATGAATCAAAAGGGACCAAACACATGTGTGGCTCAATTGTTTGTTATCTTGCTTAGATTTGGTTCCTTTTGACACAAGCACTTTCTTGATTATGTTTTTCAACTGAATGTCCAATGTCCTAATTTTCTTTTATCCCACAAAGTGTATTATGTGGAAATCAAGGAAATCAAGGCAAAGGTTTCCTAGGTTGAATTTGGTGAGAACAAACAATGATTAATCCTAAGTACTTAGAAACCTCTAAGGATTGAATCCCTAGGGTAAGCAATAGCACTTGAATTCGTCAAAGATATTTTGTCTTCTCCAAAGTGTTTAAAATTTAAAGTTCTTTGTGAGTGTTCATTTCCAATTTGTTTTGAGGTCTAAGAAATGTGTTTTGATTCCAAGAACATGTACAACCCTAGGCTGGAAAAGGCAATATTTGTCAGGTTCCCACTTGGACAAATCCAGCTGCGCATATTCTATGTGGATGACTAGATGCTTGACCACACAGGCTCCCCCTTATAGTGCACACACTTCTCGGGTCAGCCAAGCATCAGTACCCATGAATCTTCGATGGCATACTTTTCATCTCTACAACAGAACCGCATGCATATGTGGGGCGGCTTTAGAGGACATGACCTCTTGCACCAACAAATATAAGGTATTTTTTGGCCTCTAAACAGAAGTTTGTAGTAAGGGCATCCAGTTTAGGGGGTGCAATGATAAAATCCTTGTGAGAGATCTCCCAACCCTTAGAAAAAGGGCTTTACACATCATAAAGATACTGGGGGAGAGTTATCATGCATCGCTTCCCATTGTCCATGGCTTTCACCATGAACACAAATTTATATAGCGGTTTGGAAGAGCTTGGCTTTAGCCCATTACTGCTTGAGTCGTTCCCTTGGGGTGAGTACTTTTTCCCACCAAGGCAGGCCCTCTAAAGGTACACAATAGCGAGTAAGTGCATTCGTAGTTCGATCATCTTCGTTTGCGTGAACAAAGAGAGAACACTCACAATGCCTTTTTCTCACACTAGACAAGCTTTGTTCAATTTTAGAACCCAAATGAAATGTGAAGGCAATATTTTTGACAACTTAATATCACAAAAGAATTTTGATTCTCAGGATCAGCGTGAGGTGCGAGAGAAGCGCATACACCTTTTAAATGATATTAATTTGTGAAAAAGATTGCAAAGCATGAAAACACTTGTTCATTTTTTTAATTTCCCAAGGCAAAATTGAGTTCGTTTTAAGCACCAAAATTCAAGTGTGAAGTTGATTGTCCAATTGTTAAATTTGAAAACCAACTCTAGTAAGTTTCTAAGTTCAATTTTAACCAAGTTGAAAAGTTCAAGTCAAATGGGTTAATTTTAAACCCAAAAAGAAAGATGAGTTGGTTTAAAACAGAAAAATGAAAGTAGGAATAAACACTTCAAGCCATTACAATAAGCATTAAAAAATGCTTCTTTAAGTTCAAATTCAATTTGAATGCTTAATTCTCCAACTCAAATCTTCCTTGATTTATCCTCTTTGATGCAAAGTAGCTTGTTACACCATTTAGTTAAGGTTATGACATGTGTCTACATCATCCTGCAAAAGACATGAATGGATATTAGCACTCTCAAATTTTTATTTTATTTTTAAATAATTTTGATCAAATTTCATTTGAAAGTAATAAAAATGAGAGCTTATCAAAATATGGAAAAAATAAAGCACTTGATTCCTTGATTGAAAATCTCATGAGTCCCTAAATTTCCCCTTCACTTCATCTTTATCCACAAATTATAGTAAAAGTGCGGGTCAAATCTGCCTTGATCATGCGGATTATTTGTACCACTACTTGATCAAATCCACTTTAAATGTTTCAGCAAGTATTTTTGTTTTTGCCTAAAGTTAGCAATAAATATGCCAAGTTTTTAATTTCATCCTACTCTCATTACCTTAGCAATCAATTCAACATATTTTTGAAATGGCACAGGACTGCACTTTCTAGGTATGTGAGATATGCTTGCAGAATACAAACTTCAAATCGCGCAAAATGTCCCTTAGACAGTGATAATAAATGCACAAGGAAAGCTTGGAGAACAAGATAGTCAACATGCAATACAACACAACAAAGCTTGATTTCTTCTTACATGTACCCTGCACAACCATTTAATGAGAGCAACAATATTAGATATAGAGGAACATAGATTAATGAGCAACAAATATGTGACCCTCAATGGTTTCAAGGACTGTTAAATCTATCGGTTTGTATGTGCAGTCACTTATGGTAGGCAACATGAAAATAAGGCAATGATCTTGAGCATTCACAAGAAATATTTCTTCGTTTACTGTCAACAAAAATTTTATTTGTTAGAAGCATGAAGTTGTTTATGCATTGTAACCATATTTGTCTTGTCTCCGCAATAATTGAGAATGGAATTCATAAATGCATTAACTACCACTATGTCGAGATCTGTTGAAGTCTGACCGATTCATCAAACCAAATGAAGTCACATAGGGCTATGGATAGAGCTTGGAAGACAAATTTGTATCTGCATATCACTTTCTCAGCTCCACGTCATACCCAAAGAAGACAACTATAACTATCCTAGTCTGCCTGGCATGTTAAATCTAACAAAAAAGAATAAACAACAAACCCGATGTCAACAACAGTGAAAGAACCTTTAAATATGTGTCGGCCTAGGTAGGCAACAAACAACAATAAGGCTGACTTATATCACAGTTATCAAAGTGGTGTAAAATCATCCTGTAAATGAACACTTATGGAGTAAAGACAGACAGATTGATTTTATTATTTTATTTGCATTGAAGTCCTCATACCGCAAAAGGGATTGTGATAGGAGCATGGGAGATTAAAGACAACCAAACCTAATGTACTACACAAGGATGTGAGATCACATGGGATGTGGGCACAAATCTACAAAAACTAGCACAATGGTAATCACCTTAGACCTATGCAACACTTTGGAATCATGACTAATGACTGTGATATACCGAAGAAATGAAGAAGCACTTATTTTTTTGTTATACAACTGTAATGATTTTAAATCGTGCCTAAATAACATATATGTTTCACATAGAGACAAATACCATTCTTATCTACAAATATAATGATCACAATTATCCCGAATAAGATACTAAATGGGGGAGCTAGCAACTTGATTTCTGATGAGGGAAACAAAGAAACAAAGAACTCGTATTAATCCATACGCTTGAAAAGTATTCCTTTGCCTTTACTGGACCTCAAATGCTTATCAACCACTTTTGAATGAGGATCTGATCTGTTAGGAAGGTGAGGATCTGATTTGTCAACTTTATCAGATGCTTGACCTAGGCGCTTGTCTAGTGGGCCTCGAGTTGCTAGGAGACTCTATCTTCTTGCGCAACTAGTGGATGAGAACGTACTCCCATGAGTTGATAGATGCATACCAAGTCTTGGGCATTCATGTTTGCATGTGATCCTGTCGCCTCCTTGACGTGCAAGGCATTCAATCTTCACGTGATTTGTCAATCCGGCGGTGAAGAATGGGGAGCTGGAGGATATGAAGGCGTTGTTAAATGCTTGCTATGATGCGGTGAGTCTGGTGAGTGCCATGATGTACCAAATTTTGACCAGCATTCTCCCTTGGCGTCGAATCAGAGTTGGTCCTCGAGTCCTTTCACTGCATGTGCACCCATGAATATTATGAGTTATACTATAATCAATTCGGAAGCTGACCTTGGCTCGACTCCACAACGTTGTCTTGTTATGGCGAGGGGTACTGCAATGATTGTTGGAAATGCTTAGAATGGATTTATTGAATAGGCATATAAAATTCTCAAGCAAAAGGCATTGGTTGGTATAAAGCCAAATTCCATGACCTCAACCAGTAGGCACGCATGTCAAATGTGAAGCATGGGAAAGATGCGTGAGCTGTTTTGACATGACACTACTTTGAAATGCTAATAGTAATGACTAACTTTGAGCAATGAGATAAAGCAGTTAAGTTTAATTTAAAAGCACTGCCAAGGAAAAGTTCTTGCCGACAATAAATATCATAATGTTGGATATAAAATATGGCACCTTTCTCATACAACAATCATTAATGAAAACATTAGCATTGAAGACCGGTATATATCATCCACACAGGAGGAACAAAGCCTTTGATTTGCAAAGAGTCATCAACTGTGCAAATACAGACAAATAAATAAATGCATTTTGTTTCTGGCTACACAATTATCGTAGGCAGTACGCCAATTTTTTAGAGGAAAGAACTCCATTTGATAGTCTCTAGTTGCTGGAAGACTGTCTTTCTCCCCACGTGCAGCTAGTGTATGATAACATATTTTTTCCTAAGTTTGCAGATTTAAAAAAATAAAAATCGACAAGGCAATAGAGGGTACAACGCTTCTTTTTTTTTTTTGGCAGGACGCCTCAACAAGGCACTAGATTGCTTGAGAGCTTTGGTCTTTGGTTATGGAGAGGTTTGTGAATTAGAAAACAAATGGAGAAGTTGGAAATGAAAACAAATGCAACTAACTGTGATCTCCACTGTAATGTTCCAACTGTGTAAAACAAAAACAAATTGTCAGATTGTGAATGATGCAGTATTGAATAGTCGAAGCTACCTAAATATTAGCTATTCAAAAAATTAATCTCTGTCAGATGAAGTCTTTTTGAAGTTCCTAGAGCTTGAAATGGATGGGATTATTGGCAGCCAATGTGTTAGGATAGTGGTCACAGGGAAGGAATTACATGCTGCCAATGATGTACACAACCGCAAAGCCATTTTGACTTATGGGCATTGTGTATTCTGTAATATAAACCAGGTTGCAGTTGGTAGTTAATGACAAGGGGATGGGCTACCTAACTATAAGTTGGTAACCAGGCTGTAAAGATCACACATGCATGCTATCTATTGGATAGGATGCCTCAAGCCATATGCATCATAGGGAATTGAAGGCGGAGGTTGGAATCTCTATCAGACTTCAAAATCTTAACATATAACCAGCTGGCTCAAGATTTTAACAGCTTGCTTCCAATAATAAAATGATACCACTTTTAGGGGGAATAGCCTTTAAGGAACTATCAAAATGAAAGTAATGACTGAATCTTTAAATTCCATGAAAGTGATAACAATGAAACAACAATACTTTAAGCCTACTTCAGATCGTGCCTAGTGTATTCTCCAAATAGTATGGTTAATGAAAACAAGCTTAACTTTTTCACTTAGAAAGATGCAATGAACTTTAAACAATAATCATCAAACCGGAAAACAAAAGTAGCCCTCCCTCTATCGCCATTTTGTGGACATAAAAATCTGCAAATGGTTAGCATGATTCTAACATCCTCATAGAATAATACAACATTCTTGAAAATAAATGACAAAACTAATCCAAGCATGCAAAAAAGACATGAAGTATATCTATTCTATGGTGGATTGGTGCTATCCTTTGTGTAGAAGGCAACCCTTTTCCAATCCTTGATAAGCCAAATGAGATGATAGACAATGAGATGCTAAGTGAACTCAAGTTGCCTATAATGATAGTGCTCAAATTGTAGATGAAAAAATGAGAGAAAATGTATTGAACTTATAGGAGAATTAGAGAAGAGAAGCCAAGATTGAGCAATGTGGGACGAAATCCCATCAAATGAGAGAGAGCCACTTGTCATAATGGGATTGGCCCATGCTTGTGCAAGTTTTGGCTAATGTGCCCATTTCAAATTTGAAAATGGCAATAAATGAATATGGTTGAGGGTTTTTGGGGGGAATTGTGTTTGGCCAAAAAAGTCAAACAGGGGAGTTAATGAGGGAATATTCCTTGGGAATATACCTTTGTGAGGGAAAATAGGTGTTTTAATAAATCAAATTAAATGATTTATTGTGCAAGTGGATGGGACACGGGTTAGTCTTAGCATTAATTAAGGATTTAACTAATTAAGCTAGTGCTTAGTTGATTGTGACACTTTGATTTAAATTTGTGGGTTAGGATAAATCAAAGTGAGAGGATATTAGATATTTAATTAAATATATCTGATTTAATTAATTCAAGACTTTAGGAGGTTAATTAATTAATTTGATTTAATTAATTAAGAGGAAAGAATGATCAAATGTGATGTTTAATCAATAATGTTAATTTCGTATGTCTACAACAACATATGCCAATGTGTCAACATATGGAAAGCACACATGTAGTTGCAAAGCAACTAGTAGAGTTCGATAAGTATAAAACAATGGCATACAATACAAAAGATGGTAATCAAGCAAAAAGGTATGATTTAGTTATTTAGAAGATGCCATTATATCAATTTATGTCTATATTTTGTGACAATATAGTGTGAGTATGCAAGACATACCCATAGAGCTTGATGGTTGGACTTGCAATTCATGTTATGCAAGGATACCTTTCTAGTTGGTAGCATTGTTTTAGTGGTTGACTTTGCAGAGAACTACACTCTATAGCTACAACATGAGGTACAATCACAATATTACAACTCCACACAGGTTTCTATATTTGTGCACATAATATTCATTTATGCAGCTGATAGTACAAAGGACCATAGGAAGGTATTAAGGGAGTACCAATTTTACATTAGTGATGATCACACACATTCTCTAGAGTTTGTGCAAGGTTGCTTCCAGTTTTTCTACAGTGATTTGGCTCAGAGGGGAATAACATACAATCAACATATAATATGGCTGGATAACTATGCAACACAATTCAAGAACTCATGGATGCTATATTGGTTGAGAAGAATGCATGTCATTACATGTGTTCAATATATGTGTAGCTTGTGAGGTTGAGAATGGAAAGGGGGAGCATGATGGTGCAAGATAATGTGTCAAAAGAGCATTAGGATGAGAAGAGTTAAAGTATAAAGACAATGCAATGTTGACATATGCAAAATTAATCGTTGAGTGGTGTAATGCTTCAATGGGTCCAAGTAATGAAGGCAAGTCTTCAGTTCATAGATTATTTTTGTTGACAAATGACACTAACATTGTACCATATGAGGATTGCTGTACATTGATAGGATCAAGTGAGCTACACTCTTTCCTTAGCTCAAATGCAGGTTCATGGAGTATCCATACAAAAAAGATGGTATGATTTTGTTCTTCATGTACAATTGAATTCTGGAATGAGTGCGAGTCAAAGGAGTGGGTTAAAAAATTATGGTTATGTTTGTTGGGAATTATGCCTCAACTTTCTGGTGACCCCCTTTGAAGACTTAGGCGAATTCTCTTGTTTCCTTGGCAAAGTCTTTTGTTCTGGCGGAGGCGGAACCGGGATGGAACTTGGCATTGTTCCATTTGCCTTGTTCTAGGTCTTGTTCCGATTCTGTCTCCAGCTCCACTCCCCACTTTCTTGGTTCTTCGAGTTTTGTTCTGGCAGAGGGGGATCTGGATTGGAACCTGACATTGTTCCTTTTGTCATGTTCTGGGTTTGGCTCTGGATCCAGCTCTGGCTCCGGCTCCGGCAGTCTGTTTCTCTTCACTTGGTTCTGGCGGAGGCGGAACCAGTTTTGGAAGTTGGCAATGTCTATTTGCCATGTTCCTGTTTCGTTTTCTATTCCGACTCCGGGTCTGACTCCTGCTTTTGTGATCCAGTTCCTCTGAATGTTTGGATTCTCCTCAGGGTGTTTTCCTCCGCCTTGTCTTGGTTTTGGATTGTTGTTTCTTGCGATTGGCGGAGGAGGAACCGGAACAGGTTTGGTTCCTGATCTTGGAATTTTGGTAATGTCCTATTTTTGTTCCTGTTCCGTCCCCGACTCTGACTCCAGTGTTCCCATCTTGGTTTGACCCCGAGTTGACTTTACCTGATCAGTTCTATTTCCGATGTGTTCCTCTTTGCTGCGGGTGGATGCGGAACCGAATTGGTTCCTGAACCTGTAATTTCGGTGGAGTCATGTTTAGACTCCAGTTCTGTCTCTATCTCTGACTCCAACTCTGGCAGTATGTTTTTTCGGTGGAGTCCTATTTCGACTCCGGCTCCGACAGTGTTAGATTTGGCTTGAAGTCTTGGACGCACCCGATGTCTGTTTGACCATTTTGGTTGCTCTATCAGTTGTGATTGCTGATGGGTCTTGGACGCATGGCACTTGGTTGAATAGTGATTGGATGGTTACCTAACTTGTTGTGCTGCATGTTTAGTCAACGAAGGTTGGCAGAGCTGAACCCATTTTTGGAATGGCATTGAATGCTTGGGTGGCTAGTTGCAGGGAGATCTGTCAGATCCGACCAGTTGCGTCATTTGCGGATGGTCTTCTTTGATCTTGTTGAGTCGGTTACATATGGATGAGAGATGTATTATTTCTCATAAGTTTGACGGATCTGCAAGAGTAGCCAGACATGAGTTTGCGAGTCAAAGGTTTAGTCGTGTATTGTAGAGCAAGTGCGAGATGCGCAACCATGAGGCTGCAAGCATAATGCATGATGCATGATGTGAGATTGCAGAAGTTGGACTTGCAGGTTCGAGAGCCAAAGTTGTGAAGAGATTTGTAGAGAGATGGAGAGGGTGTTCGAGCAGTTTGCTTAGGCAATGTAACTATGAACACTCTATCTCTCGGATTTGGGCATGGGAATCAGTGGAGGCCGAATGACTGGGCTGGCCATGAGGCTAGCTGTGATAGTCATCTGAGGAGCTGAAAGGAATCTTGTGGGTACTTGTTACTTCTCCAGAAGAACAAGATGTAACTCTTGTATTGGCTTTGAGCCTGATATTGTATTGTAACTAGTTTTGTGTTGCTGAATAATACAATGGCTCGAAATTTTAGAGTGTGGGGTTTTTACCTAAAAGGGTTTTCCCCACGAATATCTTTGTGTCTTCTTTTTGTCTTTCATGGTATCTATTTATGTTGAATCTATTTCTTGTTGCATTCATTTCTCTTAGAGGATCAATGGGGGATCAACTGTGTTTGTTTCCGCTTTATAGCATAGTTGGTTGTGTCTTTGTTGTGATTTTGAATTGAAATCACTAAGGCACTACTGTCTTAGATGCCTATCTTGATGATAGACCGAATCTGTATCCCCGACAAGTGGTATCAGAGCTGCTAGCTTGTTGCTCGTGATACCAACAAGTGGTATCAGAGCATTTTTAAGGGAGGTGATGGCTTGATGATACCAACAAGTGGTATCAGAGCCTTCTCCTGGTTGCTGAAGTTCTGGGTTTCCTCCTGTGGTGATTTCTTAGCCTGGCAAGCTTGAGGAAGTCTGGAGAAATCGGTTGGTGATTGGTCCTTCGGTGAGTGAAAGTGTGTGCTTCATTGATTCAACATACAATTTGAAAGATGTTGGGAAAGTATGGAGTGGGTCATGTTGTGGCAACATGCTTTGGAGCTCCTGACTGGTAACATTGTTCCTGATGCAAAGGGCATGAGATCTGTTCATGGTTGTGTTGCTGCAAAGTGTGGTGTTCATACTGGACGTCTGTGTGAGAGGCTCCTTGGTGGTATGGACTAGCTTGTGTTGTTGTTCAGCTATGGATTGTTGTGCTTGTGCTGGGTGTTTCTAACCTAGCACTGAAGGCATTTTCTCTGGTGCTCTAATTACATGGAGGCTATGAGGTGACCTTGGTGGTCTGCAACTTCTGGATAGCCTGGCTCTTCCTTGTGCTTGTGCATGACTGTGGCATTGGAATTGGTCTAAAACGGACCTGTTGTTCCTGTGTGCCTCTTTCTTGCACTTGCATGGTTCAGATTCATGTCTTTGGCTCTGAAGGTTTTGTGTAGATTTTCCTAAAAAGTCTACGGTGCATTCTCTTGTTCTTTCATTGTTTTGGTTTACTATGATGGTTGTGTGCAGAATCTTGAGTTGTCCAGATGAGCAATGAATATGGAGGTGCGTGGGTGTTTTGGAAACACTGTGGTTTTTTGCAGGTTTTGCATGGTCAAGGAAAACTTGTGTTTTGTGGAACTACTATTTGTTATTTTTCTAGATCCTAGTTTCTGGGGTGTGACTGGATGAGATAGCTGCAGTTCGACTGGTTTTGAGGAGTGGTGTCTTCTCTGCATGGGAGTGTTGGTATGTTTCTCTTTTAGCATTCTTGTGGTATGCTTTGATGTTTTTCTAGACTTTGGTGCTTGGGTTGTGGATGTGACTAGCAAATCAGATCTGTTGCTGATCTGGTGTTTGAGTCATGATTGTCTGCTTTGGCAGTTCTCTTTGATTATCTCAGTTTTGTAGTTTCCAGTGCAATGATAGATTTGCAGGTTTACTTTTGGTTGCATCCACGGGTTGTGCAATATTGTAGGCTGTCCTTACCTACATGCTTGTTGTGAGACAACTTGGAAGTGAACTGTCTATATCCACGAGGGTGTAACCATGTTGTGCAAATCTATTAGCTGACCTTGTTTGTGGTCACTTGTGCATTGGCGTGGCTGTTTTGAGATGAGAGGAGGAATGGCGTTTGAGTACCTGAATAGTCAGTGATGGGGACCTGAAGCATGTGGATCATGATGTCATGGAGAGTTGGGTACATTGGCATAGTGTAAGCTTTTGACAGTGATGGTGTGGTCAGTCATGGTGCTTGGAAAGCTCAGTGTCACGTTTCAGTGGGAGCTTTAGCAATGACTGGTGTCTTCTTTGGTGTTGCAAAATTTGCATCTGGATGTTCACTATTTGAAGATGTGTAGCACTTTGGAGCCATGAAGGACCTTAGTAGTCTTTGGCTGAGTTGCTGGTGGTGCTTGATAGGTGATGTTGGTTTAGAGTTGTTTGCTTTATGTCATGGTATACTCTTGCTTGTGCATTAGAGTTTTGGCATGTTGTTTTGCTCTTGAAGACCATGGGCAGTTTACTTGAAGCATGGTATCTCCCTTGGAGATGTGTAGATTACGGTGTCATGATAAGTTCCTATTCTAGGTTATGGAACTTTGACAGTAGTCTGGGGGTTCTCTTTACTTTGAGTACATTGGTCATATGCTGGAGGACTTCTGGTTATTGCAGTGCTGCAGTTTGGAGTTAGCATGAGATGATAGGTGTTGATACTCATGGATGCATGGAGAATAAAGGTGAGTTTTGAATTCTTAAGTGAATGTTGTTGTTACAACTGAAAGTCTAAGAAGCCTGCACTTTGGTTGAATGTAAACTCAACAGAGATCTTGAAGAGAATGCTCTTAGGTTAGCCATGGTGGCTTGTATATCTTGGATGAGCATGTTTCTCTTTTCTTCTTGATCTTCTCGACAGTGGTGTCATTGTGAAAGGTATTTACCCATTATACTTTTCAAGTGCTTTATGTTTTATTTTTCATGTTATGAATCTTGAGTTGGTTTAGATTCTGGAGGATTCATAATGAAAGGTTGGAAAACATAGTTTATCTCCTTGTGCTTTTGAGGACTGAAAGGAGATGGTTATATGGGTAGTTCTGATCTTCTTTGAGGAGCTTACATCCATGTTTTGTTGGATGTTGTCAAGGCTTTTCCCTTTGGGATGTAAAGAAGATCATTCTTGACACAACTGGCATTTAGAAGTGTTTGTAGAAGGACATGTTTCTTGTTGATTTGCAGTTTCTCTCTTATCTGGTCTTGTTCTTCTTGATTGCTCTTGTGACTTTAGATGTGAGTTGCCTTTGTGGTATCGGGTTGGTCATTGTTTGTGGTCATGTGTTGTCACCTGGGTGATGACACGAAGGTGCCTGTGCTTATTTCTTCAGTCAACTTTGGAGGTGTTTGGAAGAACTGTGGAAGACAGTTGAGAGAAATTTTTCTTGCAGCAGGTGGTTGCAGATGTTGCAGATCAGTATGGATGTTCCTTGGAACTACATGGTTACATTTCTTTATGCTGGGTTTGATGGACTTGGTATGCCTGGATCATTTGTGATGCTGCTCTGTTTGCACTCATCTGGACAGTGCCCTTGCAGTGAGAGTACTTGGATGTGTTTGGTCTATGACTAGTTGACAGAGGGTGCTTGTTTGCTGCTGAGATGGGTGGGTTTATTTTGATGGCATGAGTTCACTTTTAGGTCATACCTTTAAGGTATGGGTGGTTGGATGTTTCAGCATGAGCTATGGGTGCTAGTTTTCAGTCACGTGGGTTTGATCAGTTGGATGAGGGCAGTCTGTTCATGGTTGCCTTTCTAGCTAGTTAGTTTTTTTTTGTTTTGGAGTTTTGGTTGGAGTGGTGCTTTGCTATTTTTTGCCTTTGCCATCTGGAGGATCTTTTGCTTTCATTCTTGAGACTGTTGCTATTTCACCTTGGTGTGTTCCTATGTTTGGAGCTATTGCTTAAGGTGGTGGACATCTTTCTGATGTTGTTGTAGTGGTCTTGATTGGAGTGTGAGAGCATGTGTTGGTCCTTGTTCGGGCTTGTTTAGAGGATGCCTGAAAGTCTTCGGCAAGTGGGAGATTGTTGGGAATTATGCCTCAACTTTCTGGTGACCCCCTTTGAAGACTTAGGCGAATTCTCTTATTTCCTTGGTAAAGTTTTTTGTTCTGGCGGAGGCGGAACTAGGATGGAACTTGGCATTGTTCTATTTGCCTTGTTCCAGGTCTTGTTCCTGTTCTGTCTCCAGCTCCGCTCCCCGCTTTCTTGGTTCTTTGAGTTTTGTTCTGGCGGAGGGGGATCTGGATTGGAACCTGGCATTGTTCCTTTTGTCATGTTCCGGGTTTTGCTCTGAATCCGGCTTTGGCTCCGGCTTTGGCTCCGGCTCCGACAGTCTGTTTCTCTCCGCTTGGTTCTGGCGGAGGTGGAACCAGTTTTGGAAGTTGGCAATGTCTGTTTGCCATGTTCCTGTTTCGTTTTCTGTTTCGCTCCGGGTCTGACTCCTGCTTTTGTGATCCAGTTCCTTTGGATGTTTGGATTCTCCTCGGGGTGTTTTCCTCCGCCTTGTCTTGGTTCTGGATTGTTGTTTCTTGCAATTGGAGGAGGAGGAACCGGAACCGGTTTGGTTCTTGATCTTGGACTTTTGGTAAAGTCTTGTTTTTGTTCCTGTTCCATCCCTGACTTCAATTCCGGTGTTCCCATCTTGGTTTGACCTCAGGTTGACTTTACCCGGTTAGTTCTGTTTTCGATGTGTTCCTCTTTGCCACGGGCGGACGCGGAACCGAATTGGTTCCTGAACCTGTAATTTTGGTGGAGTCATGTTTCGACTCCAGTTCCGTCTCCGTCTTCGACTCTGACTCTGGTAGTGTACTTTTTTGGTGGAGTCCTGTTTCGACTCCTATTTTGACTCTGGCACCGGTAGTGTTAGATTTGGCTTGAAGTCTTGGACGCGCTCGATGTCTGTTTGACCATTTTGGTTGCTCTATCAGCTGCGATTGCTGATGGGTCTTGGATGCGTGGCACCTAGTTAAATAGTGATTGGATGGTTACCTAACTTGTTGTGCTATATGTTTAGTCAACGAAGGTTGGCGGAGCTAAACCCATTTTTGGAATGGCATTGAATGCCTAGGCGGCTCGTTGCAAGGCGATCTGTCAGATCCGACCAGTTGCGTGATTTGCGGATGGTCTTCTTTGCTCTTGTTGAGTCGGTTACATATGGATGAGAGATGTATTATTTCTCATAAGTTTGATGGATCTGCAAGAGTAGCCAGATGTGATTTTGCGAGTCAAGGGTTTAGTTGTGTATTGCAGAGCAAGTGTGAGATGCGCAACCATGAGGCTGCAAGCATAATGCATGATGCATGATGCGAGATTGCAGTAGTTGGACTTGCAGGTTGGAGAGCCGAAGCTATGAAGAGATTTGTAGAGAGATGGAGAGGGTGTTCGAGCAGTTTGCTTAGGCAATGTAATTGTGAACACTCTATCTCTCGGATCTGGGCATGGGAATCATTGGAGGCCGAATGACTGGGCTGGCTATGACAGTCATCTGAGGAGCTAAAAGGAATCTTGCGAGTACCTGTTACTTCTCCAGAAGAACAAGATGTAACTCCTGTATTGGCTTTGAGCCTGATATTGTATTGTAACTGGTTTTGTGTTGCTGAATAATACAATGGCTCAAAATTTTGGAGTGTGGGGTTTTTACCTGAAAGGGTTTTCCCCACGTATATCTTTGTGTCTTCTTTTTGTCTTTCATGGTATCTATTTATGTTGAATCTGTTTCTTGTTGCATTCATTTTTCTTAGAGGATCAATGGGGGATCAACTGTGCTTGTTTTCACTTTATAGCATAGTTGGTTGAGTCTTTGTTGTGATTTTGAATTGAAATCACTAAGGCACTACTGTCTTAGATGCCTATCTTGATGACAGACCGAATCCGTATCCCCAACAAAGTTATCTTAGCCTATTTCACACGTATCGACCTCCAATGACATTAGATCTGACATAGATGGAATCATCTGTTGAATTTGACTGGACATGTCAGATCTAGTTCAACCAGGTAATATATCTTCTTGCATAGTTTTTAAAATTTCTATTGTTATCTTACTTTGTAGTGTATTTGTAATGTTGAATAATTTCATCTAATTTGCTACACATATCAACGTAGAGCTTGTTTATGCAGTTATTACATATGAAGATGTAAAATCCCCAAATTTGTGAAGAAGTGACTTAGTTAATTCAATTGATTAAGTTGTCCAAAAATTAATAATATTTCAAAAGGATAACTTAATTTATTAATTTAATTAAAATAAAAGAATAAATTACAAAGTCACTTAAATAATATTTTAAAAAGTGACTTAAGTGAAAATAAAATATTATAATGTCACTTTTGGAAATATTATTGTTCTAGAAGCTTCCTGGAGGAACTTTGTAGGAGATCAAAAGAGTTCTTTATAAGGAGCTGTGAGCTAGCCTTTTGAGCATGCTTGGATTTTGTTTCTCATTTCAGTTTGGGAAGACCTTGAAGGATTTTTCATGTCCAAGGGTTTGAAGACTCTAGGATACTAGGTTCAGTTGTGAAAAATCAACCCTATCTCGAGATTGTTGAGGAATCCATCCAAGGTTTCTACAGGTGCTTCATTGTAATAGTTTGATTAGTTGCAATAGTTGATGTATTATTGCAATTTTGAGTAAGGTCTTTTATTAATGCAATAGCTGATTTATTATTGCATTCTATTGAGATATTTGGCTATCTACATGATAAAGTCTATTATTCAGAAATTTATAATTATTTTCAGTAATATTGAGCAATTTTGAATAATACATTTTAAAAGAGGCAAAGTAATCTTTTGAATAAATATTGGAGAAAGTAAATATATTTTTTCGGGCATGAAATGTTTTTACTTTGATGAATAAAAAGGGGAAATATTAATCAATCAAATAAGGATTGGGTGATAAAGTGATCTATGAATAATACTTTTCCCATCATTGTATATGATATTTTGATAAATATTTTAATAGTGGGCATCACAATTATTTTTACAAGTAGTGAAAGCTTTGAAGAAAATATTTCTTGCAACTCATCCATATTCCATGAACAAATGAAATATTGAAAGGTGTGAGCAAGAATAGGTTGAGCTTGGGAGTGATGTTGTAGACATTTTTTTTGTCATTCCCTCTTGATACATGTGAAGTCTTGTGCAGTGACTGATCTGGGAGCTTGGTGTGGGAATCCAAAGCCTAGAACAATAGATAAAACCTTCAATTCTTCATTGTGATAGTAAGGTGCTATATATACTTGAAGAAATTAGCTGTGATGCCCTAGAAATTGGTGGATTAAAGTTACATAATGAAGGACGTATTGGCTTGAAGCTGGGCACCTTAGCATATCAACATCTGTGTTTGCATTGAGGCATGGAAGCAACTCTGAGAGAGGTCTTTTTGCATTTCAATCCATTATGAGATATTTTGCAACAACACATGGACACAAAAGTACTGACAGAGGTACTATCCCAGGTTATCAAGATAGGTGGCCTATTTTTTGAGGTAATTCATGGTATTTTGGAGTTTATTGTCATCTATTTCAGTCCTGTATGAACATTCCTAGGGGTAATACATTTATGAGTAGTATCAGATGATTTCTCTTAGCATTCTGAGTTCCTAGACAACAACTCCAGGTGTGGAATCATTTGTTTAATTTTTGCATTGACGAATGTAAGTTGGATCATCATTGTAAGCTATAGGTTTGCATAAGAAATTAAGATCAAAGTCTGAATTCTTCATCACTATATTTAGTCATTAAATTCTTTGCTTTTGAAAGTCTTGTGAAATAAAAACTGAGGTATTAATTAAAATCAATAGAATATTTTCATTTCATCTCATACTAAGTATTTGAGAAAATCTATTTATAGTTGTAGAAGTGAAAACTCCATATTCATTTTAGTCATTTATAGAGGAATTAAGGTTGCATGCCAACTGTTTGTTGAAATGCCAATACATGTTCCATGTTTATTTTCATATTAATTTTAGTCATTGGCATTGTATAATAGCTGGTAAATTAGTATAAGAATTATTCAAGCTTGTTCTTTATTGACATATGAGAAATCATTAAGAAAAATTAGAAGAAAGATCATTTATATGCTGAAAGGAGCTTTTAGGCCAAGTGTTTGACAAAATTACAAACTACATAAAGTAAAAAATTTAAGGTAAGTTTGACAAGGGATTTTACAGAAGACAACAAGAGGGAAAAAATTATTACTTGTGTCATTGTGTTGATACCAAAAATAAATTGGAGGCCTCAGTTATAGATAGAGAAAACATTGAATACCCTACATGCTCAATGGTTGTTACTAGAGCGTGGATTAGGAGGTACCCACATAAGAGTGTTAATGTTTGGCTGTTTCAGGACTTTGACACACATCAAAATATTCTTCATTTCTTGAACCTTGTCATGGAATCTAATGTTCATTTGATCAAATACGGGGGTAGACCTTTGAACAAGACCTTGTGGAAGGTGCGTGAGTTTGACCATGAGGCAATACTTGACACAATAAAGAGTAGAGCAAACCTAGATGCTTTGATAGATTAATTTGTAAGTATGCACATTGGTTCTTATTAATTTTTAAGTATACACATTAATTTGTATTAAAATTTAGAGTATGAACATCAAGATTAGTTGATAGTTAGACCTTTCATTTCTATATTTCAAGTTCACATATGTTTTGGTTCCAATTTTTTACATATGTTTTGGTTTGAAGTTTACATATGAATATTGGGTAGATTATATGTTTTGGTTCAATGTGCAGCATAGACAAGGTAGTGGGTCCACTAGCTTTCCAATTTGGTGAAATTGGCAAGGTAGTGGGTTGTTTGAAAAAAATGGGTCCAAGAAATGGGGTCTCATGGTGATGTTTTATTATATAATTTTTATTCTACAAACAAGGAATTTCTATGATGCCAATGCTATCATGTAATGTTTATATCATGTATGTAGGTGATTGATGAGGTTATTAGACTTGAAAATGTAGCACACTATATGTTTAGAACTGTGGAAAAGGATACAATGTTCAATGGTATTTTATTTTTTCTTAAAAATATGCAAAGAAAATTGATGTAGCATATTCTCGATAGATTAGTAAACTAAGTGAAAGATTAAATTGTGTTGTTTTTATAACATGTTACAAGTTTCCAAAAGGTTGGAAAGTAATAGTTTGGTTACATTCTATTCATGTTCATACTCATTACTTTGAGGAACCTCTAAATTTTAATCCTGATAGATGGGAGGTATACTTGATATTCATATAAAAATTACTTTTTATGATATTCAATGGACTAGATTGACTAGTGATAAGTTATAAGATATTGCATAATTGAGAACACAAGTTTTAGATTATTGACATATCACATGTTTATTTGAATTGATTATGTGATTATTAATATTTACAATCTCTTTTCTTTATTTAGGTGGGAGCTAGTAAACCCAAATGAAGTTATAAAGTATATGTCAAATCCAAGACTAGCAGATGGTACTAAATTATTCATTTGGAGTTAACCTCATCATGAGCACCTATGATATAGACACTATAAAAGTGTGTGTCAAGCTTAGAGAGGGAATTTCAAATTATTCATTTGAAGTTAACCTCATCATGAACGCCTATGATGTAGTCATTATAAGAGAATCTAGAATGTATGAGTGACATTGTAAAAGATCTATGAGAAGGGAGTACCTAAGGCATCTTTGAATCCAATTATTAGTTATTGTAAGAGAATCTTATAAGCTGAGTTTGTGTAAATGAAAATGGGGCGCATTAATTGAATATTTGATTTAATTGGGGTGTTGGAATTCACATAGGTTGATTTTTTTCTCATGATTTTTTATTACCACTTGATAGTTTTGAGAAAGAATTGTGCCTACAAGTACAAGAACTTGGGTGTCATATTGGCACGTATGAAGCATATTAGAAAATTGTAGCACACACATAAGAATTAGGATTGCCAAATAAATATCATTTTATTGTAAACATCATATTATTAATATAGTGAGTGTAATAACTATTGATGGTTAAAAATCATTATTTTTCTTCTTTTATTCTCTCCCTATTATAACTAGCATCACTTGACTAATTTTAAAAGCTTCATTTATTAAAAAAAATCAACCTAATTACTATATATCAATATCAATATAGCATACCATCTATTCACATAAAACATTTAAGAAGTTCAATTTGTAAACATTTTTTATGCATAATGTCAACATGTCATAAAAATAATCACATTTACAAGTAATAGAAGCATGTATGACAAGTATTAGATGTTGTTCAAGTAACATGAATTAACTCATGTACCCCACAAGTTCTTAACACATTTTTTCCAACTAAAAATTCATGTCTGCCCTCAAGCATTTGTAATTGAGTTTTGGATCTAGTTCCCTAGTAAGGATTTATTGTTTCCCTCAAACATTTGTAATGATATTTTCTAAAATTTTGAAACCAAAAACATAATTTCGATAAAAATAGTAGAAATGTATTTGGTAACAACAAATAGAATAAAAATGAGCATATCTATAATGATTGATGAAGAATTGAATTGCATAATTACATAAAAATGAAACAAATACCACTTCCAAGTTTGACTATCATATACTTGTGTCTATAGTTCATTTTCCTTGTAATCTCTACTTTACAATATTTTATCTACAAATACCCCACCGTCTCTTTAAATATTTGTATAAACTGCCTAGGTATCATTTTGGAAGCTTTGTATATATCATTCTTCATTAGAGGCATGCAAATATTTCAAATAATTTTAGCTAGTTAGTGAAGGAGATGATAAAATAATGCAATTATCTTTAGTTCTTTGTTCTAACATTTGATCTTCAACATCCCTTATTCTAGTCATGATCCCGGGCTTTAGCATTTTGATTTATAGAACCATTTGATTCTTCCCTTATTTGTTCCACATATATATCTAAGCTTGTAGACGAACCATAAAATATTTTCATATTCCTTTGACTATAATATTCACTTGATGGAAAAAGTGTCACATGCATGTAGTGTAAAGTCGCAAAGGGGTGCAACTTTCATTCTATAACTCATATGATCAAACCGGAAGTTTCAATGCATCCATATGAGTAAATTTAGGTTAGGAATAGTCCTCTTTTACACCCAAACATGTCAAATTGGTTCGAGCTACGTTCATGTAGTGTAATCCCTTAAGAGTCCAAATTGCAAAGGGGAAGCAATATTTGATGACCTGTTACTCAGAGACTGTGCCACTTATGGGAATTATGTTTGAGCCATCAAGATCATGGAGGGACCCTCTATAATAACCTCTCTTGGTTTTTGTTATCTCAGAGTCGTTTTCCCGTGGTGTCTAGTTTTCACTTGATGGAAAAAGTGTCAAATGCAAGCAGTGTAAAGTCGCAAAGTGGTGCAAATTTCATTCTACAACTTGTACAACCAAACAAACTATTCCAACATGTCTGGATGAGCATATTTATGCTAGGAATAGTCATTTTTCACACCCAAACATGCCGAATCACTTCGAGCTATGTTCAATGAACTCGATCCCTTAAGAGTCCAAAGTGCAAAATGACTGCAATCTTTGACGAGCTATCACTCAAAAAACGTAGTGCTTAAAAAATATCAATATAAGGCCAAGAGATCACGTTGGGACCCCTACAATAACCTCTCTCAAATTTTTTTCTCTCAGATGTGTTTTCCCATGGTTACAAATTTTTAGTTGAGGAAAAAGTTGTCAAATGCAAGCAGTGTAAAGTTGCAAAGTGGTGCAACTTTCATTCTGCAACTTGTATGACCAAATGGAATGTTCCAACACATTTTAATGGGTACATCTACATTAGGAATGATCCTCTTTCACACCCAAACATGCTTAATCACTCTGAGCTACATTAAATTGGCTCGATCCCTTAAGAGTCTAAAGTGCAAAAGGACTTCAATCTTTGATAGGCTATTAATAAAAAATAATGACACTTAAAAACTCTCCATTTAAGGCTATGGGATTCTGTTGGACCCCTCTACAATAACCTCTCTCAATTTTTTCTATCACAGAGGCATTTTCCTGTGGCGATGACTTTTGAGTTGAAAAATTTATCAAATGCAAGTAGTGTAAAGTTGCAAAGTGGTGCAACTTTTGTTCTACAACTCATAAAAATAAATAAAATATTTCAACACATCCAAATGGGTATTTTTATGCTAGGCATGGTCCTCTTTTTCACCCAAACGTTGCCAATCATTCTGAGCTATGGTCAACAGGCTCGATCCCTTAAGAGTCCAAAGTGCAAAATGACTACAATCTTTGACAAACTATTACTCAGAAACCGTAACATTTAAAAAATATCCATCTGAGGATACAGGATTGTGTTGGGCTCCTATAGAATAGCCTCTCTTTATTTTTTTCTATCAGAGGCATTTTCTCATTGTGATGACTTTTTAGTTGAGGAAAAAGTTGTCAAATGCAAGCATCGTAAAGTTACAAAGTGGTGTAAATTTTGTTTTGCAACTCGTGTTACCAAATAAACTATTCTAATGTGTCTAGATGGGTAATTTAATGCTAGGAATGGTCCTCTTTTACACCCAAACATGCTGAATCACTTCGAGCTATGTTCAACCAGCTTGATCCCTTAAGAGTCCAAAGTGCAAAATGGCCACAATCTTTGACAGACTATTACTAGAAAACCATGATGCTTACAAGCTCTTTGTATAAGGCCGCATGATGATGTTTGTCCCCTCTACAATAATCTCTTTTAGTTTTTTTTAATCTTGGAGGTGTTTTCTCATGGTGATGACTTTTTCAGTTGAGGAAAAAGCTATCAAATGCAAGTAGTGTAAAGTTGTAAAGTAGTGCAACATTTTTTTTGCAAATCATATGAACAAACGAAGTATTCCAACATGTCTGGATGGGTATGTTTATGCTTGGAATGGTCCTCTTTCACACCCAAACACACCCAATCACTTTGAGCTACATTCAACTGAATTGATCCCTTAAGAGTGCAAAGTGCAAAATGGTTGCAATCTTTGATGGGCTATTACTCAAAAACTGTGATTTTTGTGTATGTGCAGGATCATCATGGAAAAAATAGGCCCTTAAGTGGCAATAAAAAGACAAAAAATAGAGTTAGACAACTTGACGTAAAAATTTGAATAAGTTATCTTTATTATTTCAAAAAACTGTAAAAATAGAATCTGTAGCAAATTGAATGTAGTTTCTAAACTACTAGACCTTTATTTAAAAAAAAAAATCTATTTGGTGAAAATTTGAAATTTCAATGCAGTAGTATTTAAATTTCAGGGTAAAAATAAGAAGTAGGCCACATGGGCCATCATATGGCTTACATATCGCCACTTTTTGGCCCATCATGATCCTGCACATTCCCTCTTACAAACCTTCATTTAAGACTACGAGATTGCGTTGGGAACCTCTACAATAAATTCTCTCATTTTTTTCTATCTCAAAAGTGTTTTCTCGTGTTGACGACTTTTGAGTTGAGGAAAAAGTTGTTTAATGCAAGTAGTGTAAAGTTACAAAGTGGTACAAATTTCACTCTACAACTCGTACAATGAAACAAACTATTCCAATGTTTTAGAATGGGTACGTTTATGCTAGGCATGGTCCTCTTTCACACCCAAATATGCCGAATCACTTCGAGCTATGTTCAACCGACTCAATCCATTATGATGGCATGCAAAACAAAGGAAAAAAGAAAGATTCACATGACAGTTGAAAAGTTTGAGTTTTTCACACCAAAAGCACATGATTACATGAAAGAGGTAAAAAATTTGGGTGTCAAAATAGTTACGAAAGCCTAATCATTTTATTTCTTGAACGTGTTATGATCCAATTACTATGTGGATCTCATAACTACATTGAATTGATTATTATTAATATTAGTATTTAGGTAAATTTATTATTCCTATTATGGCTCTAATCACAAATGAGAAGGCTACATGACTTTTAAAATCTTGATGATAATCCTCAAGTCTAGAAAGGGTAAGAATTTTTTTAATTATCCTCCTTGCCTTTACAACAATATGGTTATTGTAAAGAGGAAATTTTTCAAGATTCTAGAATTTTTTTGAAAGATTTATAGCTAAACCTAATCATAGTTCAATAGAAATATGAGCCCACATGGTGGCTTATGACCTAGCTAAAGAGAATCATGAACAAGAGGTATAAATATATATTGATATTAGAGCCTCGACCATAAGTAGAAGCTAAAAATATCCCAAAGAAGAGGTATAAATATATGTTGATACATGAGATATTACAATTCATATTCCTACTCCTTCACAATCATATCAAATGTCCTATAAGAAATTGAATCTTAGTGGGTGCCCACCACAAACTAGAGCTTATTTTAGAATACCACAAGTGGAGGTGATGACTTAGAATAGGAGAAGGAAAAAAATTGAGAGAAGTGATGATCCACCTATGAAAATGGGATATGAAAAGTAGAAGAAAAGTATACAAAATCCATTAGATTTTTGTATAGAGAAGGTACAATAGGTTACACTATCTATCTTCCCTCTCCTCCTAGCTTTATCCCTTTTAAATTCTTCCTTGGATTTCATATTTAATTAGCACATAAGTAAATGATACAACATTGGTGAATCATTTTTAGAAATATTGAAGTTGTTTGGTATCAACTAATAAAGTTTTTTAGCATCAATAAATAAATATTCAAGATAAACCATGAAGGATAAAAATGAGAAATACTAGGCCTAACCAATTAATAAGTATACACGTGAATAAGTCAAGCATACATATGAATAAGTGAAGCACAAGTACTCAAATACACGAAAGCCTTGAAGTATATGCATGGATACATAGTCTACACATTAATACAAAGTATGTGCATGAATACAAGGTATACACATGAAAACATGTAAGTCACAAATTATACATTGGAATACACGTAAGTTACAAAGTATACACATAATTTGTAAAGTATACACTTGAATACACGTAACTCATATCTATTGAACCATGGATTTATAATGAAAATATGGACACCATCAATAAAAAATATTTGTATTAACCAAATAGCCATGTAGGCATACATTAATATATGTTGATATAAGTATTAAATATATACAAAATAGCTATATAGGCTTACAAGAATGCCATATAGGAATAAAATGTCAAATATATGCAATAAAAAATATGTCCAAAAATGCCATATAGGCATACAAAAAAGGGCCCTAGAACCAAAAGTCATTGCCCTCCAGGCTCTTGAAACAAAATCTTGCCCTTTATTGGTTTGTTGGATGGTGATAAGTCTGTCACTCATTTACTCTGAGGTTGAGGAGTACTCTTTCTACTCCTAATTTTTAGTTTCTGATCAAGCCTTATCTATTACAATAAGTAAAGACATTAATATATAGAAATTACATACTAAAAAATTATATATTTAATAAGATAATCACTTACCACCTCTAGATGATCACTCTCCTTGAGGGAAATATTCACATGCCCATGCTTTGGCATGCTGAAGCCCTATAGAAACCATCCAAAGAGAAATTAAACTATGAATCAATAATTTGGTTTGATTTTTCACTAACTAACGACTATAATAACGAATGTAAATTGAAATTTAGTAATCTACCTCATACCCCCGTGAGAGGCATCGAGGATTATATAGCAGAAGAAACACCAAGCTCCTTTTCCCTATGAACATCTAGAGGTGTTTTCGCTTGCAACATCTGAAAATAAAACAACAAATTATTCAATCACAAAAACTACAATAGTGATGCACATCATGACTTATAATGTATGAGATAATGAATTTTTTTTTGAGTACTTATTGAACTATATATATTTATTACTATCATGCTTACTATTTTCCCTATCTATAGCTTATTTGAAAGCACCTATTTTAGGCTTTTATCCATAGCAGCAAGGTGGTGAACCATTTGATAAAATGCTTTGGTAGACATGTACGAAAACTATGGTAGCATAGAGAAGGGAGTGAATTTTTTGAAAAAATGCCTCAAAGAAATGCAGTCTCATGGTGATGGAATTCCATGAAAAACAAATGTGTCATGGCATTCCATCACCATGAGACCACATTTCTTTGAGGCATTTTTTCAAACAACTCATTGCCTTCTCTATGGTATTATGCTGGGATGGGGTGGATGGTATAGTGTGGTCTTGGTTATGAGATGGAGGGCGATCATGCCATGAAGAGGGAAGGGTGGGGATATGGACAACTGGAATAAGAGGTGGAAGGTTCCATGGATTGGTAAAATTGAGGATGAGGATGAGGACCTTGAAAATAATTTAGAGGGGAATTTTGGCTAAAGGCTTGGTCTCTATTCTTAAGGTAGTGAGTAGTTTGAAAAAAATCCTCAAATAAATGTGGTCTCATGGTGATGGAATGGCATTCCATCACCATGAGACCATATTTCTTTGAGGCATTTTTTCAAACTGCTCACTGCCTTGTCTATGCTATTCCTTACTATTATGCCTTAATAGATTTTTTCCAAGCATCCATTGTTTGTTGGAAAGCACCTTTTTTAGGATTTTAGCCATAGCAGCAAGGAAGTGAATTGTTTGATAAAATGATTTGGTAGACATGTATGGAAAATGTGGTAGCATAGAAAAGGTAGTGAACTATTTGAAAAATGCCTCAAAGAAATGTGGTCTTATGGTGATGGACATTACCATGAGACCACATTTCTTTGAGGAATTTTTTCAAACAACTCATTCCCTTGTCTATGCTATTGCTTACTATTATTCTTTCATAAAATTTTTCCAAGCATCCATAACATAGACAAGGTAGTGAACTATTTGAAAAAATGCCTCAATAAAAAGTGATCTCATGGTATGCCATTCAACAAGCAAATGCAGTTGGTAGCTGATCCTAGTTATTACTTATTCTATGCGAAGTAATTGCATCACTGCTTATGTTGACTTTCTAAAAAACCATATTGTAATTAAAATTTTGTCATCTATCAACATCTAGTTATTAGTTATGCAATGTGAAGTAATGATTTAAGTTTGAAAGATGTGTAATGCAATGTAATCAATGACATGAATATAAACTACACAAATCTATTAAGTACAATTCATTAGTTAAACTCTTTATTCTATTACCTATGTGAAGGTTTGTAAAACTCCATTGACACTAGGAGGTGTTCCTGTGAAACCTCCAATATTAGCCTATTCAACATCCAAAATTAGATATTAGAATGCAATTCATATAACAATGCTATTCACATGTAATATTTATAATTGTTTACTAGTTATATACCTCAGTGGTAGATGCAATAAATTAATAAATAGGTGGAGGGCCGGTGTATCCAGTATCAACATTGTGACCCTGAAATTTTATTACAATCATTAAACTAAATTATTTAATCTTGCATTTCAAAAATGAAATTTAATAAATTAAATTCAATGAACATGCTAACATTTACTTGAGTATCGATGCATAAAGCCTAATTTTAAATGTCATTTTCCATCACCATCTCTATAGCTGTAGATGTATCCTATGCACCAACCTCCTAAATGTTTATGGGGTCATATGTACAAGATGACCCACAAACTTGACAAGAATGGGGTGGAAGTCTACCCATCAAAATCTCCCCTAGATGGTGCTGTACTATAGGACTGGCACACTGGATGATACTCTAGGTCAAAGAGATGATAGACTGCAAAGTGTCCACCTCAACAATCTCCTTAAGACTATAGAAGGGATAAAAATGTGCTCATGAGCTGGCCTAGAAAGAGCTCGTCTCCCTTGACATTGAGGATCCTGACATGCACCTGGTCTATCCTGTGTCAACATTCCACCTCTCCCCTTAAAGTCCCTCATATCAAAATAGTTGTGTATTTTGTTGAGGATGAACTCACAATAGAGTTTCCTTAAGAAATATCGGGGGATCTCATTATTGTTGCATGGTGGATAGTCAAAAACCATCCACCACCTATCCCAAAAATTGTTCATAATCCCTTGGTGGTGGCACCAATGGATATGAAACCTCTTGGAATTAAGGTCAACATTTTGATTTGTGCATGGGTTAGTGAATAGTGAGCAAAAATCATATTTTGTATTTTTTTCATCTTTTAATTCTTTATATGATAATTTATTTGCATAAAAATTTCTCCACACCTACCTCCTATCTGCCCAAACACTTAATTGTTTGTTGATTGCATCTACATGTGTTAACATGTCTTGAAGTGAACTCGCAAGTGTTCTTGTTTCTACAGTTGAACTTAAAGGATCATTCAACCTTGTGATTAACTCCTCAATCTAATTTTTGTTCTTTTTAATTTCCCCCATTAAATTTCGTTGAGTACCAAGAGGATGTTGAGGAATTGGTGGAGGAATTTTTCATTGTGGTTGTTGAGGATTTTGAGGAGGGTTTTGAGGTTGATTAAAATATCCTACAAATTAAAGAAATTAATATAAAAAACAACCTAAAATTACTCGTTTAACAAAAAATTCACAAAAAAAACAAACAATACATACTTGTTTGACCTCCCTGTCGATGTGGCAACATCCTGGCAATGAAATTGCAATAATTTGAGGAAGAAATTGAAACTTTTTATTCTTCCAAAATGTGAGTGTGCCATTGCAGGGTTTGCTGGCCACGAGCAAAAAAAAACATAGTGAAAATGAAATGATATGGTTTGCTTTTTTTGTTTTGTTTTAATAATCTATAATGCACTCATATTATAATGCGAGAGTGTTATAGGCTTGATATGACCGAGACTTAGGCTCGGTTACACCAAGCCATAATGTGAGCGCAAATTATAACATGCTTGTGTTATAGCCTTTTAATTTTTTTAAAAAGTTTTGGCCACTTTTTGGACCCCATATTTTTGCACCTGCTCATTCGATGATTCACAATTAGTCATTAAGAAAATAAATAGAATGTATCAAGCAAAGCATGACAAATTATCAAAATATAAGATCTCATAATAAATTTGTTAGAAATTTTTTATTTTTCCACCATTGATAACATCCCACAAAAAGATAATCGACATGCAAATAAAATGGCAAGTGCGGCTTCCTTGATATCTCCCCAAGATCCTTCAAAAGATTTCATATTAATTATACATACAATTATGAAACCATCAATAGAATCTAAAGTCAAAGAAGTGTTAGCAATCACCATGGAAAACTCTAGTGAATGGTACACACCGATATTTAATTATTTAAAAGAAGGTACCTTTCTTGAGCCCACAACTAAGAATATTTGAGCTTGCCTTCGAAAACTCGCATCTAGATATATAATCCTCACTGATGTGCTGTATAGAAGGTCCTTTGACGGTCTTTTACTTCAATGCCTTAAACAATCCGAAATCACCATAGAACTTGTGGAAGCTCATGCAAGTGTTTGTGGAGGACATTTTGGAGGAATATCGTTAGTTAAAAATTTAATCTTCATAGGATACTATTGGAGGAAAATGGAACAAAATTGCTTTGAATACATTAAGAAATGCCACAAATGTCAATAGCATAGAAATTTGAGTCATGCTCTTGCTTTCGAGATTCATGCCCAAGTTCCTATTTGGCCTTTCTCAGTGTGGGGTCTGGATCTTATTGGAAAAATATCATCACCTTCTTCTTCCAGACATACATTCATAATTACTACAATAGATTATTTCTCGAAATAGGTAGAAGCCATTCCTCTTCATTCAACAACTACCGATGTAATATGTTGTTTCATATTAGAGCACATTATTGCTCACTTTGGAATTCCTTCTGCATTAGTTTCGAATAATGGGACACCATTTAAGAATAATGATGTGAATACATTCTTAGAGATGTTCAACATTCAACATTATTTTTCAACACCCCCACAATCTAATGGTCAAACTGAATCAACTAATAAGACTGGGTATGTGCAGGATCATGATGGGCCAAAAAGTGGTGATATCTAAGTGATATGATGGCCCATGTGGCTGGTGACTTTTTTTTTACCCAAAATTGATGAAATGAAAAGGGTTTTTAAAGGAGATTCTCAGCTTTCCACTGATATAAATTATGCTTTACTTTGAATTTAAAATAAATAATTATTATTCATTTTCTATTTGAATTATGACTAAAGTCCTGATTGATAAGTTTATTGAAAAACATCTATATCTTTCAAACGATATCACATTTTTTGAATCCAAAACATGCGTCACATTCTATGCTTCGCATACTATAGGATTTTTAAAAAAAGAATTGAATTTCATGAATTTTTGACCAAGTTAAGGTGGTTAGACATACGAGTTTTTATATTTTTTTAAATTTGTAATAAAAAAATCATAATTAATTATTTACTTGGAGAAAAATTACAAAAAAAAATGCATCACATTGGGACATGGGTCCCCTACTTATATCTAAAATATTATAAAAAAATATTATTATTTTATTGTGGTTAGGGTGGTCAGACAGACACCTACTTCTTATTTTTTCCCTGAAATTTAAGTACTACTGCATTGAAATTTCAAATTTTCACCAAATAGATTTAAAATAAATAAATAAACCTATTAGTTTAAAAACTACATTCAATTTTCTACATATTCTATTCTTAAATATTTTTGAAATAATATAGATAGCTTATTCAAATTTTTACGTCAAGTTGCCTAACTCTGATTGTTTGAATTTTATTGCCACTTAAGGTCCTATTTTTTCCATGATGATCTTGCACATACCCGACTCTTGAATAAATATTAAGGAAAATAGTAAGAAAACATAATAAGGATTAGCACACATAGTTGACATACGTGTTATGGGATTATCATACTAGTATTAGAACATCAACTGGGAATACTCCTTATAACCTTGTCTATGGTACCAAGGCAATAATGCCTTTGGAGTTAGAGATTCCTTCATTAAGGATTGATCTTCAAGGACTTATTGATGACAATACTTATAAAAAACAATGATTCCATCGGCTTGAAATGCTTGACGAACAGTGCATCAACGCTCTTGAGCATCTCCAAGCTTACTCTAGAAAAATGTAACGTAGTTACAATGATAACATTATCCCTTGTGAATTTACTAAAGGTGATTTGGTGTTATTTGAGAATCAACATAACACTAATACCTCCTTGACCGAAAAAGGAAAATTCAGCCCTAATTGGTTAGGACCTTACATAATTGGATAAAGTTATGGGTCTGGAGCATATACGTTAACAAAAATGGATGGTACACCTCTTAAATAGCCTATTAGTGCCACACATTTGCACCGGTACTATGTCTAATCTTCTTGAATAGTGTGAGTGATAAAGAAGACATGCTGTTAGAGTTAAGTAGATGAAATTCTACACTCTCTTTCATTTCTTTGTTCTTAACAAACAATCATTTGGTGTGTCTCAAACACTAAAGTAATTATTTAAATTAATTTTAGGTGGTTACTTTGGGTTTCATACTATTCAAGTTAATCTTGTATGTTGTGTTAGATTAGATCCTTATATGCATTTAATGTTTTATAATTAGATCATAGGTGCATTTAATTTAGCATAACATACTTAACCATAATGCTGCATCTAAAAGAAACTAGGATAGTTTTAATTAGATCACATAGAGCACATTAGATCATGGAGAAATTTATTAAATAGTCTTACAAAGATTATTTGATAAATCACATTTCCATCTAACTTAAACACATAAGCATAAATAGTCAAGCATAAATGAGCATATATATATCATAGTTTTAAAGTACATGTAATCAAATATACAATGCTAGTGTGGCTTGTGGCTACTAGATCCCTCAGGACCTAGTGATCATATCCATCGAGAGATGGTAGTGTGCAATCATGAAATAATAAGAGAATCCAATACATACTGTAGGCCCCTTGCTCATCCAACAACCACAACCTCTCATTTGATGGACTCTAGGCGCTCTCACTCTATGTAGTCTCTATCCACTTGCAACTTGGAAACCTTTGCATGAAGTCTCTCAACCTCTGATGGATCTCGAGATGACCAAAACTTCTCATAGGTAGCCTGCAATGCTGAAAAATCACCCTCAGCTTGATTAGCGTGCCTAGTAGCTCCCTCGTGTGCTCCTCTCAACCTCACAAAAGGCTCAAACAACTTTGGATGTTGCCACACGATAGGTGGGGACATGTAGTCTATGCCGATAGCCTTGTCTTTGAGTGAAGGAGGTACTATCTCTGCAACTTCTCATCAATAGAGATCCTGGGAATCTCTCACGGACCCTACAAGATAGAAATCATAAAGCTAATCAGCATGTATCATGATATATATATATATATATATAAATTAAAATTATGAACATAAGCATAATCATAAAAACATAAGAATAATCATAAATAATATGTCATCACCTAGATCTTTGACCGACTATGTAAAAATAGCCTCATCCTACACAAGAGGCATAGAAGATGTGCTAGTCTCTCCATGCTCATAGGTGTTGGCACATGCCACAACTTATCTCTATGATCTAGTAACATGGGTGGGAGCTGAATCTCTCCACTCATGGGTAACTGGACCCTCACCTGCTGTATCACTATCATCACCCATCGGCTGGTCCTCACCCTCCTCATCCTTCTTGCCCTCCTCATCCTCCTCCCCCTCCCCATAGTATGAGTTTTCCTCCTTATCGTAGTCCTCCTCTACCTCATTTGCAAATAGGTATGCACAACCCTGATCCCTATATCCTCACTTGTCTCCTCCTCCTCATCCCTCTAATCTGGAAGTGGCCCCATAAAGCCTGTAGGCTAATCCATAGGAAATATTAGAGCTAGTCGTGCTGTGTTCCACCACTCCTCATATTCATTTGTAGCACCAATTTCATCAACATCGAATACTAGGAGCATGTCAAGATCTAAGTCATCTGAGTAACTGGATAAAACATCATCCACTATCAGTCATCTCGTATCTCTTGGCCTTTGGGTGCTTCACATTGATCACCTATAAAATGGCCATGCTAATGGTGTCACCTATACCTGTATGAACTATCTCATGACATGATCATAGTAGAATGGACTTACTACTTAATCATGTTGCCTTAGTAAAAACCTATCCCTTTGCATCCTCCTCAATTGCTAGGTATCATCTAGACACTATGGTATTAACTGGTAGGGTCTCCAAAAGATCTCCTCTTGTTCTAGTTGATCAAATCTGACTCTCCAGAAATTTAGATCTCCATACTTCCATGCTCATCTTAGTGGATAACTAAAGGAGCATGGATAGATCCTAGGGCACATACAGATGGAAATCTTGTCGGCCTGGTGCATGTGATATTCTCTAGGCACCAAACCTATATAAGTGTAACAATGCACCATGCTCTGGACCTCATCATAAGTGAATCATCCTAAATCATAGTAAAAATGTGCAAGCATGCTATGAACCCATGTGTAGACGGTCCTGTGATGCTCCATCTCCCATATCATGTGAAATAGGCCTCCATCTAGGTGTTCTCCCCGATAATCTGAGACTAGTACTAGTGCTATGGTGAAAATCATTATCCATATCAAAAGTGGAAATCATGCATAGAGTAGCCATTGTATCTCTATACATGGCCCCAAGATCTCATCTTGAACTAGCCCTTTAAGACAATACCCTATATCTGCTCACATTTTCCTGTATTTATAGTCCTCTGTGAAATGGATGGTCTCGACTTGAATGGGAACTCGGAGAATGCAATGCACATCCTCTAGAGTGATCATCATCTCACCGGTCGGTAGATGAAATGTGTAGGTGTTTACATCCAGTCTCTCTGCTAATTCCATGAGCATGGCATAAAGGTACCTCATGGGAGGCATGAGGTACACCCAATATATCTCAGTGGCCTATAAAATGTATGTATCCTCCTCTGATAGTGTCATGACAAGGTCTCTCGAGTGAAAGAAGAGTCTTCCACTGAGACATTGTAGTGATTGTAGAGGAATCTAACAAAAAAAGTAAAAATATGTCCTATAAGCATTCTAAAATCTTAAATCTATACATGGGTATGTGCAGGATCATGATGGACCAAAAAGTGGCGATATGTAAGCCATATGATGGTCCATGTGGCTGACGACTTTTATTTTACCCAAAATTGATGAAATGAAAAGGGTTTTTAGAGGAGATTCTCAGCTTTCCACAAATATAAATTATGCTTTACTTTGAATTTAATAAATAATTATTATTCATTTTTTATTAGAATTATGAATAAAGTCCTGATTGATAGGCTGATAGAAAAACATCTATAACTTTCAAATGGTATCACATTTTTTGAATCTGAAACATGTGTCACATTCTATGATTTGCATACTATAGGATTAAAAAAGAAAAAATTCAATTTCATGAATTTTTTACCAAGTTAAGGTGGTTAGACAGACGAGCTTTTATATTTTTTAAAAGTTGTAATAAAAAATTCATAATTAATTATTTACTTAGAAAAAAATTATAAAAAAATATGCATCACATTGGGACATGAGTCCTCTACTTATATCTAAAAGCTTATAAAAAAATATTATCATTTTATTGTGGTTAGGGTGGTCAGACAGACACCTACTTCTCACTTTTACCTTGAAATTTAAATATTGCTGCATTGAAATTTCAAATTTTCACCAAATAATTTTTTTTAAAAAAAAGAAGGTCTAGTAGTTTAGAAAGTACATTTAATTTTCTACAGATTCAATTTTTACATTTTAAAAATAATATAGATAACTTATTCAAGTTTTTACATCAAGTTGTCTAACTCTGATTTTTTGTCTTTTTATTGCCACTTAAGGGCCTATTTTTTCCATGATGATCCTGTACATACCCACATCAACAGTCAAAAAGTGTGCTAAAGTTGCTCTAGGTTACTTTTCTAATGGTCCTAGAAACTTTATTACCTTTTTGGGACACTTCGTGAAGAAACAAGACACTTTGCAAAAAAGTGGGACACTTCACGAAAAAGTGGGTCACTTTGCAAAAAAGTGGGACACTTTGTGAAAAAAGGGGATACTTTGCGAAAAAAGGGACGCTTTGCGACTTTTTCTTTTGGGGTCCTAAACCTATCTAGAAATGTGTAAAAATGAAGCTAAGGTAGAGAATAATCCAATCACCAGATGTTGCAGGTCGCCTTCCACTACCTCCTTACGCAGGCTATCGAGTCTTAAGGTGACATATGCTCATACGCTCAACATCCTCAATTTTCTTCAACAAAATCAAATTACAAGAAGGTAAAAGACAAAATTATTAAAAATTACTTCACTTTTTAAGTTCTTATATATGTTCAAATTAGGTCTTTAGCATATTAGGGTTGAAAGTTCCTTTTTCACTCAAAATAACATATTGGGGGCTAAAGGGTTTTGTTTTTGATGCCGTTTGTTGCATTGGACTCATGATTCCACTCACGTTCTCATCAAATGTCTATCACTATGTGGTATGGTACTTGGAAATACTCTATGATATGACTTATTTAATTCGATGCGGCTAGACTACTACCTTGATTCCACCTCGATGAAGCAAGCAAAATCAAGGGGGCATATATCTACCCTTTAATTTGATTTGTATAAGAAGTTAGATAAGAAGATTTTTGAATGACTAATGAATTTTCGTTGCACAATGCGGTTCCTAACATTGTGTTTTTGTAGATAGCTACAATGGGGGCTTCATTCCCCATGTTTGCAAATGAATCCATATGAGTATCCTTTTATGAAATGAAGTTTATTGTTCAGATTCCTTTAGCTTGCATATGCACGTAGAGTCATATGGGTGCTAAAGTGGGGGATGAATGTTGTGTAGAAAATTGTACTCCCTACTTGGAGATGGTATAATTTGACACTTACTTTGGATCTATTCTAGGACCCTTGCATTTATGACCCTTCAAATCATCATTAATAGGCCCCTAAGACACTCTATTTTAGATCTCAAGGCTTATTGTGACTAAAATCCCAACAAAATCCATAAATACATTCAAATTTCTAACAACACAACATTTAATCACCTGAAAAAGCTAAGGTAGGACTCATATGCCGCCTTGGGCATATGAGTCCCCCTAGGTGAGACCCATATGCCACAAGTGGTGTATGAGTCCCATGTGGCCCCTTTTTAGGCTTTGAATAGGAAATTAAGGTTTTTAATTTAAAATTTGGATTGATGCTGACATTTGAGATGTAATAAATGGTAAATTAGGTGAAGTGCCTATATAAACAAGGTTTCATATAATTATTTCACCTAAGAAAGCCTAAGCATTCATAATACCAATTTGAGCACTCAAGAATTCTTTCTCAAGAGCATTCAAAAGCAAGTAGCAAGCAAAGTTGAAGTATTGGAGTAGTATAATAGTGTTTTTTCAGGTCTTCAAGCTCACTTTCATTCAATATCTAGCATTGTCAAGGATTGATGATGGTTGCCTATGGAGAATCATGATGGATTTTAGGTTGGAGAGATGCAACTAGCCATGAAACCAAGCTTAATGACTTGTTTCCTAAGTTTTTACATCCTCCATTATCACTCTAATTTTATCCTAAAGGAAGGTACATACATTATTGTGACTTATTAGGGTGATTAGAGATCTCCCAAAATGAGTCATCTTCTTTATGCTTCATTCATGCATCTTATTCTAACACATTAGAATAGGGTTTTATTACACCTTAGACTTCATAATCTTAGATACACTTAAGATTAGGGTTTGAATTCATATCTACTTTAAAAATCTATTTTTTCTATCAAATTTTTATTACCAAACTAAGGGTTTTGGGTTTGATCGAGGAAAACCTCCATAAGAAAATCAATACAATATTATATTTTGTAGGCTTTTTAACAGGTTCAGATATGGAAACAAAGTCAAGAAGGAAGAGTAGAGATAGAAGAAAATATTTAGACCTTGAATTTTTGAAAAATAAAAATGAGATTGATACACCATTTGTGGCGTATGAGTCCTGGTATAACAATTTTTCTAGGTTTTGGAGGATTTAGACTTGTTACTGCCAAATTCCAATTTTTGCCTAGAAACACTAATCTAGGACTAAATTGGCCCTACTGGCATATAAGTCCCAATGAGAATTAAAGTAATAATTTTTAGGAGTACATACTTTATTTTGAGCTTCTTAAGGTTTCCAGGTGCACCTCTATCCTTTCTCAGTCTATTATTTTGATTTTGATTTTCATAATCTAGGTCACATAATTAGGTTTTGCATATCATTTACATTTCTAGTCTTTCCAAGACCTTGCTTGGTGGTGAACCCCCTTTTTATCCTTAATAAAACCGTAGGGCACCTTATTGTAGATCTCTTTCCCTCATTCCATCCTTGGATTGAGATCTCTAGGGTTTCCTTGAGTGAGACTTGGAGAAAATTATTAATTCTATGTCCTAAAACACATAAAACAAGCATATTTTTGAGGTTTCAGATATTAATATTAATTTTATGGTTCTAATAATGGTTTTATTGATTTATTATTATTCTCAAACTAAATCAATTTCTCAATATTTGTATGAAAAAAATTACCTATAACATATCAACATTCCAAGCCATATGCTTTGGGATGGATCAAATAAGGTACTATCATGTCTTTTATTTGGTAGTGTAAAATGATGTTTGTCATTTATTCTATGTTTATTGATGAAGATATTGTACATGTACCTAAGAGATTTACTTAAATTAAACTTATGCTATATGACTTTTCATAATGATTCTTTGTTCAATATGTAGGTGTAAAATGAAATGAGGGGAATTATTTTCACGTTGTAATAATTTAATTAAGGTATTTAGTAGCCTCTAAAAGATTTAAAAAAAGGTTAAAAAGGTAATAGTTTGTTCTTATAATTGGTAAATTTTCATGTATGAGATTTCCAAGTAGTGGATCCCTGCAATGAGATTAATTTCCTATTTACATTATATATTTTCCTACAAAGTGTACATAGGTGAAACCTCTTATTTTGAATATAAAAATTCTATTTATTGTATGGTTTCAAAACATCTTCATTGAATTATGGATTATAGTAAGGATAATATCAAGAACACCACACTCACTATACACATTTTTCAACAAGAACTATGCAATAGTCACCGTAATTTGATGATAGAGGTTGGTCACGATGCTAGTCATTCAAAGAAAAAAGGTAAGAAGGAGGGAAGCCTTGCTCCACCCAGTGTTGAGGAGATCCTGAATGTATGTAAGGGTCCCTTGACCTTTGACGAGAAACTCCACTTATTAGCTAAGGAGTGGCATGCCATGGCCTTCAACTTCTAGGAGACCAGTAGCTAGTCTGATTCCCTATCAGTTTTGTCTTGTGCTCTATGTTTGTTATTCTTGCTGGTCTATTAGTTACAATTTATTTTTTGCTTTCTAAGTGTCTCTATTCTTGTGAGCCCCCTCATTGGGCCTCTATGACCATTTTTTAATGGGTACGAACCCTTCCCATCTTTAATCTAATCAAAACATCTTCATCATTTTAGCAATATGGAATCAACAAATTTACACACAATTCATACATAAGAAACATAACCGATTCTTATTTTTATCCTCATGAAAGAGAGAATTGAAAATATATAAATTTTTACATTTTACTCAACTTCATATCTATTAGCCCCAACCTCAAACCCATTCCACACACTTCTCCCAATACGTAATAAAAATATTAAAACTATTATCATCTCTACCCCTAATATATAGTGATCCATATCTCTATTTTTGAATATTAAATACCTCACCATGCAATCACATATTATGCTATTACCTATCTAATGGAATCATTGGATATATTCCCTTTAAATGAATGTTTTTAGTGTTGTGTTTGGTAAACCCTACATGTTTGACCAAAAAGTGGTGTATTATTAGAGGGAAATAAAGTATCATCTCAATAAAATATTATGTTTTTTCTTGTAGAGAAAGGAGCGATAATCTACCAAGGTTTTGAATCTTCATGGGAAGATTTTAAGTGGACACACAAGAAATAATCCCTTAGATAATACTAATATTCAACAAGTTTCTTAATGTTGATTTACCTTGATATCACATCATACACATTGTTGAAGGTAAATATGTATAAGAATTTGTCTAATATTTATTTTATTTTACAATGCAAGGTGGTAGTCATGCCATTAGTTGAGGGTTCATTCTACCTCATCTCTTCAATCTTGACAATTTTTGGTGATTTATAAAGTTAACTTTAGGGCTAGGCCCGTATGTTAAACTTGTGGGTCTTTCTTTCTACTACCCTCACTTTTTTTTTTTGAATATTACACTATTTTTCTTTAAATTAGATATATTCATAAAAAATGAACAAACAAAAAATAATTAGAAAAAATAAAGACATTTATGTTTTAAAAATTTTATAATTTAAAATTTATCCATAATAATAAAATAAATATTGCATTTTTAGTTTACCATTAGATGCATATTAGATTGTCATATTCAAAACATTAATTATTCTAAGATTTTAATTTTCTTTTAAAATTTATTTAATTGTTATTTTAGTTATAGACGATTATACATATATATATATATATATATATATATATATATATATATATATATATATTTAAATTATTTAATTTCAATAAAAATCAATTTACTCTGAAATTATTATATTATTTAAAATTTATTTTATTTAAGATATAGTTTAAAATATTATATTATATATATATTTTAATTTATATTTTTTCCAACATATTTGTAAATAATATTAGAATAGATATTTTGAATACATCTATAGATTTTTTTGTGAGATATCAATTTGAATGTTATTTTATTTACTTAAGATTATCTTAAAATAAATTTATATATTATAAATGAACACATTATTTTATTACATCTAATTTTTTAAATTTTTATTTGTATTTCCTATTTTTATTTTGGTTTATTATTTATTTATTCATTATTTTATATTTTCACTAGACTTTCCACCTATAATTTTGTTTAAATCTACATCGTAACTCACCAAAAATAATTTCAATAGCATTTGACCCCGATCCAGTTTAAGGTGCAGAAGCAAAGGCGGAGGTCCAGTTTAAGAGAAGCAAAGGCGGAGGTATAGACATTTGATCCATCACTAGTGAATGTACCAGTGTGAGTTCTTACTTCCCCGCTAGTGCGAGTTCTTGCTTCCCCGCAAGTCAAGTCATAACCGAGATCTGCACATGTTTCTGTGCTCAGACTTGCCCCAGACGTATCCATCAATTGATACTGATACATCTATATACGTATCTGTAGCACATCTCATCTCTATCAGCAGCCTAGCCATCTTTGTGTAATCATAAACTCTTGCGGAGGTGGCACACCTCCTCTTTCTTTTTCTAGGGAGGTTCTTTCTATAGCGCGTAGTATTTTAAGAGCACCCGCCACTCTATCCCTTACCCTAGGAGGGAATGCACCCCTAGTCCTACTTTGGATTGGTAAATTGTAAAAGTTCAGAGATGAAAGGTTTAGTATATAACATTAGCTCATTATAAAACCATGATTCAATTCATACAAAAGTGCATCTATATTTCTAATCATGTTATTCATTAGCAAAGTACTTTTACTTGATATAATTTTGAATAAAGTTGATCTAGAAGTAATTATTGGAAAGACTATAGAGTTTGTGAAATACAACTATATTTGAAATCAATGTCAAATAGATTTAGTATGATATTGATAGTGTTACATCCACACATATTTTAGGGAGTTTTTTTAGTGATTATGATGTAGATTTAACTTAAGCTACTAAGGAAAACAACTAAATTATAAGGGAGTTCAATGATAGAATATAACACTACTTTTCTTCAAGTATAAAATTGGATAAAATTAATATATGAAAGTTAATTTTATATGGTAGTAGATTTAATAGTGTTGTTATTTAAGCTCAAAGATTATAAAGTATATTTATATTTCAAATACAAATGCATTAAAATGCTTATATATCATTAATGAGCTTAAGACTTAAGAACATTAAGAACAGCATCCTTAATATATAAATTAGCATCCAATAATATGAATATGTTACAAAAGAAACAAATAACACCTTTTAACAATCTAATTAAATCAACTTCATCTCATTTATGTGGGAGTAAATGGTGACTCACCAACACCCCTAGGAATAATTGCTAGACCAAAACCACTTCCACAAGAGAGAGAATGGCAAGAAAGCTTGCTTCACAATGCATGATTTAATAATGGTTGAATATGATTGGATAAGCTTGAATTGATTGAATTGATACAAATGTACATGAGATGCATTGCTTATAAAGGCAAGGTTGAGATGTAGGATTAGACAAGATCATGACAAGTTTCTTAATCCTATGACATGAGACAACTAACAAACTAACTACCTAGAAATCAAGAAAGACTAGCTAGATAAGATAATCTCTAGAAAAGCCAACTAAGACTTCTAGAAAGAATCTTTTATCCTAAGTAAACTTAACTATGTGAATATGTCCCCTAATTACCTTGTGAGTGAATTAGCTAGGTACAAGACATATATTCACACCAACAATTTATAATTAAAAATATATTTGAATAATAATAATTTTATTAATTATCTAAATTTGTGTACTTGGATTAGTCACTCTTATCCCAAGAAGAATTCAACTATATTAGCTCTCTATGGTGCACTCTAGAGGACTTGTGTAAAAACATATTATGTGCCTACTAGCACAAAAATGTGTTCCTACTCATATAAAACCTTGATAAAGACAATCTTAGGTGTGCTTGTACCTTGCGTTAGACACTCTTATGTGCCACTTATCCAATGATGCTTATTGTGACTAAAATCTCAAAAAAATTCATAAAGACATTCAAATTTCTAATAACACGACATTTACTCACCTCAAAAAGCTAAGGTGGGATTCATATGCCACCTTGGGCATATGAGTCCCCCTAGGTGAAACCCATATGCCACAAGTGGCATATGAGTCCTGTGTGGCCCCTTTTTAGGGTTTGAGTGGGAAATTAAGGTTTTTAATTCAAAATTTTGGTTGATGTCGGCATTTGAGATGTAATAAATGGTAAATTAGGGGAAGTGCCTATATAAACAAGGGTTCAAATCATTATTTCACCTAAGAAAGCCTAAGAATTCATAATACTAACTCAAGCACTCAAGTATTCTTTCACAAGAGCATTCAAAAGCAAGTAGCAAGAAAAATTAAAGTCTTGGAGTAGCATAATAGTATTTTTGTAGGTATTCAATCTCATTTTCATTCAAGATCTAACATTGTCAAGGATTGATGATGGTTGCCTATGGAGAATCATGATGGATTCTAGGTTGGAGAGATGCAACTAGCCATTAAACCAAGCCTAATGACTTGTTTCCTAAGTGATTCCATCCTCCATTATCACTCTAATTTTAGCCTAAAGGAAGTTACATACATTATTGTGAATTTTTAGGGTGATTATGCTTCATTCATGCATCTTATTCTAACACATTAGAATACAATTTTATTACACCTTAGACTTCATAATCCTAGATACACTGAAGATTAGGGTTTGCACTCATATTTACTTTCAAGATCCATTATTTCTATGAAGGTTTGATTACCAAACTAGGGGTTTTAGGTTTAACCAAGGCAAACCCCCATAAGAAAATCAATACAATATTCTATTTTGCAGGCATTTTAACAGGTTCTGATCTAGAAACGTAGTTGAGAAGGAAGAGTATGGATAGAAGAATAGATTTAGACCTTGAATTTTTGAAAAATAAAAATGAGACTGATACACTACTTGTGGTGTATGAGTCCTGGTATAACAGATTTTCCAGGTTTTAGAGGATTCAAACTTGTTAATGCCAGATAATAGTTTCTACCTAGAAACCCTAATCTAGGACTAAATCACCCCTACTGGAATATGAGTTCCAATGAGCATTAAAGTCAACATTTTTAGGATTTCAGACCTTATTTTGAGCTTCTTAAGGTTTCCAGGTGCACGTCTTTCCTTTCTCAATCTATCATTCTGATTTTTCAGTTTCATAATCTAGGTCACATAATTAGGTTTTGCATATCATTTACATTTCTAGTCTTTCCAAGCCCTTTCTTGGTGGTGAACCCCCTTATTATATTTATGACACCCTAGGACACCTTATTGTAGATCTCTTTCCCTTATTCCATCCTTGGATTGGGATCTCTAGGGTTTGCTTGAGTGAGAATTGGAGAAAATTGGTTGTTCTATGTCCTAAAACACATAAATCAAGCATATTTTTGAGGTTTCAGACATTAATATTAATTTTATGGTTCTAATATGATTTTATTGATTTATTCTTATTCTCAAGCTAAATCAATTTCTCAAGATTTGTATGGAAAAATTGACCTATAACATATCAACATCCCAAGCCATATGCTTTGGGATGGATCAAATAAGGTACTATCATGTCTTTTATTTGGTAGTGTAAAATGATGTTTTTCATTTATTCTATGTTTATTGATGAAGATATGGTACATGTACCTAAGAGATTTACTTATTAAACTTATGCTATATGACTTTTCATAATGGATTCTTTGTTCAAGATGTAGGTGTAAAATGAAATGAGGGGAATTATTTTCATGATGCAATCATTTAATTAAGGTATTTAGTAGCCTCTAAAAGATCCAAAAAATGGTAAAAAAGGTAATAGTTTATTCTTATAATTGGTAAATGTTCATGTATGAGATCGTCAAGCAGTGGATCCCCACAATGAGATTAATTTCTTATTTACATTATATATTTTCCTACAAAGTGTACATAGGTGAAACCTCTTTTTTAAATAAAAAATCTATTTTTTGTATGGTTTCAAAACATCTTCATCATTTTGGATTATAGTAAGGAGACTATCAAGAATACTTCTGTCACTATACATGTTTTTCAACAAGAACTACACAACAATCATGGTAATTTGATGATAGAGGTTGGTCACGATGCTAGTCATTCAAAGAAAAAAGGTAAGAAGGAGGGAAGCCTTGCTCCACCCAGTGCTGAGGAGATCTTGACTGCATGTAAGGGTCCCTTGACCTTTGATGATAAACTCCACTTCTTGTCTAAGGAGTGGCATGCCATTAGTAGCCTTCAACTTCTAGGAGACCAGTAGCCGGTTTGATTCCCTTCCAGTTTTGTCATGTGCTCTATGTTTTTTTGTTCTTGTTTGTTAGTTGTAATTTATTTTTTTCTTTATAGGTGTCTCAGTTCTTGTGAGCCCCCTCGTTGAGCGTCTATGGCTGTTTTGTAATGGGTATGAACCCTTCCCATCGTTAACCTAATAAAAAAATCTTCATCATTTTAGCCATATGGAATCAACAAATTTGTACACAATTTATACATAAAAACATAAAAAAATCTTATTTTTATCCTCATGAAAGAGAGAATTGAAAATATATTTAATTTTTTACATTTTACTCAACATAATATCCATTATAACCAACCTCAAACCCATTCCACACACTTCTCCCAATACGTAATAAAAATATTAAAATTATTATATCTCTACCCCTAATATCTAGTGATCTATATCTCTATTTTTGAATATTAAATACATCACTGTGCAATCACATATTATGCTATTACCTATCTAATGACATCATTGGATACATTCCATTTAAATGAATGTTTGTAGTGTTGTGTTTGGTAAATCATACATGTTTGACCAAAAAGTGGTGTATTATTAGAGAGAAATAAAGTATCATCTCAATAAATATGGAAAAATATTATATTTTTTCTTATAGATAAAGGAGAAATAATCTACTAAGGTTTTGAATCTTCATGGGAATATTTTAAGTGGACACACAATAAATAATCCCTTAGATAATACCAATATTCAACAAGTTGCTTAATGTTGAATTACCTTGATATCACATCATACACATTGTTGAAGGTAAATATGTATAAGAATTTATCTAATATTTATTTTATTTTAAAATGCAAGGTGGTAGTCATGCCATTAGTTGAAGGTTCATTCTACCTCATCTCTTCAATCTTGACATTTTTTGGAAATTTATAAAGTTAACTTTAGGGCTAAGCCCTTATGCTAGACTTGTGGGTATTTCTTTCTACCATCCTCACTTTTTTTTTTTAATATTACACTATTTTATTTAAATTAATGAAAATTTAATTAATATATATTCATTTAAAAATTCACAAACAAAAAATAATTAAAAAAAATAAAGAAATTCATGTTTTAAAAATTCTATAATTTAAAATTTATCCATAATTATAAAATATATATTACATTTTCAATTTACCATTAGACACATATTAGATTGTCATATTCCAAACATTACTTATTCTAAGATTTTAATTTACTTTTAAAATTTATTTAATAGTAGTTGTAGTTATAGACGATTATATATAGATTTAAATTATTTAATTTTAATAAAAAATCAATTTACTATAAAATTATTATATTATTTAAAATTTATTTTATTTAAGATATAGTTTATATAATATTATATATATTTTAATTTATCTTTTTTCCAACATATTTATTAGAATAGATATCTTGAATACATCTATAGATTTTTTGTGAGATATCAATTTGAATGTTATTTTATTTACTTAAGATTATCTTAAAATAAATTTATTTACTATAAATGAACACATAATTTTATTACATCTAATTTTTTAAAATTTTATTTGTATTTCCTATTTTTAGCTTGGTTTATTATTTATTTATTCATTATTTTATATCTTCACTAGACTTTCCACTTATAATTTTGTTGCCATCCTTAATAACTTTTGTTAAATTTACATCATAGCTCACCAAAAATAATTAGTTAAAGAAGTTATATTGAAGAAGAATAAAATGTTTTGTTATGGTAAGGGGTTACATGAATCAGTAAATTATAAAAGCTAAGAGGTGAAAGGTTTAGCATATAAACTTGCATTAGCTCATTATAAATTCATGATGCAATTCATACAAAAGTGCATCTATATTTCTAATCATGTTATTCATTAGCAAAGTACTTTTACTTTATATAATTTTGAATGAAGTTGATGTAGAAATAATTATTGGAAAGACTCTAGAGTTTGTGAAATACAACTATATTTGAAATCAATGTCAAATAGATTTAGTATGATATTGATAGTGTTATGTATCTACAAATATTTTAGTGAGTTATGATGTAGACTTAACTTAAGCTACTAAGGAAAACAACTAAATTATAAGGGAGAAATGATAGAATATAACACTACTTTTCTTCAAGTATAAAATTGGATAAAATTAATATATCAAAGTTAATTTTATATGGTAGTAGATTTACTAGTGTTGTTATTTAAGTTCAAAGATTATAAAGTATATTTATATTTCAAATACAAATGCATCAAAATGCTTCTATATCATTAATGAACTTAAGACTTAAGAACATTAAGAACACCATCCTTAATATATAAATTAGCATCCAATAATATGAATATGTTACAAAGGAAACAAATAACACCTTTAAAGAATCTAATTAAATCAACTTCATCTCATTTATAATTAAAAATATATTTGAATAATAGTAATTTTATTACTTATTTAAATTGGTGTACTTGGAATAATCACTCTTATCCCAAGAAGAATTCAACTATATTAGCTCTTTATGGTGCACTCCAAAGGACTCGTGTAAAAACATATTATGTGCCTACTAGCACAAAAATGTGTTCCTACTCATATAAAACTCTGACAAATACAATCTCAAGTGTGCTTGTACCTTGAGTTAGACACTCTTATATGCCACTTAAATCCAATACCCATAATTCACCAAATCACTATTTCCTTTCTTGAGTGTTCTCTATACCTCTTTCCAAGTCTCACATAAATGCTTTATATAAGCTTTAAGGGATGATTTTCAAACAATCACACCCTTTCACAAATACTTTCTTTAATTATTGTTTAATAAATATAGTTATTACTACACTTAAAAAAATCTTTAATATTCTTCCTTAATTTACATTTTTAACCAAAGAAGAATATTATCTTTTATTTTTCTAATTTCTTTTAATGGTTTGATAAATTACTTTTCACTTTAAAATTAAAATTTCAAAACAAATCAAGAGATCACCATATTTATAAAAAAAATGTTAGATATAATAGTTTTTAAATTAAAATATTGATATCAATACATTTTGAATATATATATATATATATATATATATATCCAATTTTTCAAGAATAAATACTTGAAAAACATATCTCTAAATATCTCTCAAACAGATTTAAAAAAATAAATATAATATGAATGATATAAACCGTACATCCATCACCTCATGCTCACTAATTCCAAGTTGTTCCGCAGTAAAACATTAAAAAAAATGTTAATACCAATTACTTGTTGTTTAGTATGTGTTGTGGTAGCTGTTGTTGATCCGTGGTTTGTGTTTTGTTTTTTTGACTAATTTCTATATTTTTTAGACTTAAAAATTTTTGATCCTTATGACTCTATGTGCTAGAAATACAGCACCCTGTAAATACTACTTACCTTATCAAAAACATTAAAAAAAACTGTCACTTTTCTAATTTACAAAATTGTTGCCTCTCTTTTCCCATCATGTGCTTAGCACATTGTAACGTGTGAGTGACGGACGAGTGACTATATATCTTTGGTTGACCTAAAATCTATGGCTTTCTACAGTGAGACAAAAACCCATTATACATTTTTCCTGGAAATTTCGTGACACTAGAAATGGACTTAAATCTACTACGGTCAGACAACGATCCATTATACATTTTTCCTCGAAATTTCGTGACAGCCCGAAATAGACGCGATATAGCCTTGACCTTGTTCTAGGATAGGGAGAACCAGTCTCTTCCCTTCTCTTCCTTCAATGTCCAACTGGTTTTCTTTAAGAGTTTCTGCGCTACCTACAGCAAATAATTCCAACAGTGCAACCAAGACATGCCCCACAAGCCACAGTTCATTCTTGTTGGATGTTGAGAAATGAACAGTAGTCAATGTAATATACGCATCGTTGAAAAATCCGCCTGTGCATTGTAACATTGTCCACAAATATTAATTTTTCGATTTCACCCTATTTCAATGTCCAATTTCACCGCTTAATCCTGCTGCGTCTCCACCGACTAAGCAATACAACCACTTTAATCATCTCCACTGTTTACACAATTCCACCGTTAGTTCTTCAAATGAGTTTGGGTGAACACACAACAGTGAGTTGCAGACAAAAAATTGAATTAGGAGGAGGAGAAAAATTACCAAACACTTTTATTCAAAGTTTTTTTTTTTCTCAAATGAAGCAATTTTTCAATGAAGATGGCACACATATCACCTTCATTGGAAGGACCTTGCGAATAAGTGGATTTATAAATTCTGTGAGTTCAATGAGATTTCTTTTCATGGGATATAATCAAATTTAAACCCATCTTAATTATATGTGACATAGTGGGATGTGGGAAAAAGGATCTAAGATCTAAATCAAACTTTCCCCTACATCACGTTAGACAAGCAACCAAAACTGATCACTTACACTCACTTGGTTACTAACCTCAATGGAAGAGCTAGAACAGTGGATTAGGGTTTTAGTTCTTCTTTAGGGGGAGGGATTGATTGACGTTGATTGATTAAGGATTAATTTGATTTGATTAGGAAAATGTATGTCTAGGTCAACTATGGAGATACATCAAATTGATGAAAATATAGAAAATTGCAGAATTGAAAGACAAAAATTGATATCAGAATAACAGAGTGTAGAGATAGAGGACCCTAACATTTAAATTAGGGCTCAAATTGTTTGGACAAGGGTGCTACCACCATAGTCCAGAGAATTTACATCTCAAAAATCAGTGAACGGATCTCAAAGGGTCCCAATCTATAGGTTCTTCCTTCCTAGACTCAGCTTTCAAACTTTATTTGTTGATGATTAATTCCATTTGCCCTAATTCATTGAAGTAGGAGGCTTGAATTCTTGATTTTTTAACATGTCTTCAATCTTCAACCAAGTCCACTTTAGATCTAGCACTTACACATAAGAGAGGGGAGAAAGGGTATTGGTGTATAGGGTTTTGCTTAAGTCAAACCTTGTTTTGGTGTTTCCACCTCTACAATAGCTACAATGATGTAAAAAGTGCTTACCCTCAGTTGGATAGAGGAAAATTGGATAAAACAAGTGATAAATTTGTTGTTATGTGGCGACTGATCATTCTATACTGTACACTCTTCATGTATCCTCGCGAAATTACTGAAAAAGGGAAAAATCACAAAAAGGGAAAAATCCCCGATTTTGTATAACCCTAATTTATAAAGGGTTTAGGATAGAGTTACAGTATTATAAGAAACAAGCGATTATTCGCGATATTGTAATAGGGTTTTACACTGGTTAATGAAATCATTGGATGGCTGCGGTTTGGTGGATGTAGCCCACATTGGGTGAACCACGTTAAATTCTCTGTGTTATTTTTCTGTGTGTTTTACTTCTGGTTTATTTGATAAAATCTGCATTTAGCTTTTAGATATCTGCCATTGAAATCCTAACAAAATTGACAATTGCTACAACATACCACTTAGATTTTCTTTCCTTAATTGTTTGAAGTCATTGTACTCATCTCATAAAAGGAGAATTTGTTACTTGATTGAAATTCCTACAACTATTAGTACTCACAAATCAAATAAACATAAAACATGAACAAAATCATATATAAAATTGATGCATTGCAAACATAAATCTTGACTCATAAAAGTGCTATAAATTCTTCTTATTCCACTCTTAACTATTTTTTAGGATGCACAAATTGTAATTCTAAAATTGCTAGGATTTCAAATGGTGAAGTAGACTTGTATTTGAAAGAACCTTTGATAATCAAAGATTGAAGGCAAGCACAATGAAGAAAGATTACATAATAGTTGATCCAAATGATAATGAGTACAAGACCTTGGATATATAGGCAAGGATGATGCAATCCACCTATGAAGTGGACTGACAAGTGTCTCAAGATGTAGCACAAATGAGTAGACAAGTGTCCTATCGATAGTGAATGAACCTCAGACCAAACTAAGTATTCTTCCATGACCATCAAGAATCTATGCCATAGTTCTCCCTCTTCGATCCTACAAAGGAATACAAGAAAACCATTTAGTGAGACCTTCGAGGATTAATTTTATACCTCCTAAGGAAAATAACATTTTGTGCAAAAAGATAAAACACTAATGGTTTCCTAACCTTCAATAGCTCCTTTATTTCCTCATACAAAGGAAGAAAAGGGACCAATGTTGGAAAATTCCTCAATTTACCCTTCACAAGTTGAAGCTCATGTGAGACGAAATCGAAGTGAAAAGGAACACAAATGAATAAGTCATGCCATGAATCATCGGCTTGATGAAGATAGAAAATTCTCACTTAATGATCATCTATCCATACAACTCAATTCCAATGAAATACACCCCATTGATCCATCTTCATCATTGTCTGACTCCACTTTGCCACCCTCACCAAACCATAAAGTTGAACCTAATTTATCTCAACCAATGTTTTTAAAAAAGATCTTACATGGATAATAGTTCTTATAATCATGCTAATAGTGCTAGTATGTAGACCATTATGTATATTCTGATACTGAATCAAAAAATAAAATAGATGCACATAATGAAGACCATAATGAATTATCTCTTATATTTTCCAAATCAATGAACCTAGATGGGGGCAACCATGATGATCCTCCTAATGTGAGTGACCCACCATGTGTTGGACTCGGTGCTACTCCTTGTACTGCACTTGCTATAGTTTCTTTAGCTTGTTGTCTGTCTTCTATTTATGATGAGAAAGATTGGGATGCAGATGGTTTTCTATACATTGTCTCACATGTGTAGTGTCTTATGTGTCTTTATGATTTTTATTGCACATAATATGATCTCCTCAATGTGTTTCTTGGAATGTATTGGTGTTTGTTAGTTTCCTTTGGATGAACCTTGTTCTTTTTGGCACAAGGATAAAAAGAAAATGAATCTGTTGTGACATTCCTCTATTTGTATCTTCATTCTTATTTATAGGGTGAATGATTGTTTTTATTCTATTTGTTTCCTTTTGGGAAGGATGTAAAGTGTTGAGGCATTTAGGTCTCTTCCATGTTGACACAAAATCTTTTATGTTATCTTTATGTGCCATTCCTAGATCTTGTGTTCATAGTTCTACAAGTATTTGGGGAATGATGTCAAATCAGAGCATAATCATATTATATATTATCTCTCATCTATATTAAACCCAAATTTGTGGATCCCTCATGTGCTATCTTTGTCTTGTTAATTATATGGCTTTGTTTTGAGGGAAACCCCTACTGCAAGTATGAAGGTGTTGTCATTTATGTCAACAAGAAGTCTAGGGTAAAAGCACAAAGTTGTGTTACACTTTCAACCAACTTATCAACACAACTTAATTTAAGTATTTCTAACTAAAAATCAATTTTGGTCAAACATATGATCTAGTAAGATTCATTCTAGCTAAGTTAGATACTTCCTCAACTTTCTCAAATAAAATTGTTGGCTAAAAAAATATGGAGCAACACTTTCAGTCCAATTTACCAAAAGAATAAAATTATTTGAAAAAATTGAAGTTTCAATAACTCCTACTAACGTAAATATCATTTTTTTGAAAATACAAAAATACCCTTTTGTAGATCCATAAGTTTAGTTTTCAAAAATATTTTTATTTTAATAGTTTAGTTATTATTTATATTTTAAATTTTATTTTTACTAAAATTAGGTTATCAACATAAAATATTAGGTTGATTACTGTGCCCAAGAAAAATACTAAAACTTATTAAAGAAAATTGAAAAATAAATGATGCATTAGATAAAAGAATCTATTTCAAGATGGCATACTTTTTTTCTCCATTTTAAATAAATATTTAATATGAAAGTTGGCGTCCGATAGAAACAATTATTTTTTATTCACGCACAATTTAATATATATTTAAAAATATATATTTATCAAAATTGGAAAAAACATATCCATGCACTAAAGTTTCAAGTTATAAATACACACAAAAAATTTGAAAGAAAAATAAAATAATTTACTATAAAATTTTTGACGTCCCATGCAACTTCATTTTTCAGCATTTTATCAGCAACTAAATTATAGTGTTAATTTATTAAAACTAGTTTAAAATAATTTTTATTGTTTTTTTAAAAATAAAAATAAAAAATATACTAAAAAATACATATTTTACTAGTTTACATCATTTCAAAATTCAAAACATTTATGCCACTTTTTAGTGATTCGAGTTTAGAAGTTGGATCAGTGTTGGCCATTTCCTTTATAAAGTGTGACAAAACTTTGTTCTTTTACCCTCTACTGGCTGGTGTTGTCATTGATGTCAACTATGTGATGAAGATGTCGAAGATATTGAGAAAATCATGAAAAAGAGAAAAACAGGTTGTTGTAGGTTGTGCATGTATAGTTGAGATCTTGAGGAAATTTTGTGAGTACATGGAGCTATTGTTTTGTTGCAAAGTCTGAAGATGAGTTGGAATGAAGTAATGAGTTGAGATGATGTCTTTGGTACTTGGTTTCCAAGCGATTTTGAGAAAATTTGATAAATAGGGTAAACTGTGTTGTGCAAGTGGAAATAGTGTGCTCTAGTATTGTGCTCCACGCTTCTTCTATGTTGATGCTATGCTTATGCAGATCTTACAAGTTATTCAAGGTTTTCTGAGGTTGTTATATTCAGAATTTGGGTTTTTGGATCATTGTACAGTGTGAGATATTTTCACTAGTTTGTGAGCCAGTCTTCCAGTGATGTTGCATGTGGTCCAGAAGAAATGTATTTTATCCATGTTTATTTTCTATTTTTCTTTAGGTTGTGCAAACTTGGGAAGTTAAGTATAATGCTTGTATCTTTCTATAATTAAGATTTTACTTGATTTGGTGTAGTACAAAGTGAGTTTCATTTGTTAGTATGTAAATAAGGGTTACTAGTTGTTCTAAAATGAAGTACTGTAGAATGGAATTTTGTCACCACTAAAGGTTTTAGGACCTAGGGCAACAATCTTCCATACTCCACATTCGAGAACAAAACCTTGAGACTTCAATGCAAAGGAGATTGAAATCTATCAAAGGGAGAGTTCTTGGGGATGACTTATGGATGAAGGGGTTCACCACCAAGTGTAAAACTCAGAAAGAAAAATGTAATTTGATATGCAATCCTACACCAAATGACGTAGAAATGCAAGAAAAAATAAACAAAAAGTTGTGAGATAGAAGGTGTGCACTTGGAAATGTGTTGTAGACTAGAATGAGGACTGAAAATGCTACTAAATCTAGAATTTTGACCTGTTGGGACACTACCACCAAGCTGGGCGACTTAGTCCCAGATCTAGAAAACTTCAATGAAGCCCGTTTCAGCCAAATGGGTATCCAAATCTATAGAAAACTCCAGAAAACATGTACAGTGGGACCAAGTCACCACTGATGGTGACTTAGTCCACTTTGACTTTTTTGAAAGTCCAAAAGTGGAAAAGAAAGCCCCTGGTCTGCACCTTCTGCTCTTCCAAGTATCCAGATCTAAAATTCTTCTTTTTGACATTGTAAGTGATTTTTAGTGAATATTCCTCCCTAGCCAACAAGGAGATTTCCTCAAAAAGCTTTTAACCCTTTCTTCAATGATCTCTAAGTCTTCAAAGCACCTAAATATGTAAACACATAAGGAAAGAGAGAGAAATGTTGAATGTTAGGGTTTGGGGATTTTTCTTGGTCAAACCCCTTTTAGGTAATTAAACCAAAATGATGAATTAAGATAATGATGCATGACAATGAAAGGGGTTAGAAACTTACTATGAATATTGATCTTGAATTTTTGCAGAAATGGTGGAAGAATCTTCCCTTGAATGCTTCTTGATGACTTAGAATCCCAAAACCCTAGCTTGTTTGAGAAGAATGATGAATGAAGAGAGGAGAGAAGATAAGAGAGGAGACAAATAGAAGAATAAGACTTAAGGCCCCGAAATGAATGGAAAAACTCATATTTACACATAATTATGCCCTAATTCCTAAAAATACCACATCATAGGTCGACCTTAGGTCTTAGAAAATAAAAACCCGCTTGAATTTTGAACTTATTTTGATTTTTGAGCCAAATGGGACTAAGTCGCCCCAAGTGGTGACTTGGTCCCACTTAGGAATTTTAAGTGGGTGTCAGAGATTAAATAACATTGAATGATGTTTATCGGGTTTATTCTTAAAAAGACACTTAAATAAGGCCTGTAAGTTTAAAATGGGGCCAATTAAAGTATAAGAAAGGTGTAATTATTGATGAAAAGCCTAGAAAAGTGTGAGAGTTTGTTACAACTCCTTACAACACTTTGAAATAAGGATTGATAAGTGATAACAAGAGGTTATTTAGGTGAAATATATTAAAAGGGTTCTAGAAAAGTATGAAAGTGGGTTACAACACTTCGCAACACTTTTACAAGACACTACCAAATTCTTATTGATTGACAAGGGTTCAAGACCTAATGTGAATGTGTTGGTCACATTACAACATTAAATATAGGAAAAACTAGGCCAAAAGCCACAAGAAAGATCCAAATGAGTGTGAAAATGTCTAAATGATACATTTTCTACATTATATTTAGCCCCCACTTTAGTGAGAGGATGAACTTGCTTCAAACTCGCACTAAAGTAGCCATTCAAGAGGGGTCAAGTCATACCAATGCGTATGGTCTAGGATAAAAAATTTGAAGGATGTGGTCAATCTCCCAAGATCCAAGATCCTAAATCAAACCACCATAAGCACAAAAGGATATGCACAAGGTGAATGATTTGTAACAAAACAAGATACATGATCATGCAATGGCAAGAACTAGAAGGAAGAGAAGAACGGAAGTAAAAATGTGGATGAAGATTCGATTGTTTGTCCAACACATTATGGATCAGATCTAGGCTATTTGTCCAAAAATGCATACTCACTCTGAGACAACGAAACTCTTGGCTGTCCACCAGGTGAGAAGTCCAAGAAGGTGAGAAATATACATTCATGGGGTAAGTGCAAGAATTTGGGTCCACGAAGAGGGAAAGTTTTGGCCGAAAAAAAATTTCTCGCACAAAACGCATACGCGTTATGTATCGCATATGCGATCCTAAATCAGTAACACATACGCATTACGGTTCAGGGATACGAACCTAAAATGCATACGTATTCATAACGCGTACGCGTTTCTAAAAACTATTTAATTTTTTAAATAAGCGACTGTGAAAGTCATTATCACAGTCGAGTTCAGTGTGCCAAGAGAAGGAGAAGTAGATCGCGTAAGCATTTTGGATGACCAGAATCTACCAAATTTTCACTCTCACCTCCTCCCGTTGACACACCTGACCTCAACAACCTCCAGGTTGGTTGAATTCTACAATATTTTTGCATTATAATTGCTATTTAGTTATTTTTGTTTTATAATTGCTATTTAGTTATTTTTGTTTAGTTTGTTTTAATTTAATATTTAATAGTTTTTAAACTGCATTTAATTAACTAAAAACATCAATGAAACAAACAACATAAAATTTTAAATCAAAAACCTAAATTCAACACATTTAGTTTTGAAATTTGAAACCCTAAACTATAGGTTCTAAAAAACTAATTTACTTAGACCGTTAATCCTTGGACCTAAACGCTAGAAAACGTAACGTAAACTAAAACCCTAGAAAACGTAAACTAAAACCCTAGAGAACGTAAACTAAAACCCTAGAGAACGTAACGTAAACTAAAACCCTAGAAAATGTAATGTAAACTAAAACCCTAGAAAATGTAACGTAAACTAAAACCCTAGAAAACATAAACTAAAACCCTATTAGTAGGTTAAAATTAGGTTAAATCTAGGGTACAATTAGGGCTTGGCTTAAAATTTAATATATATTATATAGTTAGATTTCAAAATTACAATTAGGGTTATGATTAGGTTTACTTGTTTAATATTAAATAATTCAATTACCTGCATCTAGGGTTAAAATTCATTCTAGGGTTAGGGTTCGAAGATAAATATTCGGGTAAGGGTTGAGGTTAGGGTTTGTATTCAACTAGGTTTAGAGTTAGGGTTATATTTTTATTAGGGTTAGGGTTAGGATTATGAAATTATGAATTAAAATTTAAGATGCAGGTTAGGGTTGGAGTTAGAATTACCCCGTCAATCGATGTAGGGTTCTAGGGTTGGGGTAAAAATTAAATTAAGAGTCTAGGGTTAAATGGTCATAATTTTGGTGAGAGTTAAACATTCAATCAATATTTAATTAGGTTTATGATTAAAAAATTTATATGCATTTAGGGTTAGTGTTCAACTAAGGTTATGATACCCGATTTAATTACAATTAGGGTTGGAGTTCAAGTTAGAATACATTAGGGTTCAAGTTATAATTAGGGTCTATGGTTCAAGTTATAATTAGCCCGTCTATGGTTCAAGTTAGAATTAGTGTGATAAAAATTCTAATATAAGGCAACATATCCCTAGATGAAATCATATTTAAAAAAATTCTTCATCTATATCGATTAAATTTTTTATCTTAAACTTGAAAAATAAATCTATTAGCAATGTCTTCTTGAACTGAATTCTCCAATTTTGCATCTCTAACAATTGTTTTTCTAATATATTATTTAACATGTTCTTGTTCAACTTGTTCTTCTATGTGTTCTTGAATTTTGTCTTAAACATATTCAAGTTGTTTATATGAACATATTCAATATGTTCAACTTGTTCTTAAACTACAAGCCAACTTAAGAAGATGCAACGAATTCATTTACAAATACATATGCACACATGCATACAATTTAAATCAATATATTAAAAAATCCTTCAAAAAAATATATCATGTGCACATATATTGGGCCCATTACACCCTAAATCATGTAGAATTTCCCTCAATTTTTTTATGATGTTTGTAAAGGTTGTTCTATTCTAGGGTTTTGTTGTCATTAAAATCCATTTACTCTAGTAGTTTTTTAGTTTTGAAACTATGTATTTGAGCCAATATCCCCGTACTTAGGTACCTAAGGTTTTTGTTGGTTTCATAAGGATTTAAAAATCATGAATACTAGTGGAACTTTTTAAAACACATAGGGTTTTAGTCTTATTTCTTCAATTTTTGTTTCTCACAATCTTAGTTTTCAAAGAGTTTATTTACAAACTTATATAACAATGGGGTCTTTAGGTGTGATCAACAAAGTTTATTTTTAGTAGAGATAATTGTGAGGTATCACAAGACAATGCATTTCCCTCAATTTGTTATAACAACCATAGACTTTTAGTCATAACATATTGAATTTTCATTTCCTTCACTCTTGATTCAACATAATCTAGGTCGATTGTTACCATTTTGTCAAAGGGGGTCCTAGAACATCAACTTATAGATTTTGCTTCATTATTATTACTCAAAATTTGAAAAAATAAAGAAATTAAAATGTATAACTCTAAATTCTATAATTGGTGAAGGATTGGGTTGCAAACTTTCTTGGATTTGACCCTACCAAATTGGTAGTTTGGATTCCTTTTTTTTTTGCATAATTATTACTTTTAATCACTATAATTTTAATTTATTTGCATCCTTTAAGTTTCATGTAGTATACTATTGTTTAATAATTTATTATTAAAATAATATTTAATTCTCATACCTTTTATGTCTCTCATATGAACAATATTTTGTGTTCTATGGTAACTCCTATTATCATTTCCCCTTTTCAAATACCATGATTCCTATGTTTCTATTATTATATGTTTAAATGTATCCTTATAACCAATTTTTTTAATTTCTAGATCTTAATGGTTATTACATTATTCTAATATACATATATAACTTTCAAAATCCTCAAATCTTGAAATAGATGTCTACAACCTTATATGTATACATCACATGAGCCATATAATCCTATCTATCAACCCTAAACCATAAAACCTAGATATCTTTCAGACTATATGTAAACTCCAAACCATACATAGTCACATATCATTAATCAAGAAAACCCTAGACAATAAACCCTACATTCTAAAATATGAACACAAACCCTTACCCAAAACTCAAATTGTAAACCACAAATTTGAAAATTTCAAAACTTGTACAAACTTAAATTATAAACTTTAATGTGTACATGCTATGGATTTTTAATGAACATTATGTATTTTTTAATGATAAATCGAATGGTCTTCAAATGAATTTCATTTTGGATTTGTGCACGTTCAATGTGATTTTTAAATAGTTCTTTCAAATTGTCTGCATTATTTAATTAGTTTGTTGATATATATTTTTTAATTGTTTAACATGTGCAGTTGCCATTTGGTTGTACATTCACATGGATCCACTATTTAGCATTGAGGATTTTATGCCTGAACCACATATTCTTGTAGATCCCATAGATCCAAACCCACCACCACAAGAAAACCCCATTCCTCCAAACCCTCCACCTCCTAACCCCCCACCCCCTATAGTAGACTAGGATTAGTTGAGAGAGAGCATTAGGGAAAATCTTATGGTCATTCAAGAAAATATAGATCTGATAAAAAATGAGCCTAGAATTTCCCCCCATCTCTTACGGTTTGCATCTACGATGCAAACTATTGCCGATTCTGTTTGATCTATTGATGCGGACCTAGATAGGTTCCATCAATGGAGAGACAAGAGGAGACAATTCTATGTAGATGGATTGTCTTATAAAGAAATTAATGACCTTAAAATTACCAAAGAAGCCCTGTGCCAGTATTTTTTTAACCCCCAAACTAGCCAACCAATTCCACCCACCAAAAAATGAATTTCAATTTTATGGTGTAGGCACCCCTTGATAGCTGCACATTTTTGGGATAGATGGTGGATGGTGTTTGATACTCCACCACATGGCAATTCTGAGGTGCCCCTATACTTTTTGAGAAAGTTATGGGCAGAGTTTGAGTTGGGTTTAAAACCCAACTATTTTGATATGAGGTCATTTCAGGGAGCTGGGCGTGGCATGCCCCAACATAGATTAGGAGCACGTGTTGATCCTCAACGACGTGCTCCAATTGCTCCTATTGTTCCTCCTGCTTCTCCTGGTGTTCCTGCTGCATTTCAGCAGCAAACCATGCTATCGACATTAGGAGCATTGAGTTCACTTTCAGGACATCTCACTCATCAGACTTCACACGCGGCGGCTGAAGTGGTCAATAGAGAGCATGGAGGCTCCAGCAATAGGAATACTCAGGCATCCACTTCAGGTGACCCACCTGCGTCTGAGACAGAGTCATTTATGGATTTACTATATTCTGAGCATCATCTTACACAGGTATGTTCATCTTTTGAACTTAATTTTTTTTTTTGGAATGTGCAAAATTCATGTTTAAATAATAACATCAAATTATATATATAATACAATATTAATTCAATAAGTGTTTGGTGTAGACGCATGATCAGACAATGCCTGAAACTCAAAATGATCATGTCTATATGTCGAGTGTTGTAGATATGGGCTCACCTTTTGGTCAGGTACTTAAACCAATATATATTAAATTTAGTTTGTGTGGATATATATATCTAATTTATTTTGAATGTTTACACATGATGTGTGATTGATATATATTATATCTAGATGCAGGGAGGTCAGATGAGCATGCCTAGTGCTGACCAAGCACAAGTTGTGGTGAGCGCTCCCGAGTCATCATTAGCTCAGGTGCATTCTTTCAAAAAGTTTTTTAAGTTTGAATTAAATACACATCATAGATCTAATTTAATTTTTACATTTACATACACATGCGTGAATGATCTATACAAATTGTTGTACATATATATGCAGGCATTTCATGGGACACCCATTGCAGGTGCACCTAAGACATCATCAACATTTATGCATGGGCAATCTCAGGTGTGTGATCTTGAGGTCATATCATTTAAGGTTGTAAACTTTACTAAATATCCTAAACAATTTTTATGGATCTTTTAAATATATATATATATATATATATATATATATATATATATATTCGAGGTTTTAACATATTGATTGCTTTATATGAATATGCAGGATATAGTAGATCAGGCATTTGGATCTTCTCAAGTGATAGTTATGCTACCTGTTGAATAAAATGTTCCAGTAGATCCACATGATCATATGGTAAATTATTCATGTCTTAAAAATCATTTTTATTGTATTTACTAGATATTTAATTAATTAATTTTTTTATCCAAAAGTTTATATTTTAAGGTTTAAATATGTTTAATTATATCAAAATTTATAAATAAATTTAAATCTAATTTCAAGTTACTTGTACTCTCTTACAGCATGATGCAAGTACATCTAATCGACTTGGAACAAAGAGGAGACTTGAATTGACTGATCAGCCTGATAGTTAAATGGTTTTAAATTTTAAATAGACCAGACATCTCTAGTTTTATTTAAACTTTTATGTGTTGGACTTGACATCTACATATTTTTGTTTATTTATATTAGATGACTTTAATGTGATGATTATATATATGTAGTCAATTATGATCATGTTATGTTCATTTTGATGATTATATGCACTCATATGTATATGTAGATCTAGATATTTTATCTAATTTTCAAGTAATACATGCACTAGATATAAATTCTTATCTCTACAATCAAATTTCATAAATATATAATTTATCACATGGTTAAAGGTGATAAATTTAAATATTCCTTAAATAGTTTAGATTATATTCATAATAAATTAAGAGCTCACGTAATTTTAACTATTTACCAATTCTAGAAAATATTTGAACAATTATATGAAATGTATAATCTATAAAATTGGAATGAGATTTTTAAAATGTTACTAATAAGTTAATTGAAAATCATACAACTATACAACATGATGAAACATATATGTGTGCACATGTATATCCAATTATTTAGCTTATCAATTTTTACGTGAAGACCAAAAATTGATATTTACATAGTCTCTTGATAAAATAATTTTTTAGTGACAATCGCATAGTAGACCGACTTGATGAGAACCTGCAAAAATAATTAATGTAAACTGTAAGTAGTTCTATAATTTTTTTGATTCATTTAAGTAAATATATAGTAAAAGTTACAAAATTGGATCTTATAAATTTCATAAAAATTCAAATGATGTTTTCCATAGGATGGATGAATGGGATGCATGTCATGAACCCTAAGGTATGGCTTAATGGGTCCTATGAGAATGGATTAAGGGGAATTATGCGAGTGACTTAAGGGATGCAAGATTGTGGAATAAGGGTACATGTAAGAGGATATGACTTAAGGGTCCTATAAAGGGATGTCTTAAGGGGATGCAAGAGGATATGACTTAAGGGTCCTAAACCCTAAACCCTAAACCCTAAACCACGTGACCTAAATCCTAGGAGATCAACCCTAAACCATTAATCCATATAAATTTGTTATTCTAAGCATCACATGAATCCTAGAAACCCTAAACCCTAAACCACGTGACCTAAACCCTAGGAGATCAACCCTAAACCATTAATCCATATAAATTTGTTATTCTAAGCATCACATGAACCCTAGAAACCCTAAACCCTAAACCACGTGACCTAAACCCTAGGAGATCAACCCTAAACCATTAATCCATATAAATTTGTTATTCTAAGCATCACATGAACCCTAGAAACCCTAAACCTAAACCATGTGACCTAAATCCTAGGAGATCAACCCTAAACCATTAATCCATATAAATTTGTTATTCTAAGCATCACATGAACCCTAGAAACCCTAAACCCTAAACCACATGACCTAAATCCTAGGAGATCAACCCTAAACCATTAATCCATATAAATTTGTTATTCTAAGCATCTCATGAACCCTAGAAACCCTAAACCCTAAACCATGTGACCTAAGGGGATGGCTTAAGGGGATGTCTTAAGGGGTGTTGAGAGAGTGACTTAAGGGGATGCAAGAGGATGGATTAAGGATAGATATACAAGGATATGGATTAAGGGGTCCTAATAGAATGAATTAAGGGGAATTAATAGAGAGACTTAAAGGGGATGCAAGCGGATGGATTAATGGCACATACGAGGATGGCTTAAGGGGATATGAAATAAATTATAAACTTTTTATAAAATGACAATGAGTTAAATTTAGTTTTATATTTATATTCTCAACTAAATGTATCTACAACTATATATAGTTACCTGTCTCTAGATTCAAATTCCATTGTAATAAGAGTGCATCTCCTCTCTTTTTTGTAAAACATCTAGTATCAAGGGAGACCTGAAATAAAAAATGATATAAAACTTTAATAAGGAAATGAATTTAAAGACAAATATATATATCAATTAAATATATACATACAACTAGATATACTTACCAATATTTATTTACTCTGTTGTACCATCCACATCCTCTCTCTTTTGTAATGCATCTATGATTGTCTCATGATCATCCATTGAAAGTGTCCATAAAACTTTATTAGCAGGCCTCCCGTGATATCTAACTAGTTTTATATTGGTTGCCAAAATCAAATGTGAATAATGTATAATCTTCTTGTGTCTTTCATAATCTTCAAATGTAGGCAAGCCATTCTTTATTATCAAATATTTTCGAAGCGAGGTGTCAACAACAACGACTGAACCAGTTGGATACTCAAAGTTATCATCATCCACTCTAGGATGTACCAACTTATATTTTCTCTCAACACATCTAGCCAACTAGTACTCTATCTCTTCTTCATTCCCCTCAGGTGCAAAAACAACATACACATGTCCTACAAAAATAGATAAAAAATTCAATAAAGAGCATAACTTATATTTAATTCATGTATATAAACATTCATACATATAAAATTCATCTCAATAAATAATGTACCTTCTTGTACAAGATCAGAAACATGATCATAATCATCTGATGCGAATTCTTGATTATCTTCAATTATTGTTCCATGTTGAACATGTGTCGATGTAGGTGTTAAGGCTCTTTGTTGCCATTGTTCAATCCATTCCATATTTTCACAAGCCTCCCAGTCACCTACAATACAAAATTGACAAAATCATGCCAACTCCCTTGTCCATATTGTCCATGTGTTTGCATTCGAACTCTTAAATGAATGCCATTTTGCAGATCCATTAATTGTTTCATAGTCTTGTTGAGAACAAATATCATTTTCTTCAACTAACCAAAAGAAGCGGTGAATTATTGAGCTCTCACTTACTCTTGTAGATAATTTGGTATTGCACCAATCTACAATTGCACGTGCATCTCTAAATTTTGCAGCATCCTCAAATTTTAGTTGCTCTCTAGCAAGAGTTCTTTTCACACATGCACCTACTCCATCGTGTTCTCCCTTACCATGACTGGCTTCAAAAAAACTCCATATGTGCTAGATATTATTTTCCTTATGAACTCTACATAACCAATAAAACATCCTAGCATTTTTGAATTGACCCGTGCAATTATCTGACCATATGAGATGTTCTAGCAATTGAATTCCTCTTTCTTTTAAATTTTTGTAAAATATATCAAAACAATATTTAACAAACTCAGATGAATGTAATCGATTATCACTTACATAAAAATGGTACTCTCTCAAAAATTTTCTATTATCTTCTCTACTATCATCTGCATGTCTATAAACAATATGAACAAAAATAGATACTTGCATTGAATTATAATACTGTGATTGAATTTCTTCTTGTGGAGCAAGAGTATAATTTTAAGCAAAATCAACAACTGACAATATAGTTCCAATTGGGAATGTGTTTTTACATAAACGAAATTGATTATCAAGCCAATGAGCATACTGAGAATGTTGAACATATTTGGGTACAATCTTATCTTTAAATTCTTTAATAAATGCATGCACATTATTTTTTTCCATAATTAGCTCACAACATTTTCCAGTTTTTCCATCTTTTAAAGAACACTCAACATTTTAAAATCTTTTTACATCTACTAATTGTTGTCCAAATTCATTTAAACTACTTTCATGCATACAGTCACCTAATAATGAAAAGTTAGCACATCTATCACATTCTCTAGAAATACATGATTTTAAATAAAATAAGTTTCCGTTAGAGGGTTCACAAAACAAACCTGATATAAAATCTTTGATTCTTTCAGGTGGCATATTAGTACCACAAATGTCCTGCATAATTTGGTTAACATGCAAAGTGCATCATATATATCGAAAACTATCATAATAATAAAGAAATTGTACACGAGTCTTACAACAACAAGAGATTCATTGCTTATTAATTCTAACATACCAAGGTTTACACTTTTTGAATGATCTTTGGCTTATTTTAATATTCAATGGTAAGATTGAAGCATCTAATTTTTTTTTTATATAATTCAGTTTGAGTCATATCTAAGAGATGCTTTGGATGAGGTACATGAATTTTGGAACCCACCCTTAATTTTAAGACATCTCTAATGTTAGGTGATACTCCTGTATTATCATGCCAAAATTTATCGATTAAAGATTTAATTTCATTAGTTAATTTCATTTTTGATCTTGGGAGTCTACCACTAAAACTCCAACATTGATTAATTGGATCCTTTTCAATACTTTCTCTTCTTTTAGCAGCTCTAATCAAAGTTTTGGGATTTACTTTTATACATTTACTAATCTTACTTAACATTCTTTTTTTTGAAATTGCTTTATCAACTAAAGCAGTTGTTATTGCACGACGAGCCGCATTTTTATCTTCAGATCGACTTTTCTTACCTATAAAATCAATAGCATTAGCAACACTAGAAATGACTTGTTCTACTGAATCATCTTTCTTTTTTGGTTTTACAAAAATACATAATTTTTTCATCACTTTTCTCATTTTCCACATTCTCATCAATTGCACCATGAGTTGACATTGGAATCCTAATTTCTTTCTATAAAAAAACATTTTATATATTTTATTTCCATAAGTTCTAATTTGTCTCCAAGAAACTTTACCACGAAGGTTATCTAACACATCTTTTTCAATTGTAAAAAAAACATTTTCACCTTCATCCATACAAGGGGTTTCATTTTCATTCACACAAGGGGTTCCATTTTCATTTTCAAATGTAAAAAAGATTTCATTCTCATTTTCATCAATATGAGGGATTTGATTAGCATTTGCATTCTCATAAGATATATTTTCATCATTTTTTTGTTTTTGCATTCTTTCAACCCTATAATTATTGATATCATCAATGGTGTATCTAGCTTCATCTAAACAAGCAAAATCAATATTATCAAGACTTGGGTTTGAAAGAATACCTGGAGAGATTGTTTGAATAGGTGCATTTTCCATATCATTGGGAGGTGGATTTGAAGACATACCCGAAGTTGTCTGCATATGTACTATTTCCATATCATTCAAAGTTGTAGTTGAAGACATAGTTGAGTTTCTCTCCATAATTGTATTTTCTTCTGTATTCACCATCTCCACATTTGCATCATCTACATTCATTTCATCATTCATGACTTTCTCTTCAAAATTCATTGAAGTAGATGCTTCCAAATTTTTCATTTGATGAATTCTTTCTCTTCTATCCTTTTGTCTTTTTGCCTCCATATCTTTATTTGCTTGAATTTCTTCGAGTGTCATTGACATTCTACACTTTTTTCTTTGTCTTTGTTTTGATCCCATGGTTACAAAACCCTTTTTGATGAAAAAACAAATGATTTACTTGTAACCAATTTTCAAAGTTTTATCTCCTTCAAATATTCAAATAACACTTTGTACTATGACGATCCTTACTTCTTTGAACTTTGAAGTACACAAAAATATCATGAATACATCCAAAAACTCTTTTTTTTGAATCTTCTTGTAAATTATTCTTGTACTTGATTCCACTTCAAAAAATTCAACCTGCACTTGACTTTTCAACCAATTTGCAATAGAATATGCCCTGCACAAGACAAATTTGCAATAAAAAATGCAGAAAATCGAGCTTGCGGGCCGTACTGCAAAAAAAGAATGTTGTAGGAAAAATGTATTGTATCAGAAAATGTCAAATCAGGATAAATAGATATATCAGAAATGCATACACATTCTTAAAAAGGAATGCATATGCGTTTCATAACGCGTACGCGTTACCTTTACCCAACGGGTAAAAAAGTAACGCGTATGCGTTATGAAACGCGTATGCGTTATGGAACACGTATGCGTTTTGTTTCAATAACGCGTATGCGTTATTAAAAAAATTGTTTCCCAACCCACCTGCAGACTTGGTTTTAGGTTCAGGAAAGCTTTGGCAATCTGAGCCTTAGCCTTTGACCTGCAACAAAAAAACTAAGGTAGATTGAAGAAGAATGTTCAACTTTGACAATATGGTTGATGATTTTTTTTTCTGAATCAATCTATAAAATTAAAACCCATTACAGAACATGATGTCTAGTTTTTATATATATAATTTTTATTAAGATTGGATTATATTTTCTATTTTTTAATTAATTTCAAAGCAAACTAGTCATTAAACTTGAAATATCAAACTTTTTTTGGTTAAATTTTTTAGAAAAAAAATTATATGACATCAATCTTTAGACAATTCTTTACACAATGAAAAAAAAAAAAACTCAAAAAATGTTTAGTTTAGGTCAAATTATGCTGTCCATACACATTGATTTTTAAAAACAACAATTAAGGACAATAGAAATTAAATAAAAAAAAAAATATTCAACAAAAAATTACAAAAAAAATTCCTCATCAATCTTCATGTTGTTAGCTCTCTTTCCCCAAAAGCAATTAGTAAAATACTTTTATTTGATTCAAAAAGTGTTGTCCGTACACGTGCATGGTATGGTAAAAAAAAGGGACTTTTAAAAAGTGGTTTTTATAGATCTCTATCAAAATTTAGTTTCTACAATCTGGGTATTTGAATAATTTACATATTTATAAACTAGATTCAAATCTCTAAATTTCATATTACTGAATTTTTTAAAAATTCATTGTGTAAGTGCCTCAAATTTTCAGTCCAAGTGTGACAAATTCTGAAAAACAGCAAAAACACTTCCACTTTTTGAGCTTTTTGTGGACCCAACTTCTTGCATCAGCCCCATGGCTGGTATGCACTCACACACACACAAGTGGTTATGGGGAAAGTCATGCCACTGGTTGGGCTTCCCACTTAACCATACCAAAGTTATACCTCTTGATAACTTTAATAAGGTGCCACAAAAGAAAATGACATTTGTAAATGAATTTTGAAATGTAGAAATGGTGTAAGTAATGATAATAGGGATTTTACTTAGTTCATGTAATATATCACCTTAGGGAATGTCATGCCTAATGTCTCCAAGAGAGGAAAATTAAAAAAGGTCTCATCTTGTTTCCAAGAGAGGACAAGTGCAATGTCTCATCCTGAGCAACATTGTACCTAATATTTCCAAGAGAAGGAATAATAAGGAAAAGAAAATTGCACAATGAAATGTGAGTGTCAGTGTATGCCCCCACTTTAAAGTAGTTGCTAACTCCATTACGATGAGAAATTTCTTTAAAGTAGAAGAAGACATGAGAGCTTATTCAAAAATCCCTATGCCAAGTCATATGTTTCCTATGAGCTATAGCATGAAAAGGTAGTATGTCACATGCGAGCCAACTTAAGGCATGCCGTCCACATCCCAAGATTTCTCTTATATGTTCATGAAAGGTTAATGAATAGACAAAAGAGGAAACAACATGTGACATACAAGGACAAGGCTACCTAACCCCTTGCCTCCACTTAGTGTAGGAAAATGATGAGTTGAAATGATTGATGAAATGTATGGTAGAGTGAAAATCGGTATCAACTAGAGGAATGAGGTGCCCCCACATAAGGGAGAGAAGCAAACTCCTTAAGATGTTGTATTTTACTACTCAAGGCCTTACATTCATTATTAGAATGACCATGAACTCTATGATAGGTGCAAAAGGAATTCTGGTAATAGAATTTCTTGCGAGTTCGTGGTAGAAGGGTTATCAGGTGATCTTGGAGGAGTGTCGACAAGATACCCCCATGATCAATGGTAGGTGTTCCTCTATCGTGTGACAAAGATATCTCTTTCTTAGTACAAGGTGTCATACCTACACAAGGCTCTATAGATTGTGATATTTTGTACTCTCCTTTAGAGGAGTGTGTAAAATTCAAATCATTCATGTTTTGTGAGATGAAATTGTCGTTAAGCGAAGATTTATTTATGTGTTTCAATTAGTGCAAAGAATCATTTTTGAGACCACTGAGGTCTATCAGCTCAAGATGTTTTATAGCTAGCTTAGGATAATTTTTTGTGATGGTATTGATGTGAGGTGAAGGTTTGGTGATTTTGATCAAGGGAAAATAACCAAGACCATGAGTCGTTGTTTTTGTGTTACGCTAGATATAGGGTTGTAGATACCTTGTTCTCTAGCACCACATTCTTTTCCACTATAACCAAGTTGTTTCATAAGTTCATAAAAAAATTTCATTGCTTTTGGATATAGTGGTTGTTCGTTGTTTTCTTCTTTATCTAAAGTAGCTGAGGTGGATGCTTGCGAAGGATCTGCCAAGCCTTGTGTTGACAAGACTGCTTTTCCCTTTTTAGAGTCTTTTTTTATGATCTTGTTGTGTTGCCAAAAAGTGTAGCCTTTGATACTTTTCGCTTATTTGGGCCCTTACCTATGGATTTTGGAGCTTTTCAACCTCTTTTTACCCCTTTTCAAGCCTTGTGCCAAGGTGTTGTATATTTTTTTCACACTTTCCTAAGCTTTTCATCACCAAATTAACCCTTTCTTATGCTATAATGACCCCTTAATGCACATACATGCCTTACTTCAGTATGTTTTGTGAGACAATCTTGACAAGTATCATTAATCATATTTTAATTCCTAACCACCACTTGAAAATGCCCAGGTGGACTAGTTCGCCACCTTGGGTGACCTAGTCCCATGTGGCTTAAAAATCAAATTTAACTTAAATTTCTTTTAGTATTTTATCTCTAAAACCCTAAAGTCGGCCTATATAGTGTTATTTCAGGGAAATTAGGGAATAAATTCTATAAATAAGGGTTTTTACCACTCATTTTGTATCTACTAAGTCTCTTTTTTCACCCCTCACTCAATCTTCTCAAGCACTCATCCACCAAACTTTTCAAGCAAGCTAGGGTTTCTGAATACTAAGGCATCAAGACATCTCTCCAAGACATTCAAGGGCTAAATATTTCCCGCAACTCAATATATCTCATCATGACAAGGTATTAATTCCATCTACTTTACATTTATTCATCATTACATTATTTCATCATTTGATTTGATTATCTAAACTCTAACAATCAACATTTCTTCTTCCTTCTTTGTGTGTTTGCAGATTTAGGTATCTTGGAAGCTTAAAAATCATTCAAGAGTGGCTTGGAGGCTTGTTTAGGGAATATCCTTGTTGGTTAGGTTAAGAATCTACATAGAAAGACACCTACAGGTCAGGAATCAAAGTTTTAAATCTAGGTACCTCAAGAAGCAAAAAGTTGCAACCAAGACCTCCAGATTCCACTTTCATACTTCCTGAAAGGCTGAAAGGGACTAGGTCACCATTAGTGGTGACCTAGTAACACCATACATGCATTTTTGGGTTTTTTTGTAGATTTGAGTACCCTTTTGGCATAAATGGCTTATGACAGATTTTCACAAAAAAAAGGACTAGGTCACCCAGAATGGCGTAAATATCCCAATGGACCTTTGCATCAGATTCTTCAGGTTTCTAGACCTCCAATCCATCCCTCTTTACCCTCTAGGTGCACACCTTTAATTTCATAAGCTTCTGTAACAATTTACATTTCTTAGTTCATTTGCATATCATAGTGTGTTTTCCAGCACTTTGCATTTCTTAAGCTTTTACATTAATAGTTAGCTTTCATCTTTTATTTATAGAATTTAGGGAATTCCACACACATCAATTTAAGCCTGTAACCCCCTTTGAATGAACTCAACCAAAAAACATATCATTAAGTGGAAAGAGAGCCATTCTTCCAACCTTAGCTTCTAGGTGAAAAACCCTAGAAGCTCATTGGGGAATCCTCTTTCCCTATTGCATATATTTTTTGGTGGTTCATTTTGGTGAACCGAACATCATTGCACCCTTCCTTTCTAGTTTAGAGTCCTTCATTGTCCTAGGATTAAGTTGAATTTCATGTTGCATTAATTAAGTTGAATTCTAGGGTTTAAAATTTGCATTAGTGAAAGTGCATATAGGTTGCATCTTAAAACATTATTTTTTTTGAAAATTTTCATTTTCATGGTAGGTATGCATTAACCCATATAGAAACCACCTGTAGCCATCAAAATATTTTGTAAAATCTCAAAAAAATCACCAAGAGGGCTAAGTCGCCACTCTGGGTGACCTAGTCCCTTCAGGCCTCTGAAATTATCCTTTACAGAGCTAAAAACTCTTTTTTTATTCTATTTTGTGTCATTACCTATCTGTATCATTGGGTTGTGTTTCTATAGCATACATTTCAATAAATCTAGCATAAATTAGCTCATTTCATGCATTGTAAATTTTCAATTTTATATTTACAACATGTCATTTTCAAATCATTGCATAGCGTAATCAGTAATTTACCTTCTTTGAAATCTGAAAATTACATTGCATTCTCTCTATTTATAGTGCATTTTAAGTTTACATATATTTTGTTATATTTTAAATAGCATTCATGTTACTTGTGTATAGTATTAGACTTTTGTAATCTTCATTTTCTGCATTAGTTCCTAGCTCAAATAATCAGACTCTTTACAAAATGAAAAAACAATATTAACAACATCACATGCACCCACTCAAAAACTTAGAGATAGTGAGCCCTTTAGTTGTGATGACTTGGACATGTTAGATGATGCCCTTTATGACTTCATCTCTTCTAGCTCATCCACTAAAGCTTTCACCAATGAGGATACAAACATTGATAATCATGATAATTATAATTGTTCTTCTCCTAATATCTCTCCAATTGGTGACAAAGATATCTTAGTGAAAGAAGACACAACCATTGATGGTCATGATGGCATTGTTTTTCTTCCTCATCCTCCTTCCCCTTTGCAAAACACTAAACAACAAGAAAATGAAAAAATAATCCCCTTACCTAGTCTCTATAACCATTACCCTCAAAATTTCCCTTCTTCTAATATCCCTCCTTGATGCAAAGAGGATATGTTGGTATTATAAGATGTACCAATTACAATTCATGAGACTCTTGACTCTCCCTCCCCTCATGCTCCCACCCTTTGGGATAACCTATTTGAAAATCATGATGGTCCTTCCCTTGATACCTCTCCTACCTGTGATGAATCTAGCTCTCCTAGTAACGTAGATAGTATGGAACAAGTGAAAGAGACCATCGACAATCAAATAGAACACTCTTATCATACTCCCATCATTGATCATTCCTTAAATAATATTATTCCATTACAAGAAGATGCATAGCCCATGTTAGACTCTCTTTCTTTTGGGGATGTTAATATTATTTAACCTCAACTCATCCTTTATCCTCCTACAAATAAACCTAAACCTGAACTAGTACTCTACCCACCTTAGCCTAATGCATTGCAACAACTAAGGAATAATACCATTTCTCATACATATTACACTAGAAAAAATATGTGCCCACCCCAACCAATGTCAACACCCTCACCTTTACCTTCACCCCCTCCTATTCTTCTTACTACTCTTCGCTTAAATTCAATCCTTAGGGAGTATGACCTTGTTGATCAACTAAGGAATACTCCCGCTAAAATATCTTTATGGGACCTTATTCAAGCCTCCCCCACTATCACAACATGATGCATGAAGCTTGACAACAAATTCTTGTCCCTTCTAATGTGCAAACACATGATATAGTAGCTATGATTCAAGGCTTAAATGCTGACATTGTTTTCTACCAAAGTGAGCTCCCTCCGTTGGATGTGGAAAAAAAGATGAAGCCATCATGATCATATCTCAATACAAATGCATAGGGATCAAGTGAACCCTTTTTGATAATGGTTCTATAGTTAATGTGTGTAGTGTCAATCTCTTGGATATGCTCCATATTGATAAATCAACTGTTCAACCCACCTCCTTATCTATTAGTGGATTTGATAGTGTAGGAAAAAAGTTGCTTGGTGTAATCACTTTGCCTCTTTTAGTTGGAATTGACACATTAGACACATTAATTCATGTTTTGCCTCATGATATTTCATATAACCTCATTTTAGATAGGAAGTGGATTCATGCAATGAATGGAGTGCCTTCCACTCTTCATCATAAGATGAAGTACATCTACAACAATAAAGTGTATAGGCTTGATGTAAACCCTAAGCCATTTAGTGTATTACAACTTGGGGAAAAAAAATCCAAACCCTTCACCACTTCAACACCTACTAAACTAGTTGAGCCCGTACAACCAAAGTCCTTAGATGATGATTGGGGTTCCTTAGACTTCACACTTCCTTTGCTAGGAGAATCCAAGATCACCAACAAAGACTCTAAAGAGGGAAACATAGTTTTGTCTACACAAGACTCGACTGATCCTTCAAAATAATTCCCCTCAACTAGTATAGCCACCAATGCAAACAATGAACTGTTACCCAATCCAAAAAACCTGAAAAAGCTTTATGGAAAAGGTTATGAGCTCATGAAATGTTTTTTCTATAGTGGAGAAGGTTGTGGTGCTAATGAACAAGGCATCCACACCCCTATAGAGCCTATTAAGCTATCATCACAGCATGGTCTTGGTTATTGTCCTCTAATCTAAATCACCAAGCCTTCACCTCCCATCAACACGATTTCAAATAACCCTTCTCAACCAACCTTAGAAAGTGATCCTTTGCATCCAACAAAGCAGTCTTTACTTAAAGCCAATTTCATCTCATAACCCACTCATGATTTAGATTTTACACACTCCTCCAAAGGAGTATACAAAATATCATAATCTATAGCACCTTGCGTAAGTATGCCATCCTGTACTAAGTAAGACGCTTCTTTATTACAAACCAAAGGAACATCTCCTCCCATTTCTCAAGAGGATATCTTGTTGAGACTCCTCCAAGATCACTTGATCTCCCTTCCTCCCTGCACTTGAAAGAAATATTCCAACAAACATTTCTTTTGTGCCTACCACCAAGTCCATGATCATTCTACTAATAAGTGTAAGGCCTTGAGCAGAAAAATCCAACATCTTAAGGATTTTGGTATCCTTCCTTGTGTGGGGGCACCTCATTCCTCTAATTGATACTGATTTTCACTCTACCTTACATCTCCTCAATTACTTAAGCTCTCTCTTGTCTTGCACTAAGTGGATGCAAGAGGTTAGTTAGCCTTTTCCCCTCATATGTCAATTGTCATTGTCTCTTTCGACTTCTCATTAACCTTTCATGAAAATATAAGAGCAAGCTTGGGATGTGGACAACATGTCTTAAGATGACTCACACGTGACATACTCTCAATTTCATGACATAGCTTATCGAAAACATATGACTCGACATAGGGCTTTCTGAACAAGCTTTCATGTCCTTTTCCTCTTCTTCTTCTCTACTTTAAAACAATTGCTCACAGTATGGTGTTTCACAATTCCTTTAATGTGGGACCATACATCACCACTCACATTTCATTGTGCGATTCTCTTTTTCTTGTGATTCCCTCTCTTGAAAACATTAGGTACAATGTTGCTCAAGATGAGACATCTGCATTTTTCCTCTTTTACATACAAGATGAGTCCTTTTGCACTTTTCCTCTCTTGGTGAAATTGTGTATGACGTTCCTTAAGATCAAGACATCACATAAAAAAAAAAAAATCCCTTTGAACAATTCTTTCACATCATTTCAAAAATTATCTTTCTTTCGTGGCACCTTATCAAAGTTATCACAAGGTATAAATTTGGTATGGTTAAGCGGGAAGCCCAACAAGCGGCAAAAATTTACTCATAGCTACCTTTGTGTGTGTGAGTACATACCAAATGTATGCATGTTTCTCACCTTTTGGGACAACTCATCCCGTAGATGACCTAATGTTTTGTGGCTCCAAAGCGAGCACATCTTTTCACCCTTCTCTTGATTCTAGTTCTTTTCATTGCATGATCATGTATCTCATTTTGCTATAATTCATTAACTCTAGAATGTGTTTCTTGCATTGATGTCTTTTTGAATTAGAATCTCAAATCCTGGGGCCTTGACCACCTCCTTATTTTTTCTTCATCATTCTTCACCATTTCCATTGGGCTACTTTATTGTGAGTTTGAAGCAAGCTCATCCTCTCACTAAAGTGGGGGCTAAATGTGTTGCCAAAAAGTGTAGCCTTTGACACTTTTCGCTTATTTGGGCCCTTTCCTATGAATATCAGACCTTTTCAATGGCTTTTTACCCCTTTCCAAGCCTTGTGCCAAGGTGTTGTAAAACATTTGCACACTTTCCTAGGCTTGTCATCACCAAATTAACCCTTTCTTATGCTATAATGACCCCTTAATGCACATACATGCCATACTTCAGTGTGTTTTATGAGGCAATCCAGACAAGAATCATTAATCATATTTTAGTTCTTGACCACCACTTGAAAATTCCCAGGTGAACTAGGTCGCCACCTTGGGTGACCTAGTCCAATGTGGCTTACAAATCAAATTTAAATTAAATTTCTTCGGGGATTTCATCTCTAAAACCCTAAGGTCGACCTGTATGGTGTTATTTTAGGGAAATTAGGGCATAAATTATATAAATAAGGGTTTTTACCCATCATTTTGCATCTACTAAGTCTCATTTTTCACCCCTCACTCAATCTTCTGAAGCACTCATCCACCATTCTTCTCAAGCAAGCTAGGGTTTATACATACTAAGTCATCAAGACATCTCTCCAAGACATTCAAGGGCTGAATCTTTGTTGCAACTCAAGATCTGGCATCATGAAAAGGTATTAAGTCCATCTACTTTATATTTCATGCTTCATTACATTATTTCATCATTTGATTTAATTATCTAAAAGTGGCTTGACCAAGGCAAGCCCCCATTCTCTAACAATCAACATTTCTTCTTTCTTCTTTGTGTGTTTGCAAATTTAGGTATCTTGGAAGGTTGGAAATCATTCAAGAGTGGATTGGAGACTTGTTTAGGGAATATCCCATTTATTTAGGTTAAAAATCTACATAAAAAGACACCTACAGGTTGATAATCAAAGTTTCAAATTCATGTACCTCAAGAAGCAGAAAGTGTAGACCGAGACCTCTAGATACGATTTTCAGACTTCTCGAAAGGCTGAAAGGGACTAGGTTACCATTAGTGGTGAAATAGTCCCACCATACATTCATTTTTTGGTTTTCTATAGATTTGAGTACCTTTTTGGGAGAAACGGGTTCCGACAGATTTTCACAAAAAAAGAACTAGGTCACCTAGAATGGTGTAAATTTCCCAGTGGACCTCTACATCTGATTCTTCAATTTTCTAGACCTCCAAGCCATCCCTCTTCAGCCTCTTGGATCACACCTTTAATTTCATAAGTTTCTGTAACAGTTTACATTTCTTCGTTCCTTTGCATATCATAGTGTGTTTTCCAACACTATGCATTTCTTAAGCTTTTACATTAATAGTTAGCTTTCATATTTCATTTCAAACATTTAGGGAATTCCACACACATCAATTTAAGCCCGTAACCCCCTTTGAATGAACTCAACCAAAAAACATATCATTAAGCGGAAAGAGAGCCATTCTACTAAACTTAGCTTATAGGTGAAAATCCCTAGAATCTCATTAGGGAATCCTCTTTCCCGATTGCATATCTTTTTTGGTGGTTCATTTTGGTGAACCTGACATCCTTGCACCCTTCCTTTCTGGTTTAGATTCATTCATTGTCCTAGGATTAACTTGCATTGCATGTTGCATTAGTTAAGTTGCATTCTAGGGTTTAAAATTTGCATTAGTGAAATTTCATATAGGTTGCATCTTTTGCATCTTAAAACATTAAATTTTTTTTCATGCTAGGTCTACATCATCCCATACATAAACCACTTTTAGCCATTAAAATATTCTATAAAATCTCAAAAAAATCACCAGGAGGACTAAGTCGCCACTCTAGACGTCCTAGTCCCTTTAGGCTCTGAAATTGCCCTTTACAAAGCTGAAACCTCTATTTTCATGCTTTGATTTTGTGTCATCACCTATCTGTATCATTGGGTTGTGTTTCTATAGCATGCATTTTATTAAATGTAGCATAAATTATCTCATTTCATGCATTGTACATTTTCAATTTTACAATTACAACATGTCATTTTTAGATCATTGCATAGTGTAATCAGTCATTTACCTTCTTTAAAATCTTAAAAATTGCATTGGATTCTCTGTATTTACATTTCATTTTAAGTTTACATAGATTTTGTTATATTTTTGTGAGTATGAAAATCTCCAAAAGCTTAAACTCTTACCCATATTAATATAGTTAGTTTAAAACCAAGCAAACAAATTACTCTTGTGAAATAATCCAACATACTAATCAAAGCAATCAATAAATCAAATAAACTAATTGAAAGCATAAAAAATTATGGTGCATACCTATTTCATAGTGGATTGGTTCACCCTTGATATGTAAAGGAGCCCTTTTCCAATCCTTGAAAACTCAATGATAAAATTCCTTGAAGATGCTATGCTATGAAGTGGATAAAATTATATCTCAATGTGAAGAGAGTAACTTTGCTCTAAATTGTGGATGACCAAAATGAAGGATAACCTCTCTATTTATAGAAGAATTTGATGCGAGAAGAGGCAAAAGGGATGAATGTGGGATAAAAATCCAACCAATAGGAAGAAGCCACTTGCCATCATGTGAATGTGCCCATAAATGCAATTAGTTGAAATTTGAAATTAGTGAAATGACAAGGTGGAGGAAGAGTCAAATGGAGTTATGGTCACTTGGCTCAAGGAAAAATGACTTGCAAGATGAAATAAATGCCTTGTTGGAAGGACACATCTTATTTGGAGGGAGATTTGAAATGGAGGAATATTCCACTTTTATGTCTTGTTGAGAGAAAATGAAGATTTAATAAATTACATAAATTGATTTATTTGTGCAAGTGGAAAAAGCTAGAGGATGGGACATGGATTACAGTTAGCATTAATCAGGATTTGATTAATTAAAATGATGTTAGGTGATTTGACAATTCTGACTTAGATTTTTGGATTTAAATAAATCAAAGTGAGACGAAATGATTTTAGATTTAATTCAATAAATATTTGATTTATTTAATCAAAGAGGGTGATGTTAGTGATTTTAAATGAATAAATTTGATTTATTTAGTTAAATGATTTTTTTTTAGAAGTTAATTAAATAAGATTGATTTATTTAATTAAAGGGGGACTTTAGGATTGATTTATGATTTAATTAAATAAAATTAATTTATTTAATTAAAATATGAAGATTAGCGATTAAATACGAGGAACACTAGATGAATGATGTCAATTTTGCATGTCTATATTTTCCCCCTCTTTGAAGCAATGTACTTGTTGCATTGGTTCAAAGAATGATGCTGCCGAGATCAAAATTCAAAATTTTTTAAATTTTTTTAATGCCCTAGCAGAAAGAAGTATGTTGGCACAATTTTCAATAATATTCATGGTACTTGTGGATATTATTAGACTTTTGCAAAATTCATTTTCTGCATTAGTTCCTAGCTCATTTAAATCAGACTCTTTAGAAAGTGAAAACAAAACATTAACATCACATGCACCCACTAAAAAACTTAGAGATAGTGAGCCCTTTAGTTGTGATTACTTGGATATGTTAGATGAAGCCCTTGATGAATTCATCTCTTCTAGATCATCCACTCAAGCTTTGACCGATGAGGATACAAACATTGATAATCATGATAATCATAATTTTTCTTCTCCTGATATCTCTCCCATTGGTGACAAAGATATCTTAGTGAAAGAAGACATAACCATTAATGATCATGATGGCCTTGTTTTTATTCCTCATCCTCCTTCCCCTTTGCAAAACACTAAACAACAAGAAAATGAAAACATCATCCCTAGGTTACCTAGTCTCTATAACCATGACCCTCAAAATTTCCCTTCTTCTAATATCCCTCCTTGATACAAAGAGGATAGGTTGGTATTAGAAGATATACCTATTACAATTCATGAAACTATTGACCCTCCCTTCCCTCGTGCTCCCACCCTTTGGGATAACCTATTTGATAATCATGATGGTCCTTCTCTTGATACCTCTCCTAACTGTGATGAAACTAGCTCTCCTACTAACATAGATAGTATTGAACAAGTGAATGAGACCTTCAACAATCAAATAGAACGCTCTTCTCATACTCCCATCATTAATCATTCCCCTAATAATATTATTCCCTTACAAGAATATTTAGAGCCCATGTTAGACTCTCCTTCTTTTGGGGATGTTATTATTCAACCTCAACTCATCCTCTTTCCTCCTACAAAAAAATTTAAACTTGAACTTATCCTCTACCCACCTCAGACTAATGCATTGCAACAACCGAGTCATAATACCATTGCTCATAAAAATTACACTAGAAACAATCTATGACCACCCCAACCAACCTCAACAGCCTCACCTTTACCTTCATCCCCTCCTATTCTTTCTACTACTCCTCACTTAAATTCAATCCTTAGGGAGTATGACCTTGTTGATTAGCTAAGGAATACTCCCGCTAAAATATCTCTATGGGACCTTATTCAAGCCTCCCCTCACTATCACAACATGATGAAGGAAGCCTTACAAAAAATTATTGTCCCTTATAATGTGAAAACACATGTCATAGTAGCTATGATTGTAAGGCTTAAATGTTGACATTTTTTTCCACCAAAGTGAGCTCCCTCATTTGGATGTGCAAAAGAAAGCTGAATTCTTCATGATCATATCTCAATACAAATGCATAGGGATCAAGTGAACCCTTGTTGATAATGGCTCTGCAGTTAATGTGTGTAGTGTCAATCTCTTAGATACGATCCATATCGATAAATCAACCATTCAACCCACCTCCTTATCTATTAGTGGATTTGACAGTGTAGGACAAAAGCCGCTTGGTGTAATCACTTTGCCTCTTATAGTTTGAATGGCCATATTAGAGACATTGATTCATGTTATGCCTCATGATATTTCATATAACATCATTTTAGGTAGGACATGGATTCATGCAATGAATGGAGTGCCTTATACTCTTCATCATAAGATGAAGTACATATACAACAATAAAGTGTACATGCTTGAAGCCAACCCTGAGCCATTTAGTGTCTTACAATTTGAGAAAAAGAAATTCAAACCCTTCACCACTTCAACACCAACCAAACTAGTGGAACTCGTATAACCAAAGTCCTTAGACAATGATTGGAGTTCCTTAGACTTCACACCTCCTTTGCTAGGAGAATCCATGATCACCAACAAAGATTTTGAAGAGGGAAACATAGTCTTGTCCACACAAGACTCGACCGATCCTTTGAAAGCATGCCCCTCAACAACTTTAGCTACCAATGCAAACAAAAAAACCTTACCTGATCCAAAAAATCTGAAAAAGCTTTATGAAAAAAGTTATGAGCTCATGAAACAACTTGGCTATAGTGGAAAAGGTTGTGGTGCTAATGAACAAGGCATCCACACCCCTATAGATCCTATCAATTCAACATCACAACATGGTCTTGGTTATTGTCCTCTAAGAAAAATCACCAAGCCTTCTCCTCCCATCAACACCATCCCCAATCACCATTCTCAACCAACCTTCGAAAGTGATCCTTTGCATCCAACAAAGGACTATTTCCTTAAAGGAAATGTCATCTTGCAACCCACTCATGATTTATATTTTACACAATCCTCCAAAGGAGTATACAAAATTTCACAATCTATAGCACCTTGCGTAAGTATGAAATCCTCTACTAAGCAAGACACTTGTTTTTTACAAACCAAAGGAACACCTCCTCCCCTTTCTCAAGCGGATATCTTGTTGAGACTCCTCCAAGATCACTTGATCTCCTTTCCTCCCCACACTTGAAAGAAATGTTCCAACAAAAATTACTTTTGTGCCTATCACCGAGTCCATGATTATTCTACTAATGAATGTAAGGCCTTGAGTAGCAAAATCAAAAATATTAAGGATTTTGGTATCCTTCCTTGTGTGGGCGAACCTCATTCCTCTAATTGATACTAAGTTTTACTCTACCTTACATCTGCTCAATTCCTTCAATTCACTCTTGTCCTATACTAAGTGGGGGCAAGAGGTTAGTTAGCCTTTTTCCATCATATGCCATTTGTCGTTGTCTCTTTCGACTTCTCCTTAACCTTTCATGAACATATAAGAGAAAGCTTGGGATGTGGATGACATGTCTTAAGATGAATCACACGTGACATAATCTCCTTTTCATGATGTAGCTTATCGGAAACATATGACTCGACATAGGGCTTTCCAAACAAGCTTTCATGTCATTTTACTCTTCTTCTTCTCTACTTTAAAGCTATTGATCATAGTATGGTGTTCCGTAATTCCTTTAAAGTGGGGGCATACATCACCACTCACATTCCATTGTGCGATTCTCTTTTTCTTGCGATTCCATCTCTTGAAAACATTAGGTACAATGTTTCTCAAGATGAGACATCTGCATTTTTTTTCTTTTGCATACAAGATGAGTCTTCCCTCTCTTGGATACAAGATGAGTCCTTTTTCACTTTTCCTCTCTTGGTGATATTGCATATGATGTTCCTTAAGATTGAGACATCACATAAACAAAAGAAAAATCTCTTTGAACAATTCTTTCACATCATTTCAAAAATTATCTTTCTTTTGTGGCACGTTATACAAGTTATCACAAGGTATAACTTTGGTATAGTTAAGTGAGAAGCCCAACAAGTGGCACGACTTTCCCCATAGCCACATTTGTATGTGTGTGTGTACGTACCAACCATGTGTATGTTTCTCACCATTTGGGAAAAGTCACCCCACAAACAACCTGATGTTCTGTGGCCCCAGAGTGAGCACATATTTTCACCCTTCTCTTCATTCTAGTTCTTGTCATTGCATGATCATGTATCTCATTTTTTTGTAATTAATTCACTGTTGAATGTGTCTCTTGCATTGACGTCTTTTTCACTTAAAATTTTGAATCCTGGGGTCTTGACCACCTCCTTCTTCTTTCTTCATCATTCTTCACCATCTATAGTGGGCTACTTTAGTGTGATTTTGAATCAAGTTCATCCTCTCACTAAAGTGGGGGCTAAATGTGTCACCAAAAAGTGTAGCCTTTGACACTTTTCCCTTATTTGGGCCATTTCCTATGGTTTTTGGATGTTTTCAACCTCTTTTTAGCCCTTTCCAAGCCTTGCGCCAAGGTGTTGTAAGGTGTTGTAAAACATTTTCACACTTTCCTAGGATTGTCATCACCAAATTAACCCTTTATTATGCTATAATGACCCCTTAATGCATATACATGCCTTACTTCAATGTGTTTTGTGAGACAATCTAGACAAGAATCATTAATCATATTTTAATTCTCGACCACCACTTGAAAATTCCCAAGTGGAATAGGTTGCCACCTTGAGCGACCTAGTCCCATGTGGCTTAAAATTCAAATTTAACTTAATTTTCTTTTTGGATTTTATCTCTAAAATCCTAAGGTCGGCATGTATGGTGTTATTTCAAGTAAATTAGGGTATAAATTTTATAAATAAGGGGTTTCCCCCCTCATTTTCATCTGCTCAGTCTCATTTTTCACCCCTCACTCAATCTTCTCAATCACTCATCCACCATTCTTCTCAAGCAAGTTAGGGTTTCCACATACTAAGTCATCAATACATCTCTCCAAGATATTCATGGGCTTAATATTTGCTGCAACTCAAGATATCTCATCATGAAAAGGTATTAAGTCCATCCACTTCACATTTCATGCTTCATTACATTATTTCATCATTTGATTTGATTATCTAAAAGTGGCTTGACCAAGGCAAGCCCCCATACTCTAACAATCAACATTTGTTCTTCCTTCTTTGTGTGTTTACAAATTTAGGTATCTTGGAAGGTTGGAAATCATTCAAGAGTGGCTTGGAGAATTTTTTAGGGCATTTCCTTGTTGTTTAGGTTAAGAATCTACATAAAAAGACACCTACAGGTCGAGAATCAAAGTTTCAGATCAGGGTACCTCAAGAAGCATAAAGTGCACACTGAGACCTCTAGATTCTAGTTTCAGACTTCCTAAAATGCTGAAGGGGAATAGGTTTCCATTAGTGGTTACCTAGTCCCACAATATATGCATTTTTGGGTTGTCTATATATTTGAGTATCCTTTTGGTAGAAACGGGTTCCAACAGAATTTCACAGAAAAAGGACTAGGTTACCCAGAATGGCATAAATATCCTAGTGGACCTCTACATCAGATTCTTCAGGTTTCCAGACCTCCAAGCCATCCCTCTTTAGCCTCCAGGTGCACACCTTTAATTTCATAAGTTTTTGTAATAGTTTATATTTCTTAGTTCCGTTGCTTATCATAGTGTGTTTTTAGACACTTTGCATATCTTAAGCTCTTACATTAATAGTTAGCTTTCATCTTTCATTTCCAACATTTGAGGAATTCCACACTTATCACTTTGAGCCCCTAACCCCCTTTTAATTAACTAAAGCAAAAAGCATATCATTAAGTGGAAAGTGAGCCATTCTACCAACCTTAGCTTCTAGGTGAAAATCCCTAGAAGCTCACCAGGGAATCCTCTTTCCCTATTGCATATCTTTTTTGGTGGTTCATTTTGGTGAACCTGATGTCCTTGCAACCTTCCTTTCTAGTTTATATTCCTTCATTGTCTTAGGATTAAATTTCATTGCATGTTGCATTAGTTAAATTGCATTCTAGGGTTTAAAATTTTCATTAGTTAAAGTGCGTATAGATTGCATCTTTTGCATCTTAAAACATTAAAAATTTATGAAATTTTTCATTTTCATGTTAGGTCTACATCACCCCATATAGAAAACACTTGTAGCCATCAAAATATTATTTATTTTCTCAAAAAAATCACCAAGAAGAGTAAGTCGCTACTCTGGGTGACCTAGTCACTTTAGGCCTCTTCAACTTTCCCTTTACAGAGCTGAAAAATATATTTTTATGCTTTTGTTTTGTGTCATTACCTATCTATATCATTGGGTTGTGTTTCTATAGCATGCATTTAATTAAATCTAGCATAAAATATCTCATTTGAATCATTGTACATTTTCAATTTTGTATTTACATGTAATTTTCAGATCATTGCATAGTGTAATCAGTCATTTACCTTCTTTGAAATCTGAAAAATTGCATTGCATTCTCTGTATTTACATTGTATTTTAAGTTTACATAGTTTTTATTATATTTTCAATAGAATTCAAGGTACTTGTGGATAGTATTAGACTTTTGCAATCTTCATTTTCTGCATTAGTTCCTAGCTCATTTAAATCAGACTCTTTAGAAAATGAAAACACAACATTAACAACATCACATGCACCCACTCAAAAACTTAGAGATAGTGAGCCCTTTAGTTGTGATGACTTGGAAATTTTAGATGAAGCCCATGATGACTTCATCTCTTCTAGCTCATCCACTAAATCTTTGACCGATGAGGATACAAACATTGATAATCATGATAATCATAATTGTTCTTCTCCTAATATCTCTCCCATTGTTGACAAAGATATCTTAGTGAAAGAAGACACAACCATTGATGGTCATGATGGACTTGTTTGTCTTCCTCATCCTTCTTCCCCTTTGAAAAACACTAAACAACAAGAAAATGAAAACATCATTCCCTTACCTAGTCTCTATAACCACGACCCTCAAAATTACCCTTCTTCTATTATCCCTCCTGGATGAAAAGAGGATAGGTTGGTATTAGAAGATATACCTATTACAATTCATGAGACTCTTGACCCTCCCTTCCATCATTCTCCCACCCTTTGGGATAACCTATTTGAAAATCATGATGGTCCTTCTCTTGATACCTCTCCTACCTGTGATGAAGCTAGCTCTCCTACTAAGGTAGATAGTATGGAACAAGCGAATGAGACTTTCAACAATCAAATAGAACCCTCTCCTCATACTCCCATCATTGATCATTCCCCTAATAATATTATTCCCTCACAAGAAGATGTAGAGCCCATGTTAGAATCTACTTCTTTTGGGGATGTTAATAATGTTCAACCTCAACTCATCCTCTATTCTCCTACAAACAAACCTAAACCTGAACTTATCCTGTACCCATCTCAACCTAATGCATTGCAATAACCGAGTCATAATAGAATTTCTCATACTCATTACACTAGAAACAATCCACACCCACCCCAACCAACCTTAACAACCTCACCTTTACCTTCATCCACTCCTATTCTTCCTGTTGCTCCTCGCTTAAATTCAATCCTTAGGGAGTATGACCTTGTTGATCAACTAAGGAATACTCCCACTAAAATATATTTATGGGACCTTATTCAAGCGTCTCCTCACTTTCACAACATGATGTAGGAAGCCTTACAAAAAATTATTGTCCCTTCTAATGTGACAACACATGACATAGTAGCTATGATTCACGGCTTAAATGGTGACATTGTTTTCCACCAAAGTTAGCTCTCTCCTTTGGATGTGCAAAAACAAGATGAAGCCTTCATGATCATATATCAATAAAAACACATAGGGATCAAGCAAACCCTTGTTGATAATGGCTCTATGGTTAATATGTGTAGTGTCAATCTCTTGGATAGGCTCGATATCGATAAATCAACCATTCTACCCACCTCCTTATCTATCAGTGGATTTGACAGTGTAGGAAAAATGTCACTCAGTGTAATCACTTTGCCTCTTAAAGTTGGAATGGACACATTAGACATATTGATTCATGTTATACGTCATGATATTTCATATAACCTCATTTTAGGTAGGACATGGATTCATGCAATGAATGGAGTGCTTTCCACTCTACATCGTAAGATGAAGTACATCTACAACAACAAAGTGTGCATGTTTGATGCTGACCCTGAGCCATTTAGTGTCTTACAACTTGAGCCAAACAAATCCAAACCGTTCACCACTTCAACACCAACCAAACTAGTGGAACCCACACAACCAAAGTCCTTAGATGATGATTGGGGTTCCTTAGACTTCACACCTCCTTTGCTAGGAGAATCCAAGATCACCAACAAAGACTTTGAAAAGGGAAATATAGTATTGTCCACACAAGACTTGACGGATCCTTTGAAAGAATCCCCCTCAATTACTTTAGCCACAAATACAAGCAACGAACCCTTACCCGATCTAAAAAAGCTGAAAAATATTTATGGAAAAGGTTATGAGCTCATGAAACAACTTAGCTATAGTGGAAAAGGTTGTGGTGCTAATGAACAAGGCATCTGCACCCCTATAGAGCCTATCAAGTGAACATCACATCATGGTCTTGGTTATTGTCCTCTAATCTAAATCACCAAGCCTTCCCCTCCCATGAACACCATCCCCAATCACCCTTCTCAACCAACCTTAGAAAATGATCATTTGCATCCAACAAAGGAATCTTTCCTTAAAGCCAATGTCATCTTGCAACCCACTCATGATTTAGATTTTACACACTCCTCCAAACGAGTATAAAAAATCTCACAATCTATAGTGCCTTGTGTAAGTATGACATCCTCTACTAAGAAAGACAATTCTTTGCTACAAACCAAATGAACACCTCCTCCCCTTTCTCAAGAGGATATTTTGTTGAGACTCCTCCAAGATCACTTGATCTCCCTTCCTCCTTGTACTTGAAAGAAATGTTCCAACAAAAATTCCTTTTGTGTCTATCACCAAGTCTTTGATCATTCTACTAATGAGTGTAAGGCCTTGAGTAGCAAGATCCAACATCTTAAGGATTTTGGTATCCTTCCTTGTGTGGGGGCACCTCATTCCTCTAATTGATATTGATTTTCACTCTACCTTACATCTCCTCAATTCCTTCAGCTCACTCTTGTGCTGCACTAAGAGGGGGAAAGAGGTTAGTTACCCTTTTTACCTTGTATGTCACTTGTCATTGTCTCTTTCAACTTCTTGTTAACCTTTCATGAACATATAAGATAAATATTGGGATGTGGATGACATGTCTTAAGATGACTTGCACATGACATACTCTCCTTTTCATGACGTAGCTTATCAGAAACATATGACTCGACATAGGGATTTCCAAACAAGCTTTCATGTCCTTTTCCTCTTCTTCTTGTCTAATTTAAAGAAATTTCTCACAGTATGGTGTTCCACAATTACTTTAAATTGGGGGCATACATCATGACACACATTTCATTGTGCGATTCTCTTTTTCTTGCGATTCCCTCTCTTGAAAACATTAGGTACAATGTTGCTTAAGATGAGACATCTTCATTTTTCCTCTTTTGCATACAAGATGAGTCTTGCCTCTCTTGGATACAAGATGAGTAATTTGTAATTTTTCTCTCTTGGTGACATTGTACATGATGTTCCTTAAGATTGAGACATTGCATTAACAAAAGAAAAATCCCTTTGAACAATTCTTTCACATCATTTCAAAAATCATATTTCTTTTGTGGTGCTTTATTAAAGTTATCTCGAGGTATAACTTTGGTATTGTTAAGTGGGAAGCCCAACAAGTGGGATGGATTTCCCCATAACCACCTTTGTGTATGTGAGTACATACTAGCCGTGTGTATGTTTCTCACCTTTTGGGACAACTCACCCCTCAGACGACCCAATGTTCTATGGCACCAGACTGAGCACATCTTTTCACCCTTCTTTTCATTCTAGTTCTTGTCATTGCATGATCATGTATTTTGTTTTGCTATAATTCATTCACCCTTGAATGTGTCTCTTGCATTGATGTCTTTTTGACTTAGAATCTCGAATCCTAGGGGCTTGACCACCTCCTTCTTCTTACTTCATCATTCTTCACCATCTCCATTGGGCTACTTTAGTGTGACTTTGAAGCAAGTTTAGCCTCTCATTAAAGTGGGGGCTAAATGTGTCACCAAAAAGTGTAGCCTTTGACACTTTCACTTATTTGGGCCCTTTCCTATGGATCTTGGACCTTTTCAACCTCTTTTTACCCATTTCCAAGCCTTGTGTCAAGGTTTTGTAAAAACATTTCACACTTTCCTAGGCTTGTTATCACTAAATTAACCCTTTCTTATGCTATAATGACCCCTTAATGCACATACATGCCTTACTTCAATGTGTTTTATGAGAAAATCCCGACAAGCATCATTAATCATATTTCAATTCACAAGCAGCATTTGAAAATGCCTAGGTGGACTAGGTCGCCACCTTGGGTGACCTAGTCCCATGTGGCTTAAAAATCAAATTTAACTTAAATTTCTTTCAGGATTTTGTCTCTAAAACCCTAAGGTTGGCTTGTATGGTGTTATTTCGGGGAAATTAGGGCATAAATTTTATAAATAAGGATTTTTTTCCCTCATTTTTCATCTCCTAAGTCTCATTTTTCACCCCTCACTCAATCTTCTCAAGAGCTCATCCACCATTCTTCTCAAGCAAGCTAGGGTTTCTGCATACTAAGTCATCAAGACATCTCTCCAAGACATTCAAGGGTTGAATATTTGCTACAACTCAATATATGTCATCATGAAAAGGTATTAAGTCCATCTAATTTACATTTCATGCTTCATTATATTACTTCATCATTTGATTTGATTATCTAAAAGGGGCTTTACCAAGGCAAGCCCCCATACTCTAACAATCAACATTTCTTCTTCCTTCTTTGTGTGTTTGCAGATTTATGTATCTTGGAAGCTTGGAAATAATTCAAGAGTGGCTTGGAGACTTCTTTAGGGAATCTCCTTATTGGTTAGGTTAATAATCTACACAAAAAGACACCTACAGGTCAAGAATCAATGTTTCAGATCTGGGTACCTCAAGATGCAGAAAGTGTAGACCGAGACCTCCAAATTCCACTTTCAGACTTCTTGAAAGGTTGAAAGGGACTAGGTTACCACTAGTGGTGACCTTGTCCCACCATACATGCATTTTTGGGTTTTATGTAGATTTGAGTACCCTTTTGGTAGGAACGGGTTTCAACAGATTTTCACAGAAAAAAGGACTAGGTCGCCTAGAATGGCGTAAATGTCCCAGTGGACCTCTGCATCATATTATTCAAGTTTCCAGATCTCCAAGCCATCCCTCTTCAGCCTCTAGGTGCAAAAATTTAATTTCATAAGTTTCTATAATAGTTTAAATTTCTTAGTTCATTTGCATATCACAGTGTATTTTCTAGCACTTTGCATTTCTTAAGATTTTACATTAATAGTTAGCTTTCATCTTTCATTTCCAAAATTTAGGGAATTCTAAACTCATCACTTTAAGCCCTTAAGACCCTTTAAATGAACTCAACCAAAAGACATATCATTAGGTGAAAGAGATTCATTTCCTAATCAAGAGCTCCTAGGTGAGAAACCCTAGGGGGCCTATTTGGGGAATCCTCTTTCCATTCTCTTGTATATCTTTTTGGTGGTTCACTTGTATTCTCCCATGAATGTTGGTTCGAAATTCAATGATCCCAAATCATCAATTGAGATTTTTGTGAAGGGTTTAGGACATGTAGATGTTTTTTGTTTTGGAATGGTTTCTACTTATGTGGTTGGTGACATGGTGTTAACATGTTCAAAGGATTGGCTCTATTTTTCTCGAGTTGTAAGATGCTATAAGGCTCATGATCAATGTCAAGGGTGTACACTTTTTTGTTGTAGATGTATTTCATTTTATGATGAAGAGTGGAAGGCACCCCATTCATTGCATGAATCCAAGGTTTGCCTAAGAGAAGATTACATGAGTGTGCGTAAGGAATAACATGTATTGGTGTGACCAATGTGGCTTGTCCAACTGTAAGAGGTAAAGTAACCACATCGAGGGGTTTCTTTACGACATTGTCAAATCCCTTAATAGTTAAAGAATCAGGTTGGATGTTTGATCTATCAATTCCAAGCCTATCTAGAAGACTCACACTACACACATTAAGGGTAGAGCAGGTATCCACAAGAGTTCTCTTGATCCCTTTTCATTTGTATTGAGATATTATGATTAAATCTTCATTTTATTTTTTGGACTTCCAAAGGAGGGAGCTCACTTTGGGGAAAAACAATATCAAAATTTATTCCTTGAAATAGGGCTTCTATGTTAGTCGGTTGCACATTAGAAGGGATAGGAACTTGATTTACTTGGCCGTTTGAAGCATACTATGATAGCTAGTTGATTTTTAAATTAAATCCCATAGGGATATCTTTGTAGGAGTATTCTTGAGTTTTTCAACAAGATTATACTCTTGAATGTGTGAATTTAATGGAGGATCATGAGGCAATATGGGATTGGGTAAAGGTAAGGGTGTTGGGGTTGGTTGTAGCGGGTGCTGATTATTTCTTGTGTAATGTGTGTGCAAAACATTGTTCTTAGGTGGATAAAGGACAAGTTCAAGTTTATTTTGAGTTGAAGGTTTGTGTGATGGTGGGTAAAGGATAAGTTGAGGTTGACTAATATTAACATCCCTGAGCGAGTGAGAGGATAATTTTTCCTCTTCATTATCTTCTAAGGATACAATATTATTATTATCAATGTTATTGTTATTGTGTATCATGATATCCTCCCTAGGAGGAAGGGTTTTAGGAGAACTACAAATAAACTGCTCTTGAAAATCAAAGATTGGTTCTTCAAAAATAAATTCATCACAAGTAAGGGAGTGATCAATGGTTTTATTCCATGAAGGGGGACAACTAAGATTCTCATGACCTTCATTTATTGTGTTTTCCAACAGCAAAGTATTGTTGTCACAACTATAAGAGATACTAGGAGAAGGAAAAATGTTATTGTCATGATTACCTATGGTTGTGTTATCTTGTTCATTAATGTCTTGTCCATTAAGAGATGTAAGAGGAGAGAAACAAATAGAATTCTCAAAAATCTCATTGATTGGTTCTTTTAACACTAAAATATCTTCATCACCAAGAGGAGAGATATTAGAAGAAGAACAAATATGATCATTAGGAATGTCCAAGGTTATATCCTCTTTCATCAAAACACTCTCAGAGGGAGGGGATAGGAAAGTTTTCTTGGCATGTCTAGATTTGTAAGATACTCAAATTGTTTGAACAAAAATAAAAAGCACTTGTAACCCTTTCATGCAATGTTTCAACAATATAAACAATGTATATCCAAAGATACAAAACATATTTATCCAATATATGCAAATCTTTAAGAATGTAAACAATGTATATGAAAGAATGAAAAGAAATTTTATCAAAATTATACAAAGTTTTATGAGTAAAAACATTGTGTATGCAAAGTGAAAAGTGCTTTTATCCATGTTATGCAAAAGTTTAGAAATGTGAGAATTTTTAGATCTAATGATGAAATAATTTTAAGAATGACTAGCCTAAAAATTGATGTTTTTAAGCTAGATGCATAAAAAAAATGGTCCCGAAACTTTCTAAACTTATAGTATATGGTATTAGGAGGCTAAGAAAGAACATAAATGAGGTTTCTGATGCTATAACAAGCAGTTAAAAATCTAGACTAGGACTAAGTATCCCAGAATGTCGAATTAGTCCCATGAAGGGTTTTTAAAAAAATTTTCAAAAATTTTCAACTGGTTTTGATGGTTTTGATGCCGGATGAATAGAAGAGGGAAGGTAAATGCATATTTTATATGATTTTCATTGATTTGAGATGAAAAAATGCAAACTATATGCACTTTCATGAATGCTAAAAATTGAAATGCTAGAATGCAAATTAACTAATGCAAACTCCTAATGCAAAGTTAATGCAAGCTAAATCAAGGATGAAGGACTCCCAAATCAAAAGAGAAGTTATTTGAAAGCCAGGTTCACCAAAATGTAGAGTGGAATATTGTCACCACTAAAGGTTTTAGGACCTAGGGCAACAATCTTCCATACTCCACATTCAAGAACAAACCCTTGAGACTTTAATGCAAAAGCGATTGAAATCTGTCAAAGAGAGAGTTCTTGGGGATGAAGATGGATAAAACCTGGGTTCACCACCAAGTGTAAAAATTGGAAAGACAAATGTAATGTGATATGAAAACCTACACCAAATGACCTATAAATGCAAGACAAACTAAACGCTGTGAGATAGAAGGTGTGTAGTTGGAAATGTGTTGCATACTGGAATGAGGATTGGAAATCCTATTGAATCTAGAATCATGACCTACTAGGACACTTTCACCAAGCTGGGTGACTTAGTCCTAGATCTAGAAAATTTCATCGAAGCCCGTTTTAGCCAAATGGGTATCTAAATCTACAGAAAAATTCGGTAAAAATGTGCAGTGGGAATAATGTTAGGATTCAAGATCACCTACATGCAAATGGATACTTGTCACATGCAAAAGACATTCAAAACAAACAAGATTTGTAAACCTCAAAGTGTAATATGCATTATGAGAATCTCAAATATTACAAAGAGATCAATCCTTATGAAGGAGATCAAGAAACCCTAAAAGGGAAACCCTAAATGAAACCCTAGTGTGCACACTTAATAATTAATAAATATTTTAGCTTAAGCAACTAGAGGAATAAGTGACTTAATTAATTAACTAGTATGATATAATTAATTAAGCATAATAACTTATTACTCTAACACACCCCCTTAAGATGAACTTAGGAAGAAGCTAAAACACTAGAAGAAGATGCATGCAAGCAAAGATGGGTCTCAGCAACTAGGCCTGATCAGGTACCCATTTACAAATGCAAGAAAGAGGTAGAGGAGGAAAACCCAGTGGGAAAAAACCCCCCTACAATGATATGACATGCTGCAAAGGAGCACTGGAAGAACGCTGTAGAGTAACACTGGAACTGCAAGCTGGCAAGCAAGGAAAGATACTTATGTCTACAAGAAACCATATCGGAATCATAATGATGCAACAATAGACCCGATGCCACAGAACACTCAAAAAATCCAAATGGGAACAATGCTAGAATCTATGAAGCAGCAGTCAATTATTGAATGATGTATCACTGAAAATGAAGTGCAAAGATGCAAGAGGCACTCTCCCAACTGTCAAAATATCCAAGTAATCTCCAAAACACCCATCAGGCCAAATCTAGATTAAAAAAAAACCTAGGATAGATACAGAAAAAGTGCATGGACAGTAAGATAAAGCTTCTCAATACCTTTCCAATGCCACAAAGATAGCAAAAATTGGAGATCGTGGCAAAGAGTTATGAGCTCAGAGCATAAAAAAGTACATCTGACTTCAACTAGAAATAAATGTAGTAAAATAGGAAAATACTGTAAAATAAACTACAACAAATGAAATTACTCGGAACCAGCTTTCCGGCGATATCTCGTTTGCCCAATTTCGATAATGTATGCCCAAGTTATGCCCAAAACAAAAAAATTGCTCTTTTGAGGCAAATAAGGGTTCGGGGGACAAACTGTCGTACGACCGATGACATCATGCTGAAGTTAGCACTTCATTGCAAAAAATTTGATGGCCATCTGGCCGTCAACGCAAAAATTCGGCCCCCCTACAAAAAAATTTTTGGCCCCTGGTCGCCATATGACCATGGGCGGGGGCTCAGGGGGCTGAAGTTGGGCGAAGCCCTTGGTCCTATAGAAGCCTTCTGATCTCTGGGCTCCTATGATGCAATAAGTGCCTGTGATGAAGAGGGCTTCAATTTTCCCATATTGGCCAACTTGGCCTGCTCTCGAGTGAGAGAAGATGCAAAATCATCAAAAGAAGGCATAGTAAATCTAGTACCAAGTGCATCCCTAGTAGAATAAAAGGTAGAAACAAAAACTGAATAATCTGGTCCAAGCTTAGAAAGAATGGACAATATAAACTAAGAGTCTTTCTTTTGAACACCACACTATGATAACTACAATCTAAGAGACTTGATTTTGGTTGAAAACTCATGGATGCTATCAAAATCCTTAGGATTTAAGCCAATAAACTCATTCTCTTACTGAAACCCTCTCATAGTATCCTGCTACCCAAACAAAGACTGCAAAGTAGTCCAAACTACATGGGGTGTAGTGCAAGACTCGATGTGAAAAAGAAGGTCAAAAGAAAGAGATAGACATAATGTACCATAAGCTTCATCACACCTATTAAACCACTTTCTCTTTTCAGCAGCATGTGTAGGTTCAATTTCTATGCCCATGGTTACCTTGCACAACCCTTTATGTTTCAAGTGAATCTCCATTTGTTTTTTCCAACCAAAATAGTTGAATGGAGTAAGGGGTGCAATGTTATGTGTATCCATGACAGAAAAAAAACAATATATACTCTCAAATAAAATAACAATGCTCGTTGATCTCAAAAAAATAGCCTGATTGCATGCTTCCCAAGAAAATAATTGAAAAACTAAAGGCTGAGATCAAACAGAAATATCAGATACTTGGTAAAAAATTATGAAAAAACAGGTCTGAGATCTGTGTAGAGCACTGAATCAACTTTCTGATGCCTATTTGTTTTCACAAAACTGAGTCCGGACGCAAAAGATATGCCTCCCGGAGTGAAAACAACAAATTTTGGCTTTGATAGGCGAAAAAGGCACCAAAACTAGAAAATCAAAAATTATAACCTCCACCACTACGAAGAGCATCAAATCAGCTTTCCGCCGATATTTCATTTTCGAAAAAAGACCTCCATTTGCAAAAGTTATGAGAAAACGAAAAAAAGGCCTATAAAAGGCACTTTGTATGCTAAACAGGTGCAAAACTTCGACCCTCGGGGGCTGGTGAGAGGACATCGATATGACCAGGCACTGAGCAGGCCAAAAATATCTGGTAGTTTGAAGTAACTTCTAGTGGCTAGGTGGGCTTGGGTACATGTAGGCGGTCTGTTGACGGTTTCGTGGTTGGCGGTCGTGGTCAGAAGATCCTGGTCGCCAAAGTGACCACGGCTAGGCTGTCGGGGGTTGAATGTCGGCGGAGTGGCACGGATGAGGGGCACCGCCGGTGGGAGCGGCGGTCTGGTGGCCACCGGGTGGAGTAGTGTTGGCGCATTCTCTCTGAACTAGCCGTGTAAAACCTCCACGGTTTTTTTGATATTTTTAATTTTTTTTCTCGATTTGCGAGCCTCAGATTGCGTGTTGGGGAGGCCATACGACCTCTCTAGCAAAAAAAATTGCCTTTTTTTTCAACAGGTCCAAAATTGATGAAACGAAAGGCATTTCTAGGGTTTTTGGGCGTCCTAAACGCGATGGCGACGTCCATTTTGCCCAAAGATGCATAGAAAAAATGCCTACCCCCAGATGCACAAAAGATCAACCTGGCTTGAAACCCTTGCACAAAAAAAAATGCTATGAGAGAATATCTTCAAAACACGAACAGGCAGCTATAGGTCTGGAGCTCTGATACCATGTTAGGATTCAAGATCACCTACATGCAAATGGATACCTATCACATGGAAAAGATATTCAAAACAAACAAGATCTGTAAACCTCAAAGTGTAAAATGCATTATGAGAATCTCAAATATTACAAGGAGATCAATCCTTATGAAGGAGATCAAGAAACCCTAAAAGGGAAACCCTAAATGAAACCCTAGTGTGCACACTTAATAATTAATAAATAATTATTAATGCGCCTAAGTTTAGCTTAAGCAACTAGAGGAATAAGTGACTTAATTAATTAACCAGTATGATATAATTAATTAAGCATAATAACTTATTACTCTAACAAATAACTCACCACTGATGGAGACTTAGTCCACTTTGTCTTTTTTAAAAGTCTGAAAGTGGAAACGAAAGTCCTCGGTGCACTTTCTGCTCCTCTAGGTATCTAGATCTGAAATTATACTTTTCGGCACTGTAAGTGATTTTTAGTGGACATTTTTCCCTATCCAACAAAGATATGTCCTCAAAAATCTTGTAACCCTTTCTTCAATGATCTCCAAGCCTTCAAATTACCTAAATTTGTAAACACAGAAGGAAAAAGAGAGAAATGTTGAATGTTAGGGTTTGGGGGTTTGCCTTGGTCAAACCCCATTTAGGTAATTAAACCAAAATGATGAAATAAGATAATGATGCACAAACATGAAAGGGATTAGAACTTACCATGAATATTGATGTTGAATTTATACAAAAATGGTTGAATAATCTACCCTTGAATGCTTCTTGATGAATTAGAATGCCAAAAACCTAGCTTGTTTGAGAAGAACGATGAATGAAGAGAGGAGAGAAGATAGGAGAGGAGGCAAATAGAAGAATAAGAATTAAGGCCCCAAAATGAATGGAAAACCTCATATTTATACACAAGTATGGCCTAATTCCTGAAAGTACCACATCACAGGCCGACCTTAGGTCTTAGAAAATAAAAACCAACCAAAACTTTGAACTTATTTTGATTTTTGAGCCAAATAGGACTAGGTCACCCCAAGTGGCGAATTAGTACCACTTAGGAATTTTAAGTGGGTGTTTGAGATCAAATAATATTGAATGATGTTTATCAAGTTTATTCTCAAAAAGACACTTTAATAAGGCCTGTAAGTGTAAAATAGGGCCAATTAAGGCATAAGAAACATGTAATTATTGATGAACAACCTAGAAAAGTGTGAGAGTTTGTTACAAATCCTTGCAACACTTTGAAATAAGGCTTGGTTAGTGATAACAAGAGGTTATTTAGGTGAAATATATCAAAAGGGTTCTAGAAAAGTGTGAAAGTGTGTTATAACACTTCACAACACTTTTACAAGACACCACAAAATCCTTATTGATTGACAAGGGTTTAAGAAATAATGTGAATGTGCTGGTCACATTACAAAATTAAATCTAGGCAAAACTAGGCCAAAAGCCACAAGAAAGACCCAAATGACTATGAAAATGTCCAAAGGATACATTTTTCTACATACAAGTACATTTGTATGATGTGAGCTTGGATTAAGTGTTTGATGAATCTTAGGTAGTTCATGGATTACTATAGATCATGTTCAAGTGAATTATGTTATCTAGATGTTACATATTGATTTAAGGATGCGTTTACTCAATGATTACATGGTGTTTAACATAGGTATTGGTCGAACTTGTGTTTAACACTGCATGCAAGGCTTATGAATGTGTGTTAAGGTTTGTTGGATCTATTTGGATCCTAATTAAGAATTTATGTAGGTCGCCTTTGTTTCTATCCATAGTGGGAATGTTTAGGTTCTAACCTATTTTGAATTTGTATGTATAACGGATAGTTGCTGACATTGGAGAAGGTTTTTGAGGTTGAGATCGATATAAATATGTATGGTATTGTTATGAGTTGAGGTATGAGATAAGTAAGAAGAAAGATAGATGCGATATTGATGCAAGTGATGTGTGTGATGTATCAAAGAAACAATAAATCCACCACAATTGTTTGCACACTTTCATAGTCTTACATGAATGCGACATTGTATCAAATAAATCTAATTTAAAACTAAACAAGATTCAAACCTAGCAGATTCTTCAAAACTGTCTCATTGTCCTCTATCTCTAAGGATTTGTTTTAAGTTGCTTGCTCTCAAATTGTGTAAGCATAAGCTCAACAAAATGACAACCTAGAGAATGAGATGATATGCAACAAACATTCTTATGCTAAATGATATGAGATAATGAAACTATCTAAATTATGCAAGCTATTCTACCATGATTTTTTATGCTAAAATGATAAAGCTAAGATGCTATGCTATGCTCAAGAAATCTAGGATATTAAGACTGCTAAATTCTTGATAATGCGACTATAATTCTCACACTATACAACTAGATGATTTTTAAAGCACAAAGAGGCCTTATTTATATTCTTTTGGATGCAAAAAATTAGTTGGCAAAGATCAACGATTGAAATCGAGCCTGGTAAGATGAAGGGTGGAAGGTCAAGAAGTTGGAGAGAAAGATGGAAGCTAGAGAGAAAGAGGGAAATTTTTTCCTCCTACAAAACCTTCTCCATTAAAAACTGAAGGAAAGTAGCCATTTGTCATTTTTAGTTATGAGGAGTTAGTTGGTATTTGAAAATAATTCCATAATTAAATAATTAAATAATTTAATTGTATGTGACATGTGGATTTAGAAGTTTCCATAATTAAATAATTATAATACTTAATTATGTGTGAGAAGTGAATACGAAATGTCTAATTAAATATTTAGAATATTTAATTATATATGAAATGGGAAATGATGAATTTAGAAGAACATCTTTATTTGAATTTAAAAATTCAAACTTAAAGTAGTAGGATAATTAATTTAAATAAATTATAAAATTAATTTAATTAATTAAGAGGAAAATAGAAAATGATAATAATAAAATAAACTTATTTATTTAATTAAAATAGAAGAATTATAAAGTGAGCAATATAAATAAATAATTTAATTTATTTATATGTAGATGAAATTAGAAGATTAATTAAATAACTCGTATTTAATTAATTACCAAAATCAATATGATGTGACCATTTTTAGATGTATACACACATGTCTTAATCAAATATCATTTTTATTCTACTTTAAAGGTAATTTCTCTTGGTTGGTGTTAGCAATTACTTTAAAGTTGCAACATACATTCCATTATTTGCTTCACTTTGTTCCACACAATTGGAGCTTTGTGATGCATTTGTGAAATATTGATCATATTTTATAGCACCTTATTAGAGTTATTTTGTAAACAATGATCTTTTCTTATAGATATTGATATGGTTGACATGAGAACTCACCTAGTGAATAGTGAAATTTACTAGCCCTTGTGTGGTTTTCATTTACCACCCTATTAAAGAAACTCAACTAGTAAATATCATACTTCACTATCTTGTGATGATTCTCATGGGTCACTTAAAAATATAAAAATTTGCTAGCCTATGATTCATGAATTCCTTGGGTATGAATCTGTTTAGTAAGAAAAGTGATCCTAGATCCAATTAGGTTGACTAGGATTATCTCCTTTTCACTTGACTCAACATTAAACATAAATGAACTAGGGTTTTGATGATTGACTTGCTGCCATATTGGACAACCAATCCTCTAGTGATTTATGTTTGTGATGTGTTGTGTTGAGGTAAATTTGATGTGTGACTTAATAAGCCTATTTGACATATAATCCTAGATCTAAAATTATAATTTATTAGACAAATGAAAACATAAAGTTACAAAACTAATATGGATTTGAGAAGTGACAATAGAGAGGAGCCTACACTATAAATTTTATCTTGAATTCATTGGTCTAGGGTGCAAGGACACCCTAGAATGAAACCTACTCTTTCAAATCTACAAAACCTGGATTGTAGGTTAATATCTACAATCTGCTTCCTTGTATTGTCACTAGCTAAAACCTTCAAATCTGACCTACACAAATGAAAATAGGGAAAAATTTTGTGCTATATAGGGTTTTGCCTAAGTGAAACCTTGTGTTGGTATTTATACCTCCACAAAATTGATTCATGATGATCATGAGAGCATGTCCTAGGTTGGGTAGAGGCTAAAACAATAATAATTGATTGAAATTGATAAATGACGAATGATACTATTATCTTGATATGAATACCCTTGAAGAATAGACACCACCGAAGTTGCCACAAAAAATTGATTGATGGATGTATCGAATGCTTGATGAACCTGTAAAAGGTGAGCTCATAATATGTAATGGATTGTTGCAGCTAGCATGGAGAGGATAACTTAATACATCTTCATGATTTGACATGATAGATCATAATAAATTCTTGAACATAATTAATTCCTTTATCTTGATTTCTTGCAATCTTGAACCTGATTAATGAAACTATTGTAATAATGTTGCTAAAATGTTTGATATTTTTTCTCTTGATTTCCCTTGATTGATTTTAGGATACTTGATTTTCTCAAATTGAAGTGATAGGATTAAAACTGTGAAAATAACTTGTATTTATATGTAACTATTCTAATTTTTGAAAAATTAAACCTTGATAGTCGACAATTAGAATTAAAATTTCAAATATAATAAATGATCAAAATTGACATATTTAAATTTGGAGCCAAAATAGGTAGTCTAGGGCATAGGACACCCTACACTAGATTTGTACTTTTCAGGGATCCAAAGTGTCGGAGAAAAATATTAAAGGCCTACTTTGATTTCCCATGTTTGATTTTCCAAGAGATGTTCATAAAATGGGTAATTAATGCATAATTAAGAAATAAGGTGCATAATTAGATCTAAGTGTAGTGTAGGAAAAGGTATCCATTTTTCACACTTAATTTGGGAATAAATAATTAATAATAAAACGAGCTTAATTATGCCTTAATTGAGTGTTGTTAAACCACAAAAAACATATACAAGAAGGGAAAGAGGATTCCCCAAATAGGCTCCTAGGGTTTTTCACCTAGGAGCTTGGATGGAAGAATGACTCTCTTTCACCTAATGATATGCTTTTTGGGTGAGTTCATTCAAAGGATTAGGTGTTTGATGATGTGATGTGTGTGGAATGTTTCTAAGTGCAACAAACTGAAAATAGAAGCTAACAAATAATGTAAAACCTAGAAAATGAACTATGTTGGAAAACACATTGTGATATACAAATTAACTAAGAAATGTAAATAAACTGCTGCAGAAATGGATAAAATTGAAGAGGTGCAAGTGGGATTGAATTGAAGACTAGAGAAGAGACTGGAAATGTTGTTGAATCTAGAATTTTGGCCTGCTAGGACACTTATGCCATTTTGGAAGACCTAGTCCTTTTTAGGGAAAATTCTAGAAAACTGCCCCAGAGCCCGTTTATGCCAAGAGGGTATCCCGATCTACCAAAATATTTTAAAAATTTTTTTAGAGGGACTAGGTCACCATTGTTGGCAACTTAGTCCTCTTCTAAATTTCTGAAGATCAGAAGATGGAATCTGAAGCCCTTCATCTGTGCTTTCTGCTTCTTCAGGTATCCGGTCCTGAAAGTGAAGATCCTGATCTATGAGTGTCCTCCAAGCTCCAATTAGGGTTTCTAAAACCTTGAATATGTTGGGAAAGTTGTTGAAGACTCTTCCACCTTGGTTCTTTTCCAAATCTGCATATAAGACTTGCAAATCACACTAAGAGGGAAAACTTGTTGATTGTTAGGGATTAGGGGTTTGCCTTAGTCAAACCCCTTTTGAGTAATCAAACCAAGAAGATGAAATAAAGTAATGAAGCATGAAACAATGGAGATAACCTTTCCTTGATGATAGATCTTGAGTTACATGAATGGAGGATTCAACCCTTGGATGCTTCTTGAGATAGATGCCTTGCCTGACTTGGAATACTCAAACCCTAGCTTACTTGAGAAGGAGTGGATGAGAGATGAGAGGAATGTGAGTTGAGTGTTGCATAATATGATGAATTAGGGTTTTGAGGCTTATTTATACAAGTTGTTCCATAATTTTCCTAAAATAGCACTATACGGGCCTACCTTAGGGTTTTAGAGACAAAAATCTTGAAAGAAGTTAGGTTAAATTTGAATTTTATGCCACATGGGACTAGGTCGTCCAAGGTGGCAACCTAGTCCACTTGGGAATTTTTGATTGCTTGTCGGGGATTAAGAAGTGATTAATATTGTTTTTCGGGATTCTCACAAAACACACTAAAATTAGGTATGTATGAGTATTAAGGGGTCATTATAGCATAAGAAAGATTTGATTTAGTGATGAAAAGTCTAGGAGAGTGTGAAAATGTTTTGCAACACATTACAACGCCTTGGAACAAGGTTTGGAAAAGGGTAAAAAGAGGTTGAAAAAGGTCCAAAATGCATAGGCCAAGGTCCAAATGAGCGAAAAGTGCCCAAGGCTACACTTTTTGGCGACACATTTAGCCCCCACTTTAGTGAGAGGATGAACTTAAACTCACACTAAAGTAGCCCAATGGAGATGGTGAAGAATGAAAAAGAAGAAGGAGGTGGTAAAGCCCCCAAGGTTTAAGATTCTAAGTCAAGAATACATCGATGCCAAAGAACACATTCAAGGGTAAATTCCATGCAACAAAATGAGATACACGATCATGCAACAACAAGATCTAGAAGGAAGAGGAGAACAAAAGTGCAAAGTTGGATCAATATTTGACCATTTGTCCAGCTAGTTGTGAATTAGATCTAGGTTGTTTATTTAAGAAAGATGAGAAGTACACTCAATCTGGAGTGATGAGAGTTTCAGTTTCCTGCCGGGTGAGAAGTCCCAAAAGGTGGCTATGGGGAAAGTCATGCCACTAGTTGGGCTTCCCACTTAACCATACCAAATTTATACCTCATAATAATTTTGATAAGGCACCACAAAAGGAAAGATGATATTAAATGAACGGTGTAAGGATTGTTCAAAGGGATTTTTCAATTGTTCATGTGATGTCTCAATCTTAAGGAACATCACGTGCAATGTAACTAAGAGAGGAAAAGTGCAAATGAACTCATCTTGTATGCAAGAGAGGAAGGACTCATCTTGTTTGCAAAAGAGGAAAAATGCAAATGTCTCATCCTAAGCAACATTGTACATAATTTTTTCAAGACAGGGAATCACAAGAAAAAGAAAATCGCACATTGAAATGTGAGTGTTGATGTATGCCCCCACTTTAAAGGAATTACAAAACATCGTACTGTGACCAATTACTTTAAAGTAGAAGAGGAAGAGGACATGAGAGCTTGTTCGGAAAGCCCTATGCTGAGTCATATGTTTTCGATAAGCTGCATCATGAAGAAGGGATAGTATGTCACATGCGAGTTAGCTTAAGAGATGTCATCCACATCCCAAGCTTGCTCTTTTATGTTCATGAAAAGTTAACGAGTAATCAAAAGAGACAACGAAAAGTGACATATGAGGGAAAGGGCTAACCAACCCCTTGCCCCCACTTAGTGCAAGAGAAGAGTAAGATGAAAGTATTTGTGAGATGCAAGGTTGAGTGAAAATCAGTATCAATTAGAGGAAGGAGGTGCCCTCGCATGAGGGAGAGCACCAAAATCCTTAAGATGTTGGATTTTTCTACTCAAGGCCTTACACTCATTAGTGTGATGATCATGAACTCGATGGTGAGCACAAAAGGAATGTTTGGTGGAACATTTCTTTTGAGTTTGGGGAGGAAGGGAGATCAAGTTATCTTGGAGGAGTCTCAAAAATATCCCTCTTGATCAAGGATAGAAGGTGGTCTGTTAGTTTTGAACAAATAAGGCTCTTGCTTAGTATAGGGGGTCATACTTACAAAAGGCGCTATAGATTGTGAGATTTTTTATACTCCTTTGGAGGAGTGTGTAAAATATGAATTATGAGTGTTTTGCAAGATGACGTTAAGCAAAGATTTCTTTATTTTATGTGATGGTTACAAAGGATCACATCTGGAAGGTGATTTAGAAAGATGGTTTGGGATGGTGTTGATGTTGGAGGGAGGCTTGATGATTTTAATGAAAGGAAAAAATCCAAGACCATGATTTGTTGTTTGCATGATAGGCTCGATAGGGTTGCATATACCTTGTTTGTGAGTACCACATCCTTTTCCACTATATCCAAGTTGTTTCATAAGCTCATAACCTTTTCCATAAAGATTTTTCAGTGCTCTTGGATTGGGCGAGGGTTCATTGTGGGCTGCTTTATCTAGAGTGGTTGAGGTAGATGCTTTCAAAGGATCAACCGAGTCTTGTGTGGACAAGACTATGTTTCCCTTTGTAGAGTCATTGTTGGTGATCTTGGATTCTCCTAGTAAAGGAGGCGTGGAGTCTAAGGAACCCCAATCATCATCTATGGATGCTTGTTGGATGTGTTCCACTTGGGTGGTTGGGGTTAAGGTGTTGAAGTGTTTCTCTTTGGATTTTTCAATGTTTAAGCAACTGTTTGGTTTGGGATCAATGTCAAGTGTGTATACTTTATTGTTGTAGATGTACTTCATCTTTGGATGAAGAGTGGAAGGCACTCTATTCATTGCATGAATCCATGGTCTACCTAAGAGAAGATTGTAGGAAATCTCATGAGGCATAACATGGATTTTTGTGTCCAATGTGGCCATTCCAACTGTAAGAGGTATAGTGACCACACTGAGCGGTTGCTTAGTGATGTTGTCAAATCCTCTAATAGATAGAGAATTAGGTTTGATGTGGGATCTATTAATGCCAAGTCTATCCAAAAGGTGCACACTACACACATTAATGGAAAAGCTGGTTTTTACAAGAGTTCTCTTGATCCCTTTTATTTTGTATTGAGAGATTATTACAAAAGCTTCATTTTGTTTTTAGACTTCCAAAGGAGGAAGCTCACTTTGGTGAAAAACAATATCAACATTAATTCTATGAATAATAGCTGTTATGTCATTTGGTTGTGTAGTAGAAGGGATAAGAACTTGTTGTAAGGCTTCTTGCATCATGTTGTGGTAGTGAGGGAGACTTGAATAAGGTCCCATAAAGATATTTTAGTGAGAGTATTCCTTAATTGGTCAAAAAGGTCATACTCCCTAAGGAATGAATTTAAGCAAGGGGCAATAGGTAAGATGGGAGGGGATGAAGGTAAGGAAGTGGAGGTTGGTTATTGTGATCATAGGTTGTTTCTAGTGTAATGTGTATGAGCAATGGTATTATGACTCGGTTTTTGTGACACATTATGAGTAGGTAGGTATAGGGTGAATTCAAGTTTGTATTTATGTGAGGGTGGGTAACGGATGAGTTGAGGCTAAATAATACTAACATCCCGTAGAGAAGGAGAGTCTAATATAGACTCATAAGAAGGAATATTGAATTTATGAAATTGATTTGAAACCAAATCAAAGCCACATCTTTTAAAAGAAAACATGTTTAAGAAGAGAAAGGGAAGAGAGTGCAATGCAATGACTTAAAGTGAAATGTTGAAATGCAATTTTTCAGATAGGAAACAAGGTAATTTTCTAATTACACTATGCATAAATCTGAAAAAGAAGTATAGTGTATGCAAAATTGAAACTAAGCAATGCATGAAATGAGCTAAGTTAAGCTAATTTTAATGAAATGCATGTAACAAAAACCAAACCAATTGATACAAATAGGTAATGGCACAAAAAAAATCTTAAAAATTGGGTTTTCAGCTTTGTAAAGGGCAGTTTCAGAGGCCTAAAGGGACTAGGTTGCTCAGAGTGGCGACTTAGTCCTCCTAGGGATTTTTTTGAAATTTTTTAGAGTTTTTGGATGGGGTTAGGTGGTTTTTTGTATGGGGTGATTCATACCTAACATGTAAATGAATTTTTTTAGATATTTGTAATGTTTTAAGATGCAAAAGATGCAACCTATATGTAGCTTCACTAATGCAAAATTTAAATCCTAGAATGCAACTTCACTAATGCAATATGCAATGCAAGCTAATTCTAGGATGAAGAAGGACTCTAAATTAGGAAGGAAGGCTGTAAGGACATTGGGTTCACCAAAATGAACCACCAAAAAAATATACAAGAAGGGAAAGAGGATTCCCCAAATAGGCTCCTAGGGTTTTTCACCTAGGAGCTTGGATGGAAGAATGACTCTCTTTCACCTAATGATATGCTTTTTGGGTGAGTTCATTCAGAGGATTAGGGTTTTGATGATGTGATGTGTGTGGAATGTTTCTAAGTGCAACAAATTAAAAATAGAAGCTAACTAATAATCTAAAACCTAGAAAATGAACTATGCTGGAAAACACATTGTGATATACAAATGAACTAAGAAATGCAAATAAATTGTTACAAAAATGGATAAAATTAAGAGGTGCACCTGGGATTGAATTGCAAACTGGAGAAGAGACTGGAAATGCTGCTAAATTTGGAATTTTGGCCTGCTAGGACACTTACACCATTCTGGGTGACCTAGTCCTTTTTAGGGCAAATTCTGGAAAACTGCTCCGGAGCTCGTTTCTGCTAAGAGGGTATCCAAATCTACCAAAATATTTTAAAAATAGGCTCAAAGGGACTAGTTCACCATTATTGGCAACTTAGTCCTCTTCTAAATTTTTGAAGATTAGAAGATGGAATCTGAAGCCCTTGATTTGTGCTTTTTGTTTCTCTAGGTATGCGGTCCGAAAAGTGAAGATCCTGATTTGCGAGTGTCCTCCAAGCTCCAATTAGGGTTTCTCCAACCTTGAATAGCTTGGGCAAGTTGTTAAATACTCTTCCACCTTGGTTCTTTGTGAAATATGCATACAAGACCTACAAATCACACTAAGAGGGAAAAATTGTTGATTGTTAGGGATTAGGGGTTTGCCTTAGTCAAACTCCTTTTGAGTATCATGTTGGTTCAAAGGGACTAGGTCACGATTATTAGCGACTTAGTTCTCTTCTAAATTTTTGAAGATTAGAAGATGGAATTTGAAGCCCTTGATTTGTGCTTTTTGTTTCTCTAGGTATGCGGTCTCGAAAGTGAAGATCCTGATTTGTGAGTGTCCTCCAAGCTCCAATTAGGGTTTCTCCAACCTTGAATAGCTTGGGCAAGTTGTTTAATACTCTTCCACCTTGGTTCTTTGTGAAATATGCATACAAGATCTACAAATCACACTAAGAGGGAAAACTTGTTGATTGTTAGGGATTAGGGGTTTGCCTTACTCAAACCCCTTTTGAGTATCAAACCAAGAAGATGAAATAAATTAATGAAGCATGAAACAACGGAGATTACCTTTCCTTGATGATAGATCTTGAGTTGTAGCAATGGAAGATTTAGCCCTTGGATGCTTCTTGAGAGAGATGTCTTGTTTGACTTGGAATACTCAAACTATAGCTTGCTTGAGAAGGAGTGGATGAGAGATGAGAGGAATGTGAGTTGAGTGATGCATAATATGATGAATTATGGTTTTGAGGCTTATTTATACAAGTTGTGCCCTAATTTTCCCGAATAACACCATACAGGTTGACCTTAGGGTTTTAGAGACAAAAATCCTAAAAGAAGTTAGGTTAAATTTGAATTTTATGCCACTACCTGGGCATTTTTGATTACTTGTCAGGGATTAAGAAGTGATTAATATTGTTTTTCGGGATTGTCTCACAAAACACACTAAAATAAGGCATGTATGAGTATTAAGGTGTCATTATAGCACAAGAAAGAGTTGATTTAGTGATGAAAAGCCTAAGAGAGTGTGAAAATGTTTTGCAACACCTTAGAAAACCTTGGAACAAGGCTTGGAAAAGGGTTAAAAGAGGTTGAAAAAGGTCGAAAATCCATAGGCCAAGGTTCAAATGAGTGAAAAGTGTCAAAGGCTACACTTTTTGGCAGCACAGTTGTAATATGTATTTTACATATTCACATTAAGTTTAGTGCCTTTTAATTAAAATAGACTTAATTTTGATTTTTTTGTGTTGTAAGGTGTACCTTTACACTTTCACACTAATCTAGGGCTTTATTAATTAATTGAGGTTAATTTTCCTTAATTGGCCCCTTTAATTCAAATCCAAGCCTAATTAATTGCAATTTTTAAAGGATGAAACCTAACATTCATTAATTCCATAACATAATGTTTAACATTGAGTAGTGGGTGTCCTAGGTAAGTGACCTAGGACCCATTTTCTATAGGATGAATGGGTCCTGTTGCACCTAGGGCCTAAATTCAAACTATGATTTTGGTGGTATTTCAATGATTTAAAATGTGTATTCAAATGCTGGCTTATGATATTTGAGTTTTGGGAATTCATCTTAAGATATGTATAAGTAAGATGTCATTTCACTATGTTTCATCCTAAGATCCTAGAAAAATCTAAGAATTGAAGAATTCTAGCAAATTTATGAGCAAGTGTGATTAAGAGAATTCAAGAGCAATTTCAAGGCATTCAAAGGAAGAATTATTGAAGATTATTGCAAAAATCAAGATTCCTATCATCTTGTCAAAGATTTCTTGCATCATGCATGTTGTTTGAGCTAATATGGTGATGCATGTTCAAGATCTATTAAAGTATTCAAGGAAATTGTTTCAAAAGAAGTTTCATGATCAAGATCTACATCCATTGAAGCCAACTCATGCTAATTACAGATTTGTATTCCAAGGTTCAAACAAAGGTTTGGTGAGTTGTTACATATTTTTGTTCATTCATTATTCCTTCATTCTATTTCATTGTTTCATTTCAAGGTTTATTTACCAAAACGGGTTTTGACCAAGACAAACTCCCATTCTCTAACAAACAAGATTTTTATTTCTTTGATGTGTGATTGCAAATTTTAGGTGAAAGATCCTTTAAAGAGAAAAATTGAAGAAAGTTGCAAAGTTGTCAAATTTGCAAGAAAAGTTGTCATATCATGAAAAGTCCTCTACAAAATTTATTTTCAACTATTTGATAGTGAGAATTGAGAATATGGGAGTGCAGACATAGCAGAAGAGAACCCAAAAACATATTTCAGAGAACCCTAGCGAAGAACCATTCGCCATAGGGTGAATGAGTCCTCAATGATCTTCAAAAGTTGACTTTTGATGAAAGGTACACATTGTTTTCCCCTTTCCAGATCTTGCTTTTGATTATTGTTTTTGTCAGATTTGATTACTATTCTTCATTTTCATCTTATAGCTTGCATTTTGGATTTTGTTTGATGGCTTTGATCTTTCTCTCCAAAGTGTTATTTAGCTTTTACCCCCATCCTTGCATTGATAAGAATTTTTTTGATTCATGCCTTGATTTGAATCACCTTCTTGGTTTATTTTAATTTCATTGTGTGGATCTCATTTCCTTGAATTAAATTATGGAAATAGGTTGTTGTATTAACCCTCATCCACAATCAATCATTTTCTCGATATTTCACTAAGCAAATAGCCTGTGGAGAAAAACCTAGTGTAAAATTGTCAAGGGTGACAATTTTTGATGCTACAAGATCCAAGTAAGAATTTTGTGGATCTTTCTAGTCGATAATGTCATACTACCTTTTTATGTGTTTACATTACAATTACATTATTTTTATGTCATGTTGTGCATTGTTTTTTGCATTTCCATTATGTTTAATCTCTCTTTTAGTGTATTCTTCATTTTTGTATCTTTTTTGTATTGCACCTCATGTGTGTGTGTTCCTTTGTATTTATATTGTTTTTTCATAAGATATTGAGCCTAAGGGCTAGCACATCCCCTAGATTCAATGGCATCCTATCACTATAATTTTTGGATAAAAGAACCCTTCTTGGCTTATCCTTTAATATGAGCATGAGTATAATTTCATACTTGGGTATGTGTAGGATCATGATGGGCCAAAAAGTGGCGATATGTAAGTGATATGATGACCCATGTGGCTGACGACTTTTTTTTTATGCAAAATTGATGAAACAAAAAGGGTTTTCAAAGGATATTCTCAGCTTTCCACCAAAATAAATTATTGTTTACTTTGAATTTAATAAATAATTATTATTCATTTTCTATTTGAATTACGAATAAAGTCCTAATTGATAGGATGATTGAAAAAAATCTATAGCTTTCAAACAATATCACATTTTTTGAATCTGAAACATGTGTCACATTCTATGTTTCACATAATATAGGATTAAAAAAAAAGAATTGAATTTAATGAAGTTTTAACCAAGTTAAGGTGGTCAGACATAAGAGTTTTTATATTTTTTAAAAGTTGTAATAAAACAATCATAATTAATTATTTACTTGGAAAAAAATTACAAAAAAATATGCATCACATCGGGACATGAGTCCTCTACTTATATCTAAAATATTATAAAAAAATATTATCATTTTATTGTGGTTAGGGTGGTTAGGCAAACACCTACTTCTTATTTTTTCCTTGAAATTTAAGTACTACTGCATTGAAATTTCAATTTTTCACCAAATAGATTTTTTTTATTTTTTAAATAAACCTACTAGTTTAGAAACTATATTCAATTTTCTAGAGATTATATTCTTACATATTTTTGAAATAATATAGATAACTTATTCAAATTTTACGTCAAGTTTCCTAACTCTGTTTTTTCTGAATTTATTGCCACTTAAGGGCCTGTTTTTTCCATGATGATCTTGCACATACCCACTCACTAAAGTGGGAACTAAATTTAGCATCATAAATTATCTACCTTGACAATTTTATACTGTTTTTAGCTCCCCTGATGTGCCTGGACCTAATTATGTTAATAATTTAATCATTTTACTATCATTTCTAGAAAATCAAGATATAATTGAGAATTAATATTAAATATCTATTGTGGTAAAAAAAGACCCAAAATAGATCTAGTCTAGGGCACCAACACCCTCAACCAACCTATTTTGGCCCAATTTTAAATATGTTATTGATATTTTTACATTTGTGAATAATGGTGAAAAGTGATGTTGTTTTATGGCCTAGGTCATACAACACCACTATTCCCCAATTTTCATTCAATAATATCCTAGGAGCCCAAATTTGATTGACTATCAACCCAAAGGTGAGACAATTCTCAACAAGAAAGACCTAGGAGCGGTTCTTTTAAGATTTGAAGGGTTCACCACCAAGCGAAAGCTTGGAAAAGACAACTTATCATTCAACTCAGAAAACCTAGTAATGCAAGTCAAATCATGAATGGAAATGATAAAATTAAGCAACAAAAAGTTAGGGTATGGGTACTTGGGAAGTTTGGAAATGTGATGAGGATTCTGGAAATACAAAAATGTTTTCAAAATATGCTAGAGATGAGTAAAACACCCTTATTGTTGTCTTAGTCCTACTGTTATTTTTTGGGGGAAATGCAAAATCTTTGGATGTCAGAACTTAATCTGGAAGAATCTCTACAAAATACTCTTGGGAGGACTAAGAAAACCTTACTATTGTCTTAGTACCATTTTGAATTTCTGAAATCTTTGAATATGATCTTGAGGCTCAATGTTTGCACTTCCTTCTTCTTAGATCTCGAGTTCTGAAACTTCCAAATTTGGCCTATAGGTAAGTTTATGTGAAGATGAAAAATTTGCAATGCAAATTTTCAAATTTTCACTTCAAATGATCTTCAAGACTTCAACCTAAATCTGCAAACACAAACACACAAGATAGGAAAAATTGGTAGATTGTTAGTAAATGGGGGTTTTCCTCGGTCAAACCACTTGTTGGTAATTAAACCATGGAATGAAATGAAATAATTGAGGGAAATGATGAATGAAAAAAGTGATATGTTGTAACTCACCAAACCCTTGTTATGAAATATACAAACTTGTGTGAGATGGCTAGCTTAAATGTAGATCTTGAAATGCTTGAATGCTTGATAGATCTTGACTTGAATTGCTTGCTTGAATCAAAACCCTACATAACAAATGTTATCTCAAAAACACACATGATGCAAGAATATCTTTGAAATGATGCTTGAATGATGATGATGGCTCCAAATTCTTGAAGAATTTCTCTTGAATGCTCTTGTGAACCCAATTATGATATTAGAAATGCTCTCACAAAATTCTTAAGTGAAAATGAGTGAAAGAACCTTGTATTTATACTTATCCATGCTTAATATCTCAAAATTACACCACAACAAGCCGACATATGAATTCATTAATTAAAGGAGGTTGAATCTCGCCAAGATTTGAAATTAAATCTTGAAAATAACTTAAGGGGGACTAAGATGCCCTAGGTTGCGTCTTAGTCTCGAGGCTTAAAACTCAGGGCACAGACTCCAAAAGTTGCCCATTTAAGGCACATTTAAAAAGAGGATCCCAAGACCTTTGGGGGACAAAGAAACCCTAGATGGCATCCTAGTCCCAACCCAAAAATTAGGGACACAACTAGAATTATTAAATTATCAATAATCCTTTGATGTTTTTTAGGATTAGCCATAAAAAGATATAATACATTAGGCTTGTCGATGCAAAATAGGACCAATTAAGACATAAATAGGGATAAACAAAGAAAGGAAAGCCCAAACAAGTGTGAAAATGTAAGGGTATGCATTTTACTACACCACAATTAGAAAATCTAAATTCATTTGTCAACTCTTTACAATTATTAGGCAAAAATTTTGAAATCCACTTGTGCATCCTTAAAAAGCAGTCAAGAGTAGTCAATAGCATAATTAGAATCATTTTTCATTAGTCAAGATTCAATTTTAATAATACATCCATTTCATGTTTAATATTATTCATGTTTTAGGTTCATTTGTTTTGTGAGTACTAACACTTGCACTCTATAGATTTATTTCTCCCTCTCCCTCTTCCTCTCTCCTTCCATCTCTCTCTCTCTCTCTATATATATATATATATTTATATATTTCCCTCTCCCTCTCTATCTCTCCCCTATCCCTACCTCCTTACCTTTCCTTTCATCTTTCTCTCTTCCCCCTCTCTCTTTCCCGCTATATATCTTTATCTCTCCCTCTTTCTATCCCAATCTCTCCATGTCTCTCCCTCTCTCCTTATCACTTCATATTCCTATATATTTCTACTTCTCTATTCTTTCTATTTCTCTTCCTCACTGTCCATCCCTCCCCCTCCCTCTCTATTTATTTATATATATCTCTTCCACTCTATCTCTATCTCTATCTCTCTCTCTCACTCACACATTTGCTATTTCTCCCTCCCTATCTCTATCTCTATATCTCTCTCTCTCACTCTCACACACTCGTTGTTTCTCCCTCCCCATATCTGTATCTATTAATCACCCTCTCCATATCTCTCCCTAACTATATTAATTCTCTCTATCACTTCCTTTATCTCTCACTCTTTCCCCTTTTATCTCTCTCCCTCTCTCTCTTATTCACTCTATCTCTCCCACTCTCTCTCTCTCTATATATATATATATCACTATCTTTAACTCTATAAATCACTTCCTATATCTTTTATTTTTGATCTCTCCATCTCCCTCTCTCTCATTATCTCCCTCTTTCTATCTGTATTTCTCCCTCTGCCTTGTCCTCTCTCCTTCCATCTCTCTCTCTCTCTCTCTCATTCCCTCTATCTTTCCCAAGTTATATTTTATCTATCTCTATATCTCATTTCTATCTCTATCTCTCCCTATTTATATCCCTCTCTCCTCCTATCTCCCTCTCTCCCTATCACTCTATCTTTCTATATCTCTCTACTTATCTCTCTTCTCGATTTCTTTACTTCCCCCTCCCTCTCACCCCCTCTCTATCTATTTATATATACCTATCTCCCTCTCTATCTCTCTATATATCTCTCTTACTCATATACACATAATCCATGTTTCTCCCTCTCTATCTATTTATATATACCTATCTCCCTCTCTATCTCTTTATATATCTCTCTTACTCATATACACATAATCCATGTTTCTCCCTCTCTATCTCTATCTATATTTCTATCTCTGTAGACATGCAAAATATACGCATGCATCTGATCATACTTCATTCAATGTTATTTCATCTATTAATTAAATAAACCAATTTAATTAATTTGCTAAGCTTATCTCTTTAATTAAATAAATTCAATTATTTAATTATCTCCTATAGTTCCTGATTTAATTAAATCACATATATCTAAATAAATCACTCATATGAATTTCCTCTCATTTGATTTAAAACAAAAACAAAAATTCAAATCAAATGTCATATCACCTAACCTCCTATTAGATTAATCAAATCCTAATTAATTTAATCCTAATTACCTGAATCCTCTAGATTCATCCACTTGCACAATAAATCATTTAAATTGATTTATTAGAGCATCCATTTTTCCTCACAAAGGCATATTCCCAAGGAATATGCCCTCATTAACTCCCCTATTTGACTTTTTTGTCCAAACACAATTCCCCCCAAAATCCTCAACCATATTCATTTATTGCCATTTTCAAATTTGAAATGGGCACATTGGCCAAAACTTGCACAAGCATGGGCCAATCCAATTGTGACAAGTGGTTCTCTCTCATTTTTTGGGTTTTAATCCCACATTGCTCAATCTTGGCCTCTCCTCTCTCAACTTCTCCTATAAGTTCAATGCATTTTCTCTCATTTTACATCTACATTTGAACACATCCTCATTATAGGCAACTTGAGTTCATGAGCATCTCATTTTCTATCATCTCATTAGCTTGGCAAGGGTTGGGAAAGGGCTCTTTCACATATTCAAAGAGCGCGAATCCATCATAGGATAGGTTATATGGCTCATCCTCATCATCACTTTAATCCTTCAATTATCCTAGTTCTTCACTTATTTGAACCTAAGGTTTAGACCGATCTAAAGAATTAGACGTTCATCTCTTACATTCTTGAAAATTGATCTTTATTTTATTGTTCAAACTCGATATCAACACAAGAAGAACATGGAGCAAAACAAAGAAACATCCATTTCAAGTGATTTAAGCCAAACTGAAACAATGTTCAATCCGATGATAACAATTGAGCTTAAAATCAATCCACCTCAAATACATCAAAGTTCTCAAGAGGAGGGTCATATTGAGGACATCACTGACAATGGAATGAAACAAACATAAATTCTAGAAATAGTGCAAAATCCCAAATTAGAACAAAGGTTTAGTGGTAATTAGACATCTTAGTTATCTTCTCGTAACATAGGATTTCGGGTCTCATAGAAGTAAAATATGTTTAAACAGAATAATGCTTGTGTCCATACTTTGAATACTTGTGTTTTCCTCTATTTACAAAATCACGTTTACAATATGCATCATCAATGATATGTGATTTTAAATTTTATTTTCAGTTGCAATTATTCAGGAATGGAATAAATTATCTGAGAAAATAAAATTAATATCTTATCTGTGCAGTCATATACTAACCACATTCCTTCCTAGGCTATGTTACTCTGGTATCTGTTCAGATGAAAAAATGTCAAGTTCATATTGATACCTAGATAGGTGTCCTGGACATTAGCGGGAGCGCTACAACAATCAACATATTGTAGTCTCCGTGTGTTACGTGCTAAATTTGGATAGGAGATAGGCATCCGATTTGCACTGACAGTACTTCCAGTGTGCTAGATAATGGTTTGATTTAGAATAGGTTTTGTGCTCTAATCTGAGGTCACCCTGCCTGCTCTCTTTGTCTATCGAGACCTTTTCCCCAACCAAGGAGAACCCTAGCACTCACCCTGATTTGCATACTCTACACTAATAGATTGCATTCTCTGGCAACTATGCTATCGTTCAATCCTCATCATCGCTTTGATCCTTCAATTATCCTAGTTCTTCGCTTCTTTGAACCTAAGGTTTAGACCGATCTAAAGAATTAGAGGTTTATCTCTTACATTCTTGAAAGTTGATCTTCATTTTATGGTTCAAACTTGATCTCAACACAGGAAGAACATGGAGCAAAACAAAGAAACATCCATTTCAAGTGATTTAAACCAAACTGAAACAATGTTCAATCCGATGATAACAATTGAGCTCCCAATCAATCTGCCTCAAATGCCTCAAAGTTCTCAAGAGGAGGGTCATATTGAGGACATCACTGACAATGGAATGACACAAGAAAAAATTCTAGAAATAGTGCAAAATCCCGAGAGTCACTGAATTGTCAGTACCATGCTAAAGTTGTATCCATCCCAATACATGTTAGAGTTAGAAAAAGAAGGGGCTAATCTCCCTTTTGACTTTGACATAAGAACCCTCATGGAGAGGTCTCTCAGCATCACGCCTTCACCCACATCCACAATTACACTTCAAAATATCAGTCAAGACATCCCCTAGATCATATCATCTATCGCTTCAACCCCGCCAATTGTTAACAAGGGAAGTGCCATGTTTCGTAAGCTTTAAAAACATCATCTTCTGAACAACCGAGGGTTGAATGCGGGCACTGCATTAGATCAATCTGTCCCGGTAAATCCATTGCACCCTTACATCCCGCTCGTGTTTCATGATCATACCAATTCATCCTCATTTCATGCAACACCAGATTATCCCCTCGACATGCAAACTTCTCTCCCTATCTCACAAGGAGAAGGTGACATGTTTGGAACAAGAGGAGTCTTGGATCCCTCATAATCACTTTCAGGGATTCCACCACCCATCTTTCCACCATTTCCACCCTTATCACTCACGTCTACATCATCACTCGGGTTGGGTCTTCCTCCTCTTCCCACCATCAACCATTCAAATCAGAGCACCTCATCAAGTCCACTAGCTATGTCATCTATATCACAACAAAAGTTGGCAATCATCCAAGCGACCAAAATGATCAACACATCTTCCATTCCTCAAAGCATGGTCTTGCAGGGATCAAGCACCTTGATCACACCATCCATAGCTCAAACTTTGATCATTAACATGAGTGTTCTGCTCATCACAACGGTTGGCATTCTTTCAAATCCACCGCCATTACCACCAAGGCACAACACAACTAATTCATTCACCATGACATTGCAAGCTGCTCAACAAGCTGCCTAGAAAAAAGCACTTCAAAATAATCAAGCTACACAGTTAGCCACTCAACAAGCTACACAATTAGCCACTCAGCAAGCACAGGCACAACTAGCTGCACAACAGGCCACACAAGCCCAAGCTTTGTTGCAACAAAAATAAGCCAAACAAGCTCAAGCCGCTCAATCCATACAAGATGTGCAAGGCACACATTCCGCTCAAATTTCACAAGCAATCCAACAAGCACACGCTCAAGCACGAGCACAATTCCAAGCTCAGTAAGCGCAAGCGCAAGCACAGTACCAAGCGCAATTGGAAATGCAACAAAAAGTGTGTCAGCAAGCCTTGCAAGACTACCAATTACAATGACAATATGACCAACAACAAGCATTTTTGGCACAACAACAACATGACCAACAACAAGCATTGTTGGAGCAACAACAACAATAGGACCAATAATAGGACCAACAATAGGCATTGTTGGCGCAACAACAATAGCAGGACCAACAACAGGCATTGTTGGCTCAACAATAGGCACACGCGTCACATGCTCAACAAAGCTTGAAACAAAACCACATCAACATCCCATCTATCAATCCCACACCTTAGAACATATTCAACCCACCTCTCGATACACAAGGTGACGTGATGACACAAATCAAACTACTTTCATAGCAAGTGCTAGATCTTCAGTCTGGGAAGACAGACAGGACACCGAGCAACTTGTGCCCTTATCCATTTGATAGACGCTTGGAAATGGTACCATTCCCAAAGGGATTCAAAATCCCCAAATTCGATAAATATCGTGGGATAGGAAACCCTAAAGATCACATCAGGGAATTCCAAGTACATTGCATGGAAGTCACCTACAATAACACATATTTAATGTGGCTATTTCCTCAAAGCTTGGCTGGTGATGCTGTGGAATGGTTTTATTGTCTACCTACGAGAATTAAAACCTTTCAAGAAATCAAAGATGCTTTTCTCCAAAATTACGCATTCTACATTTCTATGGATGTTAGTTTGGAAGAATGCTCAGTGCTCAAACAAAGTAAGGGAGAATCATTCACCACTTTTCTCCAATGATGGCAAGTGAAAGCTAATTGAAATAAGTGGGCCATGCTAGAAGAGCAACAAGTTTGTACCATCATTGCCAATAGAGACAAAACCTTGGCATTCTATTTGAAGATGCAATGCATCACTATGTATGATCAACTGATCCCCAAGGCGCTCACTATTGAATGAGCTCTCATTACACAAGGGGGCACACCCACTTATCATGAACATCAGGACAGTCACCCATTCTCTAGTTTCAATGACAAGCCTCACACATGGGTGAAGAATCGAAATGTCACCAACGATGGCATAGTGGATGCCAAAGTTGTCATCAGTTCCCCCAAGAAAAATAATCAAATGCAACATCGCCAACCATAAAACAAAAATCAGAATAACATACAAACAAATGTGGTAAACCAGCAACCACCCCAAAACCAAATCAATAATCTAAATAATCAAGGAGGACCACCTCCACGAAACAAGTTCCCCCTCAAATAGAAATTCACAGCCCTTGGGGAGTCAATCGAGTCCATCATGAAAAAGTTGGTCAATGAGAACATCACCAAGGTCCCCACCCATGATAATTATAGTGAACCCCAGGTCAAACCACCATGGTATAATGAAAACCTCTGTTGTGACTTTCACAAAATCAAGGGACACATGACTGCCAACTGTATGAAGTTGAAAAACATCATCCAGGATCTCATTGAGGACAAGATCATTAATGTCGAACAACCGACCAGTAATCAAGACCTCAAGATATACACCAATCCGATGCCAAATCATAATCAAGGGAATAATCAAGGAAATAACAAAGGGAAGCAAAAGTATGCTTGCACAAACCTTGTTTATGAAGACATTGTCACATGTGTAGATGAAATGGTCACTACCATTAATGTCAGAGGAGCCGACGTTGATTGTGGAGTCACCACACGCAGCGGAAAGCTTAATATTGTAGGGGAATCACAGCCATCTAAGACCCCCATTTCAAATACAAGAGCCGCTCCCTATGATTACAGTGTTATTGACTAGTTGAAGAGAACTCCCACACAAATCTTTATCATGGAACTATTAAAAATTTCCGCTACCCATAGGAAAATTCTTGATGAAGTGTTAGCAGCCTCCACCATCTACACCACCCTTGACATAGATCAGTTTCAGGCTATGGTTGGAAATATCGTCACCCAGAATCTCCTAACATTCTCTGATCAAGACTTCCCCCCGCAACCATCTCATAACCGTGCACTCCATCTTCAAGTGCTGGTCCATAAAAAGAAAGTTAAAAGAGTCTTGGTGGATGGAGGTGCAGGCTAAATATTTGCTCTCTCAAGCTTATAAATAACTTGGGGTTTGCCGAGGATTCCATTAATAAGAACAAGAGTATCACAATAAGGGCATATGATGATCAAGAAAGAGTGTCTCAGGGTGCTAATAAAATCCAAATCCAAGTGGGACCAACAACCATGGAGACTACCTGTTAGGTCCTCGACCTCGACTTACCATATAACATCCTCTTAGGACGTCTATGGATCCATGGAATGAAAGCAGTGGCCTCGACATATCACCAATGCATCAAGTTATTGCACCAAAATGAGGAAGTCACTATACATGGGGATCCTGAACCATTCGCTTACTACAAAACTTGGAAGCCAAGTTTTATAAAATCCCCCAAGTGCCGAAAAATGATGAAGGCCCATCCACTGGATACATCGACCCAGCTAACCTCGCCTCCACTTCTGCGACAGAGACACTTGCCATCCCTGACATATCTGACATCAAAAACATGATCTAGGTTAACGGATGTAGAGACTACAAAATGAAGAAGAATGCATTTGTTGTAGGAGAGTTACCACAATCCCCTAGGTCGCATGGGCAACCTCAGCCAGCTGAAACACCTATCCACACTATTAGGGAAGACCCTCATGGATTCCGTTGTTGGGGGGATCTCAGTCAGGAAAATGTGGATGAGGGAGACATCTCAAACACATTATACCAAGATGAAAGGCCCACCCCCACCTTACCCATGGATGAAACTAATAGAGGGTTGTAAATGATGTTTGGTATGAGCTATAATAGAAACCAAAGCCTTGGAAGGAATAGTGATGGACGACTAGAGCCCATCATTGCAGAAAGAAGAATGCAGAACCTTGGCCTTGGATGTACTCCTCTGAGTATAAGCGTATGCGGCAGAGGTACTCCTAGTAGGGCAGTCAGGTCCTCCCCTCAGGTACCGGTAACCACCCTTAGACCACCCGTATCCACAAGCATCCCGCTTGACAACTTCACCTTTGACATCACTGATGTCTGCGCCAGTAGTGAAGATGATGATACCATAATAGGCCTACCCATGTTGTTTTAGGATTCCAACTTACTTATGATTAGTGCCTCACCTGTTGAGTCAAACCAAAAAACCCACCAAATCACCTTAGTATACCCTCAACTCATCGATCATGACCAACAAGGACCACCAATTCTAGACTCATTCGAAAACGATGAGGCTCTCTCAGAATTCATGGGACAAAGGGATACAGTTCTATGTGGGGATCACAAGATAGGTTTTGACATCACTTTAGACACCCATGCATATTATGGGGAGACGATTGAGTCTTTCAATCGCAAAATAAAAATATCGAGAATAAGCTCAGAGTTATTGAGGGAAAACCACAATGTGGCACTCTCTAACCACAAAATAGTAAAAACAAAGGACACATCCAATGGTGAAAACCTCTATGAGGCACCAAAGGATGAAGGATTCAATCTCCCCCCTACTGCACTACATCAAGAAAAATCAACAGTCTTGGCAGAGCAGTGTAATCCTGTTAACTTGGGAATGGAGGCAGCACCACAAATCACTTTCTATGCTGAGTCTCTCCTAACAAAGGAACAAGAATTATTGGCACATTTCTGAAAGAAAGGAAGGTAAAATTTGCATGGACCTATGCTGACATGCCAGGTTTGGATTCAGAAGTGGGGTGGGTGCATGGAAATGGGTAGCCATTCCGTGGACACCGTTTTAAAAAAAAAGTTTTTGGACATAACGCGCTCACGTTATGTTGTCGGTTAAAGCTAGGTAAGGTCCCGGCAGATAAAAAACTGCAAAGCAATAATGCGAGCGCATTATAACACGCTTGTATTATCGACTGTTAAAAGTAAAAAAAGAAATGCAAATCTCTCATTTGCATTTCGACTAGTTTTTTTGTGCACCCGCGACCAAAAACACCAAAATAGCACACTTGCATTCGAGGAGAGGAATTTCTTCACCAAGCATCCGAATTTCTTTACAATGATGGTGCCACGACGAGGAGGAGTTGTAAGAGGTAAGGATTTTATGCTTTTTATTTTGAATTTGTTAGTTTTAGGTTGAATTTGATATCTATTTGTTTGAAATTTTAGGAGATGCAAATCAACCTGTAAACCCTCAAAATCCTCAACAGGAGGACCAACCAAATCCTCAAGATCAAAATCAACCACAAAATCAATCTCCTCCACTAATCACTCAATCCCCTCCTGGCACTCAACAAAATTTAATGAGTGAAATTAAAAACAACAAAAAACAAATTGAGGATTTGATCAATAGGTTGAGTGATCCAAATGGTTCAACCACAAAAAGAATGACCCTAGCAAATTCCTTGAAAGATATGTTAACAAACGTAGATTCAATTAGCAAAAAATAACTGGATGGGAAGATAGGAGGCAGGCAGCTAGGGAGTATTATACAAATAAACTATCATACAAGGATGTGAAAGATTTAAAAATAACAAAAGGTGATTTGTGCTCATTATTCACCAACCCACGCACAAATCAAAATCTTACCCTCAATGCAAAGAGGTTTCCTATCCATTAGTGCCACCACCAACAAATGAAGGAGCGATTTTATGATAGGTGGTACATGGTCTTTGATTACCCACTGTGCAAAAATTGCGAGGTCCCGCAATATTTCCTTAGGAAACTATACAGTGAGTTCATATTGAACAAAATCCCAAATTATTTTGATATGAGGGATTTCCAGGGGAGAGGTGGGGAGTCAGCTCAGGATAGACCTAGTGCATAGCCGGATCCTATGCGACAAGGTAGACGAGCTCTCGTTAGGCCGCCTTATGAGCACATTGTTATGCCTTTCATCATGAAGGAAAGTGTTGATGTAGAGACATTACAGGCAATCAACACTTTGACCCAAAGTGTCATCCATCATACTAGCCCTATTCTATAGCGCCATCCAGGGGAGTCTACTAGTGGTGGTCTTCGAACACATGTGTGTCAATCTTGTAGGGCTACTTGTTCACATGACCCCACCGACCCTCAAGAGACTAGTACGCAGGATCCGTCTACAGCTATGGAGATGGAGAGGGCAGCTGACATTTTGCATGAGGCATATGGCATTGATAGTCAGGTAAAAGTTATTACATGTGTTCATTGAATTTAATTTATTAAATTTCGATTTTGAAATGCAAGATTAACTAAAAATGTTTTATGATTTTAATAAAATTGCAGGGTCATAGTGTTGAGACTGGATACACCGGCCCCCCACCAACCTATTTTTGTAGTACACCTATCGCTAGGGTATGTACCTAGTAAACAATTATAAGTTTATTGCATATTAATGGAATTGTTTTACGAATGGTAATTTAATATGCAATTTTGGATGTTGAACAAACTAATATTGGAGGTTTTGATGGAACACTTCCCAGTGGCGGTGGATTTACTCAAACCTTCATGCAGGTAATAGAATAAAGAGTTTAACTAATGAATCAAGTACTTAATAGATTTGTGTAGTTTATACATGCACATCATTGATTATGTTGAATAATTTATTGTTTTATTTTCAGTTTTTGTGAGACGATACACCTCTGAATGTGACGAGGGCAATGGATATTGGTGTGACATCTGCTATACAATCCTTAATGGCTCTGACATAAGAGGTATGAGGAAAATTAGTAAATTTTAATTTACATTTGTTGTTATAGATGTTAGTTAGTCAGAAATCAAACCATTATTGATTCACATAGTTTTTGTCTATTTGTATGGTTTATACAGGGCTTGAGCACGCCTGAGCATGGGCGTGAGGATATTTCCCTCATGGAGAGAGATTGTGAGATGGATGTAAGTGATTATTTTGTCAAATATATCATTTTTTATAATGTAATTTCTATATATTCATGTCTTTACTTCTTATTGTATGCCTGCATGGCAGTTTTGTACATATTTTTAATTGGACATATTTGACATTGTATGCCTAGATGGCATTCTTGTAAGCCTAAATGGCTATTTTGTACATATATTTCATACTTATATCAACATATATTTATGTATTCCTACATGGCTATTTGGTTAATACAAATATCTTTTTTCGATGCTTGTCCATATTTGCATTCTAAATTGATGGTTCAATAGATATGAGTTACGTATATTCAAGTGTATACTTTACAAGTTATGTGTATACTTTGTGACTTACGTGCATTCAGTGTATACTTTGTGGCTTACATGTTTTCATGCATATACCTTGTATTCGTGCATATACTTTGTTTTAATTTGTGTATACTATGTATTCATTTGTATACTTTTTGAGGCTTACATGTTTATGAGTACTTGTAGTTCCCTTATTGACATGTACATGTTTGACTTATTCACGTGTATAATTATTAATTGGTTAGCCATAGCATTGATCTATGTCATCCTCAATGTATGATCCTTGAGATGGAGTAACTACACCCTCAAGGTCAAAAGGAGTTTCACATGCATTCTTCATAGGCTCATTTTGGTAGTGAAACCAAAAACCTCTTGCATCATTGAAACGAAAAAAAAATTCCTTTATAGCAGGTCTGAAGCCATTATCATTCTCCATTAGTTCTTCATGTATCCACTCCCCATTAATGGTTGTCTCATGACCTTCATGAAACCAAGCACTTATCTCATTTGTGATAGAAGAAATGTATGAAGATTTATCTTCCTCCTTATGAACCATTCATTATCATGAGAGATGGGTTCTTGTGAACCACTACTAATGAATCATGGGTCAATGAGTTTGACTTGTAAAACTACAAGATTGAATCCTGATAGCAATATCACAATCTTTATATATCTAAATACTGCCATTAGATCCTGAATACTGCCATCTTACCCACACAAGATTCTAGAAGATGCTTCCCACCCTTCTCTTAGTGGTTGCTCTCATTGCACCTTCTACCTAGCTTCATCTTGGTGTAGACAATACGAAGATCCCAACTTGAGATCTTCACACACGCAAGAACAACTGCGTCCTTCCTGCAGCTTGGATGGATCAACTTGCAACCAAGAACCCATGCTACTTCCTGGTGTAGATTGCCTTCTACACGCTCAGAACCTTCTGCCTCTGATACCATTCTGATGTAGAGGAAACAACACAAGACAATGGCTCATCCACCCTTCTCACTCCTTAACCTACTGATCACTACTGATCAAGACAGGTTCTTAAGCCTCTAACTCTATCTGCCACCTTTCCGTTGTTCAAAGCCCGAGTCACACATTGCTCAAACACAATGGTCGAGCGATGTAATGGTTTCTTTGAAAACTGTTATACATTTAAAACCATACAAGAATTTCACACTTGATTATATTACGTATATTCCCTGTCAACTGAAATCATTTTTCCCATTCCATTCAGGACTGTCATAAAGAAACCTGAAAACAAGACATCCATGACATTCAAAACAATAGCGAATCCTTCAAAACTAATCTGCATTCACAATTTGCAAAATAATAAACCAGGAAAGATAGAGAGAATGACACGATAGGAAATGGAAACTCCTCTTTAATGAATTCCAGATATTAACACTTCAAAAACATACATGCTTTAAATGGATCTTTGGCCGAAGGCCAGAGAGCCCGATTTCTTCTCCCTCTTGTTTACTCTCTTTTTTGTTTTCCCGTAGTTGCACTCTCTATTTCCTCTATCTCCTCGTATTCAGTTACATGTTGTCTCTTTATAGAGATTCTAGGGTAGTTAGACAAATTGTTCATCTACCCGATATTCCCATTCGGTTACAACTGTCATTTAATCCTTTTGATGAATATATCATTGCAATTTTAAACACTTAACCATTTCTTAACATGGTCCCACGAAATTCTAAATGACTAAAACATTACAAAATTATGAAGCTTGTCATAAATTTCAAGAGTTGAGGTGTCCCCGCACTAGTATCCTAGTTGTCCCTTTGTTGATTGATCTCCTCACTGATCCATCTTATTGGATTCTTTCACCTTTTACCCATCTCTTTCTTGAAAAACTCAATTTTAGGCCTTGTAGCCTTCTGCCCCAATTTGGCCTCCTAGAACCCGTTTTCTTGACTTTTCTCACAATCAGTCTTAACAACCCCCAAATGTTTTTGTAAATTCTTTCTTTTGATCATAAAGGCTCCAGTATTTACCAAGCCTTAGGTCCTACAAGTTTTCGTACATATGATTGTCCTCAAACCCCTTATTTTCAAGGGTTCCTATGGGTTTTGGCTCTTTTTCCTTCTTTGAGGGCTTCAATGACCTCCTCAGCTCTCCTCCTGGCACACACATGACTAAGATACATGTTCCTACTCTCTGATACTCTTTACTAGCACAAACCAATCCATTTAGCAACTCTCCTTGTTGTTGTCCTCTCCAAGCTACTAGCCAGAATGCACTTGCACTCACCTAGTGCTTGATGATTTCATCACCTTCCCTGCAAAACAAGACCCCAAAACCTATATGTACACTATTTACATTGTCCCAACTTGATTCCAAGTGGCCATGAGAGGAAAGCCACGGGAAGTCAAGTGGGACTCATTATTCACAAAGCTGGCCTAAACTGGCAATGAGACCAAGAAAACCAAAAACTTGCAAAAAGATAACCAGTCGGTCTAGATGACTAATCTAATTCTACACAAGATAAGTAAGTGACACAAATGGAAGACTCAAAGCATTAGATAAGTCCCTTCAATCCATTCTTGACTGGATGAAGGCTCAAACATAGAAATTCAATGAAAACTTGCTCTCTTCCAATCACAAAAATGTACTCTCCAAGTCTCAATTCGTGAAAAAAATCCTCCAACCCAGGTATTAGGGTTTTTCTGACCTTATATACCTTTTTCCCAGGTTCTAGGACCCTTTAGTCAGGCTTAGAGCATCATTAATGTCATTTTCCAACTTTTAGGACAAATAGCCAAGGCAACATTGCTCAAAATGCTCACAGTCTCCAAGACTTACCCAAACCGCAAGCCCCTAACAAACCTATTTCCAATTCACTCATCAAAAACACTCTTGGGACTTTATATCATAGTCCTTATTCCCTCTTCCATCCTAATTTGATAGTAGCCACTTTTCAAATCAATCTTGGAGCAATACCTAGCACCCCCCTAAACAGTCCATTAAGTCTTTTATGCTAGGAATACGAAACCTATATCTAATGGTTATCCTATTTATGGCCCTAGAATCAATACACATTGTCCACTTATCTCCCTTCTTGGGTGCCAATACCACTAGAACAACACATGGGCTTATGCTTTTCTTGATCAACCCTTGGTCCAAAAGTTCTTGAACTTGCCTTGCTATCTCCTTGTTTTGCTTCGGTGTCATTTTGTATGCAACCTTGTTAGGCAATGTTGCTCTTGGTACAAAGTCAATTTGATGACTGATTTCCCTCTTAGGTGGTAGTGTAGCTGGTGTGCCTTCACAAATGATATCCTTGAACTGATCCAACAGTTGCTTCACCTCTGCTGTCATAGGTAGCTGACTAGGTGACTCCTCCTCCTTTGGCTTCAACATGATTGCATAGAAAACTCCTTCTTCCTCCTTCATGTCTTTTAGGAATTCCTTTCCACTCATCAAAAGTACACTGGATTCTGCCTTTTCCACTATCCTTCTTGGGGAAAAAACTTCATGGTTAGGCGCTTGAGCTGGAGTATACTGGAATGGGTGACCTCCCGGGAAGGCCTAGTGCCTCACCTCTAGGAACATCACTTAGATGCAATGATTGATAAGTGGGCCATTCAATATCATTTCAAATTTGTTTCTTTAAACAACTTACAAATTTGCAACTTAAGACTCCTCCAACCTATGGGATTGATCCGGTGGAATATAGCTCGGAGCGATTCCACATGTTTCGGTGCAAAAGAGGACCATGCCTAGCGTAAACATACCTATTTGGATGTGTTGGAACAGTCCGCTTGGTCACACAAGTTGCAGAACGAAAGTTGCACCACTCTGCAACTTCGCACTACTTGCATTTGATGCTTTTTCCATCAAGAGAAAATCCTCCACCACTAGAAAACCACTCTGAGATAGCCGAAACCGAGAAAGGTTTTTGTAGACAGGCTCAATACAATCCTATAGGATCAGAAGAGAAGTTTCTAAGCATCATGGTATCCAAGTAATAGCATGCTAAAGTTTGCAGCTATTTTGCACTTTGGATCCTTAAGGGATCAATCTGGTGGAACATAGCTCATAGCGATTCTACGTGTTTCGGTGTGAAAGAGGACCATGCCTACCATAAACATACCTATTCAGACATGTTGGAACACTCCGCTTGCTCACACAAGTTGCAGAGCGAAAGTTGCACCACTTTGCAACTTTGCATAGCTTGAATTTGACACGTTTTCCATCAAGTGAAAATCCGCCGCCATGAGAAAACCACTCCAAGATAGCCAAAATCAAGAGAGGCTTTCCTAGAGGGGTCCAACACCTTTTCGTAGGATCAGAGGAGAAGTTTCTAAGCATCACAGTATCCAGGTAATAGCATGCTGAAGTTTGCAGCTATTTTGCACTTTGGACGCTTAAGGGATCGATTCCACGTGTTTCGGTGCGAGAGAGAACCATTCCTACCATAAAAATACCTATTCGGACGTGTTGGAACAGTTCGCTTGCTCACACGAGTTGCAAAGCAAAAGTTGCACCACTTTGCACAACTTGAATTTGACACGTTTTCCATCAAGTGAAAATCCACCGCCACGAGAAAACCACTCCAAGATAGCCAAAATCGAGAGAGGCTTTTCTAGAGGGGTCCAACACCTTTTCGTAGGATTAGAGGAGAAGTTTCTAAGCATCACAGTATCCAACTAATAGCATGCTGAAGTTTGTAGCTATTTTGCACTTTGGACCCTTAAGGGATCGATTCCACGTGTTTCGGTGCGAAAGAGAACCATGCCTACCATAAAAATACCTATTCGGACGTGTTGGAATAGTTCGCTTGCTCACATGAGTTGCAGAGCGAAAGTTGCACCACTTTGCAACTTTGCACAACTTGAATTTGACACGTTTTCCATCAAGTGAAAATCTGCCACCACGAGAAAACCACTCCAAGATAGCCAAAATCAAGAGAGGTTTTTCTAGAGGGGTCCAACGCCTTTCTGTAGGATCAGATGAGAAGTTTCTAAGCATCATGGTATCCAAGTAATAACATGCTGAAGTTTGCAGCTATTTTGCACTTTGGACCCTTAAGGGATCGATCCGGTGGAACATAGCTCAGAGCAATTCCATGTGTTTCGGTGTGAAAGAGGACCATGCCTATCGTAAACATACTTATTCAGACATTTTGGAATAGTTTGCTTGCTCACATGAGTTGCAGAGCGAAAGTTGCACCACTTTGCAACTTTGCACAGCTTGAATTTGACACGTTTTCCATCAAGTGAAAATTTGCCGCCACGAGAAAACCACTCCAAGATAGCCAAAATCAAGAGAGGTTTTTCTAGAGGGGTCCAATGCCTTTCTGCAGGATCAAATGAGAAGATTCTAAGTGTCACGGTATCCAAGTAATAGCATGCTGAAGTTTGCAGCTATTTTGCACTTTGGACCCTTAAGGAATCGATCCGGTGGAACATAGCTCGGAGCGATTCCATGTGTTTTGGTGTGAAAGAGGACCATTCCTATCGGAAACATACCTATTAGGATGTGTTGGAATAGTCCGCTTGCTCACATGAGTTGCAAAAAAATGTGTACAAATTGTTTACATGACCTTTTTCACATTGTTTACATTTCAAAATTCAAAGTTTGCAAATTTTCCTACTGAAGGCATTTACAGAACAAGGTGCTACTACACCAGACATGAAATTCAACCTTACAATATTTGAGTATATCTCATTATGTAACTAAATCTTATTACAATGCCTCTTGCACTTCGTTCTCTCAGATCTTTTACAATGTCACTCATACATTCAAGATTCTTTTTAAATGTCTACATCATAGGTGCTCATCATGAGGTTAACTTCAAATGAGTAACTTGAGATTCCATCGCTAAGCTTCACATGATCTCTTATAATGGCTTGAAATCAAAATTGAGATTTGTCAAAATCATCAAAATAGGTATGTTGCATTGCTATTTTCGCTGAGATTTTTGATAATGGCTCTTAAATCAGCATTTTTTGCAATGAAAGATCAATCAACCCTTAGTAGTTTACTTACAAATATGAAAAGTAAAAGAGAAAAAGAAAGAGCATCCAAAATGGAATTGAAATAAAAATAGATGGAAGGCACTTACAGATGTTGCATGCAGGCATCAAAATAAGGATGTTGCATTGCTTTTCTGGTTGACATTCTCTTCGATGGCTCATATATCAACATTTTTTGCAAGGGGACACCAATTACTATAAAAGAAGATGATAGCATTGGCATCAAACAAATTAATGTGCATACAAGTATAAATTAATAAGAACCAATGTGCATATACTTACAAATTAATCCAACGAACCATCCGGGTCTGCTCTACTCTTTATTGTGTCAAGTATTGCCTCATGGTCAGACTCACGGACCTTCCATAACGTCTTATTCAAAGGTCTACCCCCATATTTGGTCAAATGAACATTGGATGCCATGAAAAAGTTCAAGTAATGAAGAATCTTATGATGCATGTCAAAGTCCTAAAATAGCCAATGTTTAACACTTGAATGTGGGTACCTTCTAAGCCATGTTCCAGTAACCACAACTGAGCCTATAGGGTATTCAATGTTTTCTCCATATATAAGTGGGGCCTCCAATTTCTTTTTGGTCTCAACAAAATGACACAAGTAATAGTTTGTTCCCTCTTCATTGTCTTCATCTGCAATAACTGCATAAACATGCCCTGCATTGATATGTGCAAAAAATCTCTTGGAATTTGTCAACATTACGAATACAGTACAAAGTAAGATTTCAACAACTAAGAAAGTAGATATATCACCTCGTTGAACTAGATCTGATATGTGGTCAAAATCGACCGATGATTCTATTTGTGTCAGTTCCAATGCCATCAGAGGGTGATATGTGTGAAGTGGGCTAAGATAGCTTGTGAACCATTTGTCAACCCACTCCCTTGACTCACAATCATTCCAGTCTGTAGGATGGTGAAATCTTACACATTGTTTGTGTAGATTCAGCCATCCTCATAGAATAACATGGTTCATTTCTCCAAATAAAATGCTAAAACTAGATCAAACATGCATGGAGAAAAGGAAATACAACCTATTCTATTCTATGATGGATTGGTGCCCTCCATGAAGATGTGAGAGAGCCCTTTCCCAATCCCTTTCTAAGCCAAATGAGATAGACAATGAGTTGCTATGAGCTCAAGTTGCCTATAGTTTAGATACCTTCAAATTGTGTTGTAGAAATGAGAGAAGATGCATTGCTTTTATAGAAGAAGTTGAGAGAAGAGAGGCCAAGTTTAGCCAATGTGGGACTAAATCCCCTCCAATAGAATAGAGCCACTTGGCATGATGGGATTGGTCAAAGCTTGTGCAAGTTTTGGCCAATGTGCCCATTCAAATTTGAAAAATGTCAATAAATGCATGTTGTTGAGGGTTTTGGGGGGAATAATCTTTGTTCAAAAAAGTCAAAGATGAGAGTTATTGAGGGAAAATAACTCTTTTTAATAAATCAATAAATTGATTTATTGATGCAAGTGGGTGGGTTAGTTAGGAGTTTAGATTTGACTCTAGTTGAGTCAAAAGCTAGAGAATGCTAATCATGATTAGAAGTTAATTAATTTAGATTAATTAACTTAGGGGTTTTTAGGGATTTGATATTTGATTTTAAATCAGTTTGATTTATTAAATCAAATAAGAAGAACCTTAGGAACTTAATTAAATAATTTGATTTATTTAATTAAGCTTGATGAACCTTAGGATTAAATCAATAAATTGCTTTAATTGATTAGTAGAAGAAACGAATGCATGATGTTAGTTACAGTGGAATGCATAATGTTGTTTTTGGATGTCTACACAGTCTTGCATTGTACATGAAGAACAAAAGCATGCCATCTTTCATGTATCGATACTCCATGAACCTGTATTTGAGCTAAGGAAAGAGTGTACCTCACTCGATCCTATTAGTGTATAACAGTCTTCATATGGTGCAATGTTAGTATCATCCATCAACCAAAAAAATATATGAACTGAAGATGTACCTTCATTACCTAGACCCATCAAAGCATTACACCACTCGACGATTGATTTTGCATCTATCAAATTTGCACTGTCTTTATACTTTGACTCTTCAAGTGCTAATGCTCTTTTCACGCATGCTCCTGCACCATCATGCTCCCCCTTTCCATGTCCAGCCTCACAAAAGTTCCACATATGTTGAACACCTGTAATGACATGCATCCTGCACAACCAGTAGAACATGCACGAGTTCTTGAACTATGCTGTACAGTTATCAAACCATATTATATGTTGATCGTATTCTATGCCCCTCAGAGCCAAACCACTGTAGAACATCTGGAAGCAACCTTGCATGAACTCTACAAAATGTGTGCTATCATCACTAATGTAAAAGTGGTACTCCCTCATTACCTTCCTTTGCTCATCTGTACTATCAGATGCATGAATGAATGCTATGTGCACAAATATCGAAACTTGTGTAGAGTTGTAATATTGTGACTGCACCTCATGTTGTGGTTGTAGAGTGTAGTTCTCTGCAAAGTCAACCACGGATACTATGCTTCCAACTGGAAAGGTGTCCTTGCATAGATTGAACTGTGTTTCCAACCATCAGGCTCTATGGGTATGCATTGCATACTCAGACAGTATACTGTCATGAAATGTGGTCATAAATTTGTACACTGGAATCTTCTCAATAACCAAATCACACCTTTTTTCCTGAGACCCATCTTTTGTAGCATATGCCACTGTTTTATACTTCCCGAACTCTACTAGTTTTTGTCCCACCTCATCTGTGCTTTCCATATGTTGACATACTGGCATACTCTAGAAGCCACCGCAACGCTCGCATGAACCATCCAAGCATGTTGTCCTATAAAATATCTGGCCATCCTCTATTTGACATAAATTTTTTGATAAGAACTCTCTTGAAGATTTTGGTGGGGCTTCTATGCCAAAATCTTGCAAAACATCATTAGTATTCAAATCTAAACATATAGAATGATAAACATCGTAACGGTTAGAAAATTCAATATGTAGTCTACAACAACAAGTAGTGTGTGTGTAATTTATCTTGACATAAAAAGGTTTAAGCAGTTCAAAATATCTTTGAGAAATACTAATTTGAGGATAATCATTTTCAAATTTCCGAAAAATTTGGGTTTGAGTCATATCCAAAAAATGCTTTGGATGTGGCTCACGATTTCGACTACCGATTCTCCTTCTTACCACATCCCTTTGATTTGGAGATGGCCTTGTGTTATTCTTCCAATAATCTTCAATTAGTGTTCTCAAGGCTTCAACAACTTCTTTATCTTTTCGTGACAGTCTCCTCGAGAATTCCCATAATTCATTTGTATCATTGCCCTCAATTCTTTGCCACCTTTGAATGGATCTTGATAAAGTTTTTCTACTAATTCCTATTTTTTCACTAGTCTTTCTAATTAGGTGAGCTCTCTTTGTTTGAAAACTTACCAAAGTCGATGTAATCACACGTCGGGTGATATTACTATCCTTTGAGCATGAGGTCTTATCCACACTCTCATAAGCATCCATTAGATTCTTTACAATAGTGTCTTCACTCGATGCATTCGATGTTCTCAACCCACGAGTCTTCATGATGTTCCTATACTTTACACCTCACATCATTTCAACAAATAGTTGACATCTTACAGTCTCATTTAGCCTTTCAAAGAATCTTTCCCAAATCTTATTATCATATCTTCTAAAAGTGCATGTTGAAATATTACCTTCCATGTGCTGCAAAATCTCATCATCAATATTAATCAAATACTTTAGTTTTCTACGCAAAATTCTTGGTGGTGTTCTCCTAGGTAAATACATCTCAACATTAGGAATTTCATCAATATTTAATTGAGGTGGGCTATATTGCATACCTTTGATCTAGGGTGGAGAAGAAGACATACCTTGAGGTTCACATGGGAATGATGGCATACCTTCTTCGTCAATTTCTAGTGATGATGTACTCTCAACTTGAGATGTGTTTGATGGTGTCCAACAATATTCACTTGCAGTAAATGGTGTCCCTCCATATTAACTTGTAGTAGGTGGTGTCCATCCATATTCACTTGTGTTAGATGGTGTCCCTCCATATTCGCTTGTGCTTAATGGTGTCCCTTCATATTCACTTGTCATAGAGGCTGTGTCTCCAGCATCTAAATCTATCTTACGACGATGCTTTCGCATTCATGAATTTTGTGCTGCCAATTCCCATTCTCTTTTTGATGGTTGAGGTTCCTCTACAATCGAGTTGTTCTAATCAATCGTTTCCAATTTCTTCTTTTCACGATATGCCGCCACCCGAACTCTCTCCTTTTCTTTCAAGGTTTCGTTCTCTTCATCTGTTAGTTTCCTCTTTGTATTTTTCTTTGGCATGGCAGATAATTTTATCTATACCATGGTAATGAGATGAATATTAGTTCCTAAAAAATGTATCCATTCAAGATAATTGAAAAATATATGTCATTGAAGGCTTCATTTAAATAATACTTACAATCATCTTGTACAAAAGTAGTCTTTTATTGTTGATGGTTCTAGCCAACCACCAAGGGAATAAGGACTATGATTTAAAGTCCCAATAGTGTTTTTGATGTGTGAGTTAAGGCAAACTTAGGGTAGTCTAGAGCCTTGAAGTTTGGAGAAGCCTAAATGATTAAATTAGGCAAATTAGTCCATGTAGACTTGGCAATTTGTCCTAAAAGTGGGAAAAGGGCATTAATGATGCTCTAAGCCTGACCCAAGGGTCCTAGCACATGGGAGAAAGGTATATAAGGTCATAAAAACCCTAATTGAGCATGTGGGAAAGCTATTGTATGATTTTGAGTTTTGGAAGGGGAATTTGTGAGTTGGAAGAGTGCAAATTTCATTGAATTTCTGTTTTTGTGCCTTCATCCAGTCAAGAATGGATTGAAAGGACCTGTCTAATGCTTTGAGTCTTTCAATTGTGTCACTTAATTACTGTGTGAAGCATTATATTAGCCATTTAGTTCAATTGCTTTCTGTTTTGCAAGTTTTTAGAGTTTTTGGTCTCATAGCCGGTTCATGCTAGTTTTTGGAAATAATGATCCCCACTTGAATTCTCGTGGCAAGGCTACCATGGAAACTTGGAATCTAATGGGAAAAGAATGTGGATCTAATGACCCAACAGTGTGAAATACATTCCCTTAACACATTTACTATAGGGGAGAGAAGCAAAAATTAAAAAATAACAGTTTCTAAAACTTATAGAGGTGCATACAACCATGGCAATGAGAAACCAGAAAGATAAGCAAACAAGGATGACACAGTATTTATGTGGGAAAACCATTTCAGGCAAAAAACCCACCACACAAAGTCAAATCAATTGTATTACAATAATGAATCGATTACATACAATATCCGGACTTCTTTGCTCAACTCACAATCACCCAAAGAGTTTTAGATCCACTGTTACAATGTTTTCACAACATACAGTTCAAAACCCTCTTCAAGAACTCATGTCCTTCTTGTTCTTCAGCACATGACTTCAACTTGCTCTGCAAATTTTGACTCAACTCAACTTTTCTAACTTATGAGAAAATAACACATCTCATCCAAATGTAGCCAACCCAGAAGAGCAATGAAGTCCATCCTCAAATCATGCATCTGGTCAGATCTAACAGATCTCCTGCAACAAGCCGTCATTGCATTCAAAGCCATTAGCAAAATGGTTGAGATCACCACCCTTTGTTGACAAATGCAACTACCACAATAACTATCTTGGTATCCGTCCAATCACTATTCAACCAGGTGCCACGCATCCAAGACCCATCAACAATCGCAGCTGACAGAGCAACCAAAATGGTCAAATAGACATTAGGCACGACCAAGACTTCAAGTCATTTCAAACACTACCGGAGTCGGATTCAGAACAGGAGTCGAAACAGGACTCCACCAAAAATACACACTGCCAGAGTTGGAGTCAGAGTTGGAACTGGAGTCAAAACATGACCCTACCGAAATTTCAGGTTCAGGAACCATTTCGGTTCTGCGTCCGCCCACGACAAAGGGGAACTCATTGGAAATAGTTATGATTGGGTAAAGTCAACCCGGGGTCAAACCAAGATGGGAACACAAAAGACCGGAGTTAGAGTCAGGGACGGAACAGGAACAAAAACATGACTTTACTAAAAGTCCAAGATCAGGAACCAATCCGGTTCCGGTTCCGCCTCCGCCAATTGCAAGAAAGAACAATCCAGAACCAGGACAAGGTGGAGGAAAACACCCCGAGGAGAATCCAAACATCTAGAAGAACTAGATCACAAAAGCAGGAATTAGACCCGAAGTCAGAATAGGAACTAAAACAGGAACTTGGCAAATGGACATTGCCAACTTCCAAAACTAGTTTCGCCTCCGCCAGAACCTGCGAAGCAAAGCGTGAAGGAATAGACGGTACGAAGTGGAGTCGAAGTAGGAGTGAGAATCAAAACCCATAACTTAGGCAAACAGAACAATTCCAAATTCCATTCTGGTTCTGCCTCCACCAGAGACTCAGAACTTAGACAAAAAGAACAATGTCAAGTTCCATCCTGGCTCCACCTCGGCCAGAACTTTGTAAACAACACAAAATCACCAAGGCATGAAAACGAGGACATCAAGCTAGAAGTTAAGACATAATTTCTCAACAGAATCAAGTAGGGGAATGTTTTTACAGTGTACATATGGTGTGTGGTGTCTTGGTTTGCAGGGGAGATGGTGAATTCATCAAGAACTAGGTGAGTGCAAGTGCATTTTGGCTAGTGGCTTGGAGAGGACAGCAGTAAAGAAAGTTGCTAAATGGACTGGTTTGTGCCAATCAATAGCAAGAGAGTGTGGGCACATGTATTCAAGACATGTGTGTGCAAGGAGGAGAGTTGAGGAGGTCATTGAAGCCCTCAAAGTTGGAAAAAATAGCCAGAACCCTAGAAACCCTCAAAAATAGGGGGTATGAGGACAGTCCTATGTACGGATGCCAAAGGGACTAAAAACTTGGTAAACATTGAAGCCTATGGTACCAATAGAAAGAATCTAAAAAAATATTTGGGGGTTGTTAAGACCGTTTTTGAGAAAATCCAAGAAAACGGGTTCTAGGAGGCTTAATTGGGCAAAAGGCTACAAGGCCTAAAATTGGATTTTTCAAGAAAGTGATGGGTACAAGGTGAAAGAATCCTCTGAGATGGATCAGTGAGGAGTCAAATCAACAAGGGGATAGTGAGAATACCCTTTCATATCCCCTCGAGTGGTTAGGATACTTTGGGTCAGTGTGGAGCCCAGGGAAGCTTAGTGGTGAATTGAGAGCAATGGTGAAGAATTTGAAATTGGTGGAGAGTCTTATGAGGTGAGAGGGGTTTAGGAGGGATCCCTAAGTAGGGTAGAGAGGAATACCCTAGGAAGACCAAAGAATAGGTCTGGGGAAGAGAAAGATTGCTCTTCAAAGATAAGACTCCCCATCAATTGTTGAAGGACTGGTCTATGTAATGAACTTTTGACCTTGTGCAGGGTATTTTGAAGATGTTTGATGCTTTGGAATGGTCTGGGAATGGTCTTAAAGGATGAATTTTGGTGAATGGTTTTGAATTTCTATAATTGGCAAGTTTAAAATGGTAATTGGCAAGTGTAAATAATTGTGTATATAATTTGCTAATTTAAAATGTGCATTGACAACCTAAGGTTATAATGACAAACAAAAATGAAAGCAAGCCATAATAGAATGAAATAAAATTTGTAAAGACTTCACATACCTTAAAAATCAGACTTTCAAATGGAGGAATTACACCCAATTATGTAGCCTTAGCTTCTTCTTTCTTCAAACTCCACAACAATTTGACTTGTTCAAAAGCTTGTTCCCTTCCACACTTCAATTGTATATCATTTTTCAATGGAATTCAAACTTCAATTTATATTATATGTCTTTCAACATCGAGACTCTACTATTTCATGCAAAGGTGGTAAAAAGATCATGGAAAAGGTGATGGAAAGTGAAAAAGATGCTTGCACACTTCACAACATTATCAAATATATATTTTTTGTTGGAGCATGCACATAACCAGGGGAATATGCAGACTGTGGGCCTTCAAATCATGGGTATATTGATTTTTTTACCATTTTAGTAAACTACAAAATGCGCTCATGTTATAACATGCACACGTTATGTTAAATTAAGTTTTCTTAGTGTATTTTTTATAGTATAGGGGTTTCTAAGAAAGTGGGAGGGAGAGAGGGGGAGAGTGGAAGATAGAGAGGGATGGAGAAGGGGAGAGTGGGAGAAAGAGAGAGGGAGAGAGTGGGAGATAGAGTGGGAGATACAGAGGTAGGGAGAGAGGGGAAGAGTGGGAGAGAGTGGGAGAAGGGGAGAAGTGGAGAGTGGGAGATAGAGAAAGGGGGAGAGAGGGAGAGAGTGGGGCAGAGTGGGAGAGAGTGAAGGTAAGTGTATAGGGCATAAGGATTAGGGTTTAGAATAATGGGTATAGGGTTGAGGGTATAGGGCTAAGTGTATAGGGTATAGGGATTAAGGTTTAGAATAATGGGTATAGGGTTGAGGGTAATGGGTTTCAGATTGAGGTTTAGGGTTTAGGGTTTAGTGTACAAGGTTGAATGTAGGGTTTAGGGTTTAAGTATAGGGTTGGGGGATGATGTTCAGGGCTTAGGTTATAAGGTTGAGGGTATAGGGTATAAGGATGAGGGTTGAAGGTGTAGGGTTGAGGTATAGTGTTCAAGGTTGGGGGTGTAGGGTTAACTGTATAGAGTATAGGGATTAGGGTTTAGAATATTCGGTATAGGGTTGAGGGTATTGGGTTTAGGGTTGATGGTTTAGAGTACAAGGTTTAATGTAGGATTTAGTGTTTAATTATAGGGTTAAGGGTTCAAGGATAATGTTTAGGGTTTAGGGTTTAGGAATAATGTTAAACATAAAACCCTACAATCTCAAGTCTTAACCCTATACCTTATACCCTTAACCCTACAACCTAAAACCTAATCCCTATACCCTATACACTTAACCTCATACCCTTAACCTTGAACATTATACCTCAACCCTCAACCCTTAAACTTGTACATAAATCCTAAAACCTAAACCATCAACCCTAAACCTAATATCCTCAACCCATTACCCTCAACTATATACCCAATATCCTAAACCATAATCCATATACCCTATACACTTAACCTTATACCCTCAACCCTAAACACTATCCCTCAACCCTCAACCCTCAACCCTATACCTTAAACCCTAAACCCTCATCCATCATCCCTATACCATATACCCTCAACTTTATACCTAATATCCTAAACCCTAAACCTTATTCCCTATACAATTAACCCAATAACCTCAACCCTATACCTTAAACACTAAACCTTACACTCCCAACCCTCATAGGGGGAGAGAGAAACAGGGGGAGGGATGGATTGGGGAGGGAGGGATTGGGGAGAGAGAGAGAGAGAGGTTTGGAGGGAAAGAGGAGAAAAAGATAAGTAGTGAGGGAAGGAGAGGTAGAGATACATGAGAGATAAAGAGTAGATAAGGAAGTATAGATGGAGGGAGAGGTATGGAGGGAGAGAGAGGGAGGTGAAAGAGAGGTGAGATAGAGAGAAATAAAAAGAGTTTGGTAGGGAGTCAATTTCACTGAATTGCCAAGCTGGTGGGCCCACTAGCTTGCCAATTCAGTGAAATTGGCAATGTAGTGGCCTGTTTGAAAAAATGGGTCCAAGAAATGGGGTCTCTCGGTGATGTAAATCACCGAGAGACCCCATTTTTTCAAGCAGGATAAGTTAGGTTGCCAATTTCATCAAATTGGAAAGCTAGTGGGCCCACTAGCTTTCCAATTTAGTGAAATTAGAAAGAAGAAGCTTGTTTGAAAAAATGGTTCCAAGAAATGGGGTCTCTTGGTGATGTAAATCACTAGGAGACCCCATTTCTTGGGCCCATTTCTTCAAATAGGCAAGTTAGGTTACCAATTTCATTGAATTGCCAAGCTAGTGGGCCCAGCGGCTTGCTAATTTAGTGAAATTGGCAATGTAGTGGCTTGTTTGAAAAAATGGGTCCAAGAAATGGGGTCTCTCAGTGATGTAAATCACCGGGAGACCCCATTTCTTGGACCCATTTTTTCAAACAAGACAAGTTAGGTTGCCAATTTCACCAAATTGGAAATGTAGTGGTCTGTATGAAAAAATGGGTCCAAGAAATGGGGTCTCTCAGTGATGTAAATCACCGAGAGACCCCATTTCTTGGACCCTTTTTTTCAAATAGATAAGTTAGGTTGCCAATTTCACCAAATTGCCAAGCTAGTGGGCCCACCGGCTTGCCAATTTAGCGAAATTGGCAATGTAGTGGCTTGTTCGAAAAAATGGGTCCAAGAAATTACATCACTGGGAGACCCCATTTCTTGGACCCATTTTTTCAAACAAGACAAATTAGGTTGCCAATTTCACCAAATTGGCAAGCTAGTGAGCCCACTAGCTTGCCAATTTAGTGAAATTGGAAATGTAGTGTTCTTTTTGAAAAAATGGGTCCAAGAAATAATCACCGAGAGACCCCATGTAAATCACCGAGAGACCCCATGTAAATCACCGAGAGACCCCATTTCTTGGACCCATTTTTTCAAACAGACAAGTTAGGTTGCCAATTTCACCGAATTGCCAAGCTAGTGGGCCCACCGGCTTGCCAATTCAGTGAAATTGGCAATGTAGTGGCTTGTTTGAAAAAATGGGTCCAAGAAATGGGGTC